>CM051258.1:33502273-33629773 GCA_027921565.1 Artemia sinica
AAACCAATCTGATGAAAATTTTGAGATAGACATCTTGGTAAAAATAGTTCAAAGGTCGGATAAGAGAAAATCCGGTCTCAATAGAACCCCCCAGGGCACTGAGGAAGGCGTTCCAAGTTATGCCCTAAGGGCATATATGGTTGTTATGAAAAGGATGCTCCTATAAACTTCATAGAGGGCTCATTTGATTGGAAACTGAAAATTCTAGTTCACTTTTTAAGAGTCAAGAGAGTTAAATTAGCCCTCACCACGCTCTTTTTTTGCCCAAACACGTCCGCTACAAATTTTGAGATAGCCAGTGTTTTGGAAATTGTTCAAAAATTAGATAACAAAAACACCCCCCCCCCCCCAGAGCCCGGGGGAAAGGTGTTGTAAGTGTTATCCTGGGGGCGTATATGGTTCTTATGAAAAGGATGCTCGTATAAACTTCAGAGGGGGCTCATTTGATGGGAAATTGAAAGTCCTAGTTCAATCTTTAAGAGTGGGCAACTAGCCCCCCCCCCACACACACCCTCTTTTCCCCAAGCCCATCCGATAAAATGTTTATAACAGCCATTTCATTAAAAATAGTTCAAAGGTCAGATAAGAAAAAATCTTGTGTCGACGGAACCCGCCAGGGCCCGGAGGCAGGCGTTATGAGTAATGCTCTAGGGGCATGTACAGTTCTTATGGAAGGGAAGCTCGTATAAACTTCGGAGAGGGCTCATTTGATTTGAAATTGAAAGTTCTTGTTCACCTTTTAAGAGTCAAAAGAGATCGGAGGGTAACTAGACCCCCCCCCCCTCCTTCACGCCCTAAATGCATCAGATATAAATTTTGAGATTGACATTTTGCTACAAATAGTTCAAAGTTTAGATAACAAAAAACTCCGGTGTCGACACAGCCCCCTAGGGGCCCGGGGGTAGGCGTTGTAAGTTATGTCCTGGGGCATATATGGTTGTTATGGAAGGAATGCTCATATAAAATTCATAGAGGGCTCATTTGATTGGAAATTGAAAGTTGTAATTCGCTTTAAATCTGTAAATGTTGTAATTCGCTTTAAATCTTAAAACGAGTGAAACTTAAATTGAATATGCAAATCAAGCTTGAAACGAACAAAAATCACCACAAACAAGAGTTTGGGTATGACCTCCTTCTCTCACTGTAAAAGTCTAAAACCTACTGCGTCATTGGCGCTTTACTGAAAACTGTATGCGTCTTGAACAGTCTTGGAAAGTATAAACAACATCAAATATTTGATGTAAAATGATATTAATTGTTGAAAGATCCATCAGTTCAAGAATTTATTTCACTGTAATTGTATTTTTATTTTCAATACTGTAAGAACTGAAAAAGAAAATATTTGTAATATAATCCATTTTCAGTTAAGCGCCAATGATGCAGTAGGCTTTTGGTTTTTATTTACAGTTAGGAAAGGAGGCAGTATCCAAACACTTGTTAGTAGGGAAACTATATTTGTCTTCAACAACTTTAAAAAGAGCTAATAAGTTAAACTGAATATTTGATGTATAATGATATTAATTGCTGAAAGCTCATCAGTTCAAAATGTTACTATAATTTCAATGTTTATTTTCAATATTAAGTCCAAAAGAAAATATTTGTCATAAAATTGGTTTTCAGTAAAGCGCCAATGACGCAGTAGGTTTTATACTTTTACAGTGAGAAAAGGAGGTCATACCCAAACTCTTGTTTGTGGTGATTTTTGTTCGTTTCAAGCTTGATTTGCATATTCAATTTAAGTTTCACTCGTCTTAAGACTTATTTATTAATTTACATTAATATCTATTGTATGTTTGTTTGCATTGATTGTTTATTTAATTTCTGTTTGTTTTAAGTTTCATTTATACTTCAATACGAACATATTTTTTTTGTTTTCGTTTTAAGCTTGATATTCATATTCAATCTAAGCATTACTCGCTTTAAGATCTATTTATTCATTTATATTATTACTTGTTGTATGTTTTTGCTATGATTGTTTATTTAATTACTGTTTGTTTTGGGTTTCATTTATTCTTTAATAGTAATTTCTGGTCGTTTTGAGTTTGAATTTTAAAAGGTATTTGTATCTGCTGAGCTTAAGTTTAAAATGGCCTTTACTTTTCTTTGAAAAACTTATTTTTCGAAAAGTTTTTTTAGTTAATTCCATACAAACGTCTAAGGCTTTTAATAGAAAAACATCATGGGGAAGTAAAAACCAGGGGTGACATTGGCTAGTAACCCTATTTATTTTCAAATATATCCAAACCAACAATCACACTCAACAATCAAAACCAGCAACTAACAATCCTAAACATCAAACATAGCCAACAAACATGACCAACAACCAATAAACATAACCAACAATCACATCAAACAAACACGTCCAAAACCATATGCAAAACCAAAACCAACAACCAACATGACCAACAAACATAGCCAACAACCTATATAACCACCTCCTGGCTTCAGTACTATTTCAAGACCACAACTAAATATCTATCCCAGTTCATAGTATTGATTGCCATCAACAAAATATCTTCAGGCTTTATTAAATTAAATGAGCAAAGCTGTTCTTTAAGAAAAACACGCGACGATATTTACCATGTTTTTTTTTGTTTTCATTGCTATGTGAGCTTGAGATTTAAGGAAATTAAGCTTAAACTGAGGGTGGCAAAAACACAACTTTAAAGGCCAAAACTGATCTACCAATAGAAGGAAACCACAACTTAAAGGGGAGGAGGTTCTCCTTTTCACTCTTCAGGGCACACGACTAATTCCAGATAGATTGCAATGAAAAATTACTGTTTTGAATTTCTCAATGAACCAGAACCTTTACTTTGCGAAAAATGTAAACCTCTAGCATAGTGGCTCTTTGCCATCTTGGAGAGTTGTAAAAGAAGGTGAATAGTAAGTTTCACCAATAGATCTGCAGTCCAAATTCTACATGAGAGTGTTTACAAGCCCATGAACTGTAATATATAAAGTTTTAGTATGATATAAGGCCTCAGATACTGATAGTGTGGTAAATGAGTTTTTTAAATATAGTGGTTCTGAAGCTAGAGATAAATTACTTCAGATTATGGAAAAAGAAGTACCTATCAAACATAGAAAAACCTTAATTAAACCCCTCTCTAAGAAAGGTGACAAAAGTGAGTGTGGTAATTATAGAGCCATTAGGTTGGTTTCAGTAGGATACAAATTACTTAGTATGATGATGCTTTTTAGACTTAGAGATGTTGTAGATAAAGTTTTAAGAGACAAACTATGTGGTCTCAGGAAGAGTATTGGTATAAGACCCTAGGTGCTGATAGTGTGGTAAATGAGTTAGCATCTGATTCAGCTGGTAGAGGGGCACCTGCAAAGGTCCTTTCCTTGTATGGTAACCAGGTAAATACATTAAAGTGATCTGTGAACAACATTAAAGTGATGTGGAAGAAAAACATTACTATGTTTAAGGTAAGAAGTTAGTTTTGTCTTGAATTAGGAGTTAAGCAGGGTTGAATTCTATCCCCATTCATAAGGGTCATTTTGATGGAGTTTGTCCTTAGGAGCACAACAAAAGCAAAGGCAATGGGAGAACACAGAATAAGTAGGGGGGAAAAAATTCTCCTAGACTTAGATTATGCTGATGATTTAAGCATCTTAGATGAAAATGTTAGCAAAATGAATAGATCTTTAAAGATTTTGAGAGCTCAGGGTGTAAGGAGGCTTGAAAATTAATTTTATGACACAAGTTGCTTAGATAAATGAAGGAGAATAAGAAAAATAAGAAATTAAATAAGAAAATAACAATAATAAGAAAAATAAATAATAATAATGACAATAATAATAATAATAATAAAAATAAAAAAAAATAAGAAAAGTAAGAAGAATAAGAAATTAATTTTATGACATAAGTTGCTTAGATAAATGAAGAATAAACGAAGGAGAATGAATGAATTTGGGAATAAATGAAGAAGAAGAGGTGGTGTTGTGTAATCAGAAGATTAATCAAGTGGATAGTTTCACTTACCTGGGTAGCATTATTAGTAAAGGTACTGGATGCAGTGAGATGCTAAAAGTAGAATAGCCAATGCCCAAGGTTTTTCTTCACAATTGAAAAAGTTTGGATGAATGGAAAGATAAGACTGTGAACTAGGATTAGAATATTGGTCTTGAAATACTCTCTGATTGACTGTATTTCACACAATAAGCTGTATTACTGTTTCAATTGTGACTATGCAATTGTTGCAATAGCAACCATTATGTTTAGAAACATTGTTGAATCAGAATTGAATCCAATGACTATTCTGTTATAAAGCTTGTCTTTGAAAAGTTAGGCCTAGGAGGAGGAAGACTAGAACTGGAAAATTTCTCAGTGCTCTAATTCAGACCCTAGGCTATCTTGGAAAGGGGTTAGGCTTGGAAAATGATACTTTCGGGGATGGGTCTACAGGCTAAAGTATGTCCTGGGAATGTATTGTGAAGTACCTACCTCCACTCCTTCTACCTCTAGAGGGTCCTGAAATTTGCCTACATGACAGGTCTATACCTATTGCAATTTTGACAAAACAATATTTTACCTTAGTTTTCAGTTTTTTTTTCTCTGGCTTTAGTTCTGAAAATGTAATTCATGTTGCTTGAATGGAATTTTAAGCCATATCAATGTTTTTTCGGGTCAATATATACCAAATCATATTATTGAGTTAGGACTAAAGTGAATACACTATTTGATGCCTTTTTATATGCTGATTACAAATATAATAAGCATTTCTATTGGAAATGAATTTCAGCCCCCCCCCCTATATATGCCAATTCAGGGTCAGGTTAGGTTGGGTTAGGTATAGCCTATATGGGGGGGGGGGGCTGAAATTCATTTCCAATAGAAATGCTTATTATATTCGTAATCAGCATAAAAAAAGGCATTGAATGGTGTATTCACCTTATTTGAAACTCAATAATATGATTTGGTATATATTGACCTTTTTTTTTTTTTTCAAAATTTTAGGAAATGTATTTGCATATCTTTAAAACCTTATAAAGTAGGACTGAGCAAAGTTGTAAAGCTGAAAACAATTTTGTTGTACTTCATTTAAGCAGAAGATCTATTTTGCAAGGTTTCAGTTTTATAGCACACAGATTCTTAAAGGTCATCAAAGGTCAGGACCCTCTAAAGGGAGAAGGACTGGAGGTAGGTATTTCTAAATACCTTCCCAGGGCATACTTTAGCCTATAGACCCATCCCTGAAAATTTCATTTTCCTAACCTAGCCCCTTTCCAAGATAGAAAAAAGCAGCTAAAGTAGAATTTTACCATCCTTCATCTGGCTCAACAGCTTTTAAATAGGTCTTTGGTAAAAATTTATTTCTGTATTAAATCAAAGTATTAACAATTACCAAAATACTCATGACTCCCATGAAGTGGAATGACTCCACCCACCCTAAAGAGGAAATACCACTCCTCTGAATTATAAGTTCTGTGTCTAGGCAAGTTTATTTTTGCAAACAACAGTCTCTAACCCATAGATTTCGTGTAAAAAAAGACTGTATAGAAAAAAACGTAGGTTGGTCTCCATAGTAGGTAGGCCTAAGCTATGAAAAAGGAATAAGAAAAGAAATAAGCGCATTTGATGTCCAGGGATTCAATCAGAGTCAAGACTCACCCTAGCTGATACAAATTACAAACCCTTAAAGGAAGCTTCAATGGGAAAAGACTTCAAAATTTAAAGTACATTCACACTTTTAAGACAGCACTCATTAAAAAACAAACCATTTCATTCCCTAAATTCAAATAGGACGCCAAATACTACTGACTGCATTAAGTCAGTGTTACCAGATACCCGAGCTGTGAAAAGCAAATGCGCCAAATATGTAATCTTCAAAACACTTTGCCATGTAAAAAGCGCTTATTCGAAGAACTAAATGTAAAAAAGCGACCACATGGCGTAAATACACCTCACCTGGCAACACTACATTATATTGGAAGACACACTAGAAATTTATAAAACATCTCCAAAGCATTGACTCGGAAATGACCTAAAAACAGAATACGATAAAAGCATATGTTTAAAATAAGAGAAAAAGTAGCCTCAATAAAACAAGTACATCTAACATTATTCTTACCAGGAGAGTTGGCTTACAAAAAACAAAAGATCCACTTAGTTTTCAATAAGTTCACTTGAATATTCAATTTGATGTTCTAACATTATTGCCTTCTTCGGCAAGGATCTGTATTAGGCCCTATCTTGTTTAATACCCTAACATCCTGAATAAAAAAAAAATTGTTGGAGGATTCAGAATCAATCTATGCGACCTTAGCTTGCTTTCGTATGCTGACGACCTGCTGATGTTAAGCTATAACCTTTCTTTTTTACAAGAGGACATTGACCGCCTGATACACTAAAGACAGAGTTCTTGGAATTTTATCCCTCAGCAAGCAATCAGCAAAACAGTGATCTTACGCATGTAACGGTTGAACGAACAAAAATGTTCCCGGAAAATCCATGAAGAATCTGGAAATAACACACGTCATGATATCAAACATTCTCGTTCACTAATAATTGAGGAAATTGCTAAGAGCATTCTCTCAAGTTACGGCAAGCTAACCTAACCTGACTCTAGCTTGAACAGGCACATCCTTGCAAAGCTTTATGCAGCAGTTGATCCTCCTCACCTGTTATAAGTGTCACCGTTATGGGACTGGTTCACGCAAACTCAAAGACCAGACTCCGGTCTATATATTACGAATACCTCAAGTTTTTCTTCGTAACCCATTCTAAGAATTGTCGTTGCGCCATCTACTGAAAAAAGTGCAGAAAAAAGGCATTTGAAACATTGTTCGAGTTCTTTCTTCTTCATTTGATCTATGAGTGTGAATGAAGAAATTGTTATTTAAATTTATTCTTTGGTGCTGAAATGACTTAGTTTTTTCTTTTTTTTGTATTACTCCACCCTTTTTTTCTTGTACGAGCGGGAAAAAATAAAATTATCATTATTATGCTATATGGTACAAGATCTCCAAAATTTTAGTTTCTTATGGAACAGGATAATTTCGCTCTCAGGTCGTGATGCTTGTCAAATGTTGGACAAACTGTAAAATAAAATTCTTACCATGGCTTTTGTATTTTCTAAACTTTTCAGTTTAATTCGAGGACTGATACTTGTCAAATATTTGGCAGATACGGCTTTTGGTTTCAGATTTTCCTTGTCAGCATCACTTATGCGATAAGGTGCCTTCTCCCTAAAACGAAACTTGATAATTATTTTTCTAGTTAAAAATAAAATAAAAATGTCTCTACACATTTCAGGAGTCATAATTTATCGCGGTTATTATCACAACCACTATGTAAGTCAGAATAAAAACAGTGATATAAAAAAGGCCCAAAGAGAAGGAGGATGGAGGGGCGCACTAGACCCAAACATCAAAGAGATGTAGAAAAAAGTATAAGATTGATGCAGAATTTGGAATGTTACTGCAGAAACATTAAAAGTTTTTGTTCCTTGATTAAATCTACAAGCCATTTCTTTTTATTTCTTCATTGAATAGGTAGTTAAAACATGGCATATGTAACTCTTTCCATAAGCTAAAACAGTCTCACCACAACCCGCCTCTATTTGAGGTATTGATGGGTAGAATGAATTCGGAGAGTAGTCAACCAAACCTTTGACGAGTTCGGTTAACTCATTGCCCGAAGAACTTCATCGCTAACCACTCTAACCCAAAATACATCCGACCAAAGTTTTGAGATACACACTTTACTCAAAACAGTCAAAAGGTTCAACAAACATACCTACAGGAGAAAAATCACCCCCACAACCCCTGGGGCAATGTCTTTAAATTATGCATGTTGCACATTGCTTACATAGAGGTTTTATTATTGATAAATGTGCATGTTTTATCTTGGATTTTCGAAAAGATTAAAGGCATTAAGGGAAAATCTTCAGTAAATTCTGAAGTAGATATTGAGCTAAATCAAAGACAGGCTGCCAAAGTAGTTTATCTGTAATATGTTAGGAATGGCTAAGGGTAAAGATTAAAAGCACAAGGGACTCAGCTGAAACCTGAAGGAATATTGGACGGGGCTAGCTGAAGGATCAATTAGGCTAGATTTAAAATTCTGACTTGAGGGGCCCAAAGGGTGTTTTTAAGAACAATAAATTTTCAAAAAAAAATTTCGGTGCGATTTTTCGGCTTTTGATTGTGTCATCTTTTTTTATGTGGAACTGCTTAAAATTTACCCAAAAATGGCAAAAAAACTCCTTCATGGCCGTAAACTCTTTAGTGGACGTTGAAAATCCTCCCTCTTGCATACCCCCCTCCCAGCCTTCTTAATAAGTAACTACTAAAAAACGCATTTAAAAAAGCTTAATGAAAAAATATCATGTCTTTGTTCTCATTTTTATGGAAATTATTTAATTTATTATCTGGACCTTCTCAAAGACACCGTTGACAACATAGGTCTACCTTTTTGTAATATATCTATGTAACAAAGATGCACATATATCGTGAAAAATTTTAAGGGATGTAGGAAATAAAAACTATACTTAATACCCTATTTAAAAAAAAGAACAAGTTGACTCCTTTACTTTCATCGTCTTAATTAGACAACGATCTCCTTGCAAGGTATATTTTGTATATTAACAAAAATAAAACAAGCCAAAATGAATAATCTTACTAATTTTAAAAAATTAAGTTTTGATTACGAAAATAAAGAGCGAAGCCAGAACTTAAAAGAACAAAAACTATGGTTTCGCAGGCTACGCAAGATAAATCTATAAAACTAGCTAAAAAAAAACTGATTCGTGATATTCTGCAATATAGACCGAATTCTAAAAATTAACGCTTTATTAAAAACTAAGCTTGCTTGAGTTTTTCTCTATAGATAATTATGATTGCACACTAAAAGTTATCGATACCGTGACTGGTGAAAGACTATCGAGAACCTTATAAATTAGCATTTTATTTACTGTAGGCGACTTGTAGAATTTTCTGCTCCAAAGAGAACATCCAATTTTTTGGGTTGGTTAACGTTTTATTTACTGCACATTACTGAAATCAGAACCACATAAGGATTAATAGTTTTGTATAATTGTTGACACAGATGAGATCCTATGGCCCAGCCCTGTCCATCTTCGAACCTAAAACATTTAGAAGCATTATTTTTTTCAAAACAGGACGCTGACGCTGATCATTGAGGGGATGCTGCCGCATGTTTTCGTAATTATGCAAGGAGATTTAGCCATTATGATTAATTCGGGCTCAACTACAGAACGACTTTTCTTACTATTAAATCCCACTCTGGAAATACAAGCAGATTATTCCCCTATATTTAACATTAGATCCCGGCGCCACGCCAGCGGATCGACCGAACGCCGCCGACGAGAGACCCGGTTGACCGCCACCAAAGTGTCTCTACGCCACCGGCGCGCCGCCACCGGCAGAGGCAGCGGCGTTCGGCTGACTTTAAATTAATTTTGCGGCAATTCTTTATTGCGTCAACCGCAAAGTCGGAGCTTTTCTTTCTCATGTGGTTTAGTATTTCGATTTACCTGATTAGAAATCAAGCGGGGCTTGCACTATCCCCGAATTTTCGGGTATTTCCCCGAAAATCTATGCGTCACCCCGAAAAAAAATTTGGTTCTCCGAAAATCACGCAATCACGGTGCGACCCCTAGCGATTTATCACTAGTGACTTTCCCTGCCAAATATTACTTTGCATACCATAATTCTTCAGTACTCTCTTGTTCGTTAACTTTCGTCTCTTTTGTTACTTCGCATAAAATCCAGAAAGATGCAATTGCAATATACACAGTTCTTCATATTTTGACAAAAAAGTATCGTCTTTATGAAATGAGTTTAAATCATTTCAAATGCAGTTTCCCAATTGCTATTTCTTACATCATTCGTAGTCAAGAATTTTATTTTCAAGTTGAATAGAATTATAGAACGCATCCACTACTATACAGCTTCAACCTTCAGTTGGATTTTGAAATTGATAGCCGACAGATCGTTTCTACAGATGAATTGTAAGTTTGCAGAATTATTTTTCTTTTGCTGTATATAGATAAGATTTTCGTAATGTTTAATACTCAATTGTTGAACGCCTGACAGATTAAAGAAAATACAATCTTCTTTCTGAATTTTTTTTTTATCCTCCCCCCTTTCCCAGAACAAAACCCTTCTATTGAGACAAAATTTAGCTATAGACTAAGCTATGTACAAGGATGGGGAATTAAAGATTGAAACGGAAGTTACCCCGAAAATATGATTCATAAAAAATGTAAATTATTACCTATAGGGGGGGGATAGGGGCTATTATTTTTAAATGATAACACATCATTTTTTTTATTGAAAGCAGGGATGCCAAAAAGATAATTATTTTCTTCATTTAATGTGGAGACGGAAGAAAAAGATATCAAATTCCTTGGGAAACCATTGAAATATTTTGATAAACCCAGGGTCCCCCCTGGGACTTGTTCCTTGTCTTGGGTATTTTGCAATTTCTCATAGGCTAGTGGCGCAATTTGGCTTTTGTGTGTGCGCCTTTGGACGGTAGTTTTACCGTCCAAAGAGAAAGGGGCACATGCGCCCAACCTGTTTTTTTTTCTTATTGATGAAACGAGTTTACTTTGAAAACAATCATTCATAAGTACCAGGAAGATTCACACTAAAACGAATTGGTATGACGAAAGTGATATCGACATCCCCACCTAACGCTGCGCTCGAGTGACAATGACACCCTTGGTCCAGTGCCCAAGTTACATTAAAACGCCAGGTGTTAATAAAAGCTTTCAATCTGGGAGGTTCAAGGAAGAGTCTTTGACAGTCTTATGACCTCAGGGTACTAGATGTTACAACGTTCTTACGTATCTACAGTAGTTTAAAAAATTCGATCACCTTACAAATGATGACCAAAAATATGCACAAATATAACAAATGTAACATTTGGAATATTATAACACTTTTTTCAAAGCTTTGAAGAAAATAAAAAAAGGCTAAATACCCCTAACTACGCTTGAAAGCTATTTTAAAAAGAAACTCTTTGGATATTTCCATGGATATGACCATAGCAGAAGCTTTGAGCCTGGGTGGGGATCAAAGAGGAGTCTTTGAGTATTTTGACCACAGGTGACCTATTGTTGCGACTTTCTTAAATTTGGTAATTTTTGTGAGCATTTGGAAATCAAAGCTTAAACTCAATAACTGATACTAAGTCTCCGAACATTTTGCTTGGATTAAAAGTGACGAACTAGGAAGAAAATCTCAACATGTTCCTGGAGCTACTTCAGTCTGCATATTATTTCATTTAATTACATTTAAAACGGATGAGCTTTTCATTTTTCACTTAAGAAAATAGCTGGCTTTTCATTTTTCTTCATACCGAATAAACCAATAAGTGTTTTTTGTTCATTGTAATTGAAGTGTTCTCATGTGAAGTGTTCATCATGTATTTTTCAATTTGATATATTTACTCCTTTTAGATGCTGTTTATAATTTAGCTGATATTAGGTATTTATGAGTTTATAATTTGGAATGAATCCCCAAAAGAAAAAATGAATAATATCCAAAAGAGCAGCCAAAAGCAATAAAAAAACAGCAGTTCAGCCTTAGCCTACATGACATATATTCTATAAAGAAGCCCAAAAAAACTTTAAAATGTATTTTTTTAATTGTTATGAAAAACCAGTTTTTAATACAAGGAAGGCTTTTTAGGGATCCAAAAGAGCAAAAAAAAACAATCAATATCGAAGTCGCCCATTTCAACTGTTTTAAAGGTTACAAAACTGATATTAGCAAAGGGTATTATGAAAAAAATTAAGGTTCTAAGTTCAAACTTATATTCAAAGTTTTTACCCAGATAACTGACAAATTTTGTGATACGGTATTTGAAGTTAAAAAAGAATACTAATTTTGATAATTATTTATGTTAAGAATACATAGCTAATAGATAATTCAACTATTATGCAACGGTTCTGAAACGCCACAGCCATTTCGTTTCTACCAGATTTCTACTTCTCTTGATGAATAACGAAGAAGACCAATTTCCAGCCAGCGACTTGTGAAGTTTTGAACTCATGAATAGGCTCGAATCTATTGTAAATTTAAGCTGTGATTTGAGAAAGACTGATAAAAATATTAATATTTGCGGTCAACAATGATCGTGCCGGCGGCGCGCCGCCGACATCTTACCGGCGGCGCGGCGGTGGCGCGCTGTTTTTGGCCCCGCCGCCGCCACCGGTCTTCCCTCATCGGCGCGGCGCCGGGGTCTATTTAACATGAAAAAAAAAAAAAAAACACGGGACCATTCAAGTCTCTCCACGGAATTCAAATTTTCCTAGGGAGGGTGGGGTCAATCAGGAATCTGCCAAGTCAAACTGAATGTCTATTTTTAAAAGCTTTACTGTACTCACTTTTGGGAATTTGTTCCGGAGAAGGAAGGGAGCAAGCCAGTTTTTTTTTTAAGAGACATTGTCAAACTAAGCTGCGGCCTTTCCTTCAATCAATAAATGTTTCTTGAATGATTTTTAAAAGCAGATAAATCTGAACATTTCCGTTGAATTTTAAGGTACATGTAATATGAGTGTTTTCAAGCAAAACACACAGTTTTGCAAATCCAACATAAAATCCCTCTCCCAAATCTCAATAAATTTCTCTCCGCCATCAACCTTCAATACAAGCTTTTTTCTATGCACAATTACGCCAACATGTCCACCGGGAAAAGCAGTGCTTCCACTTTTCGATCTCAATTTACCCTACTTTTTTGTCAATTTTCCCTAAAATTCCCTTTATTTAGGTCTGATTTCTCCCTATTTTTCTCCCTAGGAAAGAGATATTTTTTCTTACATTTCCATAAAATCTACACGAAAAAAAAACGCAGCATCAAATTGTTATTTTTTACTTCAGATAATGATGCATATAACATTTTGTACACTACCGAGAACACATGAAAAAGTTTTATTAAGTGTAAGATAATTTCTTAAACCACATTGGCCTGACATAAAATAAAGAAAATTTTGACTCTGCCGTTGCAGAGCATATATTTGAAAACTCAGACCATACTATTTTGTTTAATCAAGCTAGCCTAATTTCGCATGACAAAGGTATTGTCCAGCACTACAGAGAAGCTGTTGAAATTTATAAATACCAACATTTAGGTCTAGCTTTAAGCAGAGATTCCGGTGATTTAAGAATAAACGAGTCATATTTCGGTTTTCTCAAAAGAGAAGCCGATACTTTAGTAATCCCTGAAATAAACCATGAACAACTCTCCCAGTCATATAACCAAACACGTGAACAACCCCTTAGGTCTCAAAGGGTGTCTGCAAGAAATGCAATAATTAAAATCCGAAATCAGATGACATAGTTCTCCTACTTATTTAATTGCTGGTTCGTTTTGTTTTTGAGTGAATGAATTGCTTTCTTTTCTTTTATTCCTCAGTTGTTCGCTAGTGTCCTTCGATGGCAATTCATAATTTGTTGGATTTTGTGCAAATCGCGGATATTGGCGAATAACTCGCTTTTATGGTTGTTAGGTATTTGGTTTTAATTCTTATAATTTTTGGCTTTTATTCAATTTTATTCATCTTTTAAGTTTTTGGTTTTTTCTTTGGTTCTTTTCACATTGACTTTCCGCTTTTGTTTTTTGTTGTTTTTTTCTTCGGCACTTTCCTTGGATACATTATTTCGTTTCGCGCTGAAGAGGAGAGGCGTTTGTCCTCTCGAAATATTCGCTTTGTTGTGTTTTTTCAATATTTTCATTTGACCTTTAAAAACCCCATTTTTGCTCGTTTTTCTTTCTTTATGTTTTATTAAGTGTCATCTCCAGCACTTCATCGCACGTAGCGTTTGCGTTCGTCTTGAAGCCAGCGACAGCTTTCGGTATGCTGACAGTGGATGAAGCTTTATCTTCATTTTTCAACCAGTAATTAACTCGAATAAGTGAGACTAGTGTGAAATTCTCAACACTATCTCAGATGTCTGTTTTGATTAAAATCAGGAGACTAAACAAACGCTCAGCTGGTACATTGCTAAAAGGTAAAGAGAAGATCCGTGATATGCACTTTCGCAATTCCGGGTACTTGATTTCGCCACTACAAGTCTTCAGACTAAATATCTTAATCCAGTAATGCTAAAGCTAAACTGACAGGTCTTCAACTTAGGTATCTCCTAGATGAAGCTCAGTGACATCAGTCATTGCCTGTGACCTCCATTCTACGTCTGTTTTCTGGAGGCAAAACTATTCTCTTAGAAAAGGAAATCTCGCAAATATTGGCCTAAGAGAGTTTTGCTTCAAATTCTTGCAAACCTAGGTTCAACCAAAGCCAAAATGTCATAAATTTTGTCTTCAAACTTGAAACGGTCTTGTATCTGCTTGATTAGGACTATATAGTGTTTTCGACAAGACTGGTAAAAGAGATCAATATTATCACTTGGCTCTCGAGCATCTGCTAGTTCTTGCATTGAATCGGTTGCATCTATTCCCCTATATGCTTGGTCTAAAGGCAGGTACTCAGTTGAAAGGTAAGGATCCAGTTCGGTAAACAAACCAACACTGCGAATATGGTCTAGTTTCTTGAAGTTAGACGCAGGATCATTAACAAGTTTCCTGGCACTTGCCTTTAGGGAGTGAAGAAGTGGAAGCTCAGATAGAAAAACTGTGTTGAATTCGTTAGAGAGGCTGAGAGAGTAGTCCATGAATTCAAGGTAGGGCTTAGTCAACTTGCTTTGTAATGTTGACAAGATAAGGTCATTGGTTGTAGTTGGGTCGTGAAGCGTGGTTTCTATGAAATACAGAGAAAAAGCAACCCGACGATCAATAAGCCTCTTTATGCAGGCCTGAAGGGACAATCAGTGGGTCTGTCCTGGTGCAAGGATTGAGAGTGCTTTGCATTGAAAGAACTCCTGAAATTCAGCATACTTATTTCATCTGGAAGCGCTTCTGGAAAAGTGTGGCATAGATATTTCGCGCCAAGTCTTCTAGTGTCTTGGAAAGTGACAAGCATGCATAGGATGAACATAAGCGAATAAGATGGCATGAGCATTTCATATTCAAGATACGGGACACCATGGCTTTCATTAGCGTTGAAGCACATCTATTGGCTCCAAAATGACGTTAGTAGTGTCTTCACAAAATCCAACAATATTTTGCCAGGGAATATTTTTTTTCAATGACTTGTTTGATGCAGTTAGTCAGACCCTCAGCCGACCCAGAACTACACTTAACCATGTCAGATACTTCGACATGAGGGTTTAGATCTTTCTCACTAAAAAAAAACAGTACAATGATAGCTAGTTGTTTATCATTAATACAATTAGTGGTCTCATCAATTATCACGGAGAAAAAAGCAGTTTTGAGCAACTCGACTAACTGGTTGTGTAGTACCAAAGAAAAATTATGTCGCAAAATATTTGTAGCTTTCTGTTTGCCCAGAGTGACCCCTGCTAGGGCTTGGTCTTTTGAAAATAATTTTCTTAGGAGATGGATCAAGCTGTCTAAATGGCAGATTATGTTCTGCCGAAAATATGCAGATGCGCTGTTTAATTTCTTTGGAATTATTGCCTACAGTCAGAAGTTTTTCAACGCTGCCACGACCAACCTTTGTCTCAATTTCATTGCTTGCTTTTATATGCTACTTGGTCAGAGCATGCCGGGTCAATTCTGATTTCCCTCAATATTCATGCTTCAAACAGAACCTACAGTATGGTACATAATTATTTTTCTTTGACACTCTTTTATCTACCCAATTTTTAAACATTGGTAACTGAAGCAACTTGTGAACAAATTTTTGGACGAATTTTTTCTTTAGGGAATTCTTAAAATCATTAATTTACCCCAGATTTCCCTGAAAATTCTTACTTTACCCCAGATTTCCCTTTATCCCTAGATTCAAAATAACTGTCCCTAAAAGAAGTGATTTCTCCCTAAAATAGGGTAATCTCCCTAGAAGTGGAAGCACTGGGGAAAAGTCATCTTCGGATCGGTGTAAAGCTCTAATTTAAGGCATTAGGCCTTTAAATAAAACAGTAATAACAATTAAATCTTAGATAACACGCAAGAAAGGGCAACGGGCTAATTCCTCGATAAGAACGGGGGGATTGAGCATGAAAAATTACTTCTACGGGTATGGAATGAAAAATTCTTTCAATCAATAGTGTTAGGATTTTCCAAAAAATACAAGACTTTGCAGATTTTGTGGCTTGTATGGGGAGGGCAAATGGCTAGTCTAAACCTCTCTTTATGGGCGGCTATCTACGCTATCTAAGCCAAAAATGGGCAATAGTTTACCTCACCTTTCATATCAATTCCATCTAGGTTACCTTTTAAAAATACACAAATCAGAACTTCCTTTCAAACAGTTCGTGGTAAAGAGCTGTAAGTAAGAAGCGACTCGGCCCAATAGCAACCGAAAATCCAAAAAAAGACAATTTTGATAACAATAGATGCAACAAAAGGATTGACTTTTTATGCTGATCCCAAATATATGAAACTCATTAAGTTTAATTTTACCCATAAAAAGTTACGAGCCTGAGAAAATTTGCCTAATTTTCGAACAAGGGTGGGGGAGTCCCCATACAGTCAAGTAATCTTATTGAAAATTGCAACATCAGATTCAACGTATCAGAGAACCATACTGAAGAGTTTCCAAAGCTCCAATCTTTAAAAATGTGGAATTTTGTATTTTTGCCAGAAGAAAGATGGCGGATGCGTGTTTATTTGTTGTTGTTTTTTTGTTCTTTCCAGGGGTGATCGTATCGAACCAATAGTCCTACAAGACTGGGAAAGGGCTCATTTGAACGAAAATTAAAAGTTCTAGTGCCCCTTTTAAGAGACTAAAAAAATTGGAAGGCAACTAGCCCCCCTTCAACGCCCTTATAAGTCGTCTGATCAAATTTCTGAGAAGACCATTTTTTTCAGTACAGTGGAAAGATAACTATGTCTTTGGGGATGACATGACCCCCATAGCCCCCGGGGGAAGAGCCGCAAGTTAAAAATTTGTCCATTGTTTACATATAGTATTTGTTGTTGGGAAGTATACCAACATATTTCAGGGAAGATTTTCTGGGGTTGGAATTTCTACGGGCAGAAATTCCCACTGGTATCACAGTTTCTGGGGGTGTACAGGGGAAATTTTACACGGGAGGGGGGGGATTCACCAGAATTTATATACGAAATTCTTTTTATTTGTCTTAATTTCTCGTTGGCGACCCCATTTTAGGGTCCAGGCACCCCCCCCCGCAGCTGGTAGGTCTCCAATCACTTTCGGCTTATTAAAAAAAGGACTAGAATTCTAAATTTCTGATTTAATGAGCATCCTTCGAAGTTTCTACGAGCATGAGGCAGAGGCGGGGAAGAGGAAGGGGCAGTCCCCTCCTATATCGACTAAATTCTGCTCATTTTGGAGTTTATTGTTACTCTTTACTTTCATAATAACAGCGTAGACCAGAAATATTTCCATAAATCAAGAGGGATTAAACATCAATTTAAAATTGTTGGTATTTCTTATGCTTTTTGTACGCTTTAAACCTCTACAATGAGGTTCTCTGATTGTTTTGTAGTTAGGGAGGGAGAGAGATGCCTCTAAGGGTGCATTTTAATGCCAAAACATCCAAACTCTCATTGAACCTTGAGATAAATACAAAATTAGTTCTACGGGAAAGACGAGGGGAGAATAGAGGTAGAAATTGTATTCTGGGAATCCGTCCCCTCCATGAAAAATTCCACCCAGGAAAATTCATCCATGGAAGTTCCTCACGCGCAAATTTCTCCTCCTTCCGGACAATTCAATCCTTGTTGAAAATTCCTCCGGAAAATTTCCTGCAGACAATTCCACCTGGGAAATTCTCCTTAGCCTACTTTCATTTGAAAAAAAAAAATATTTATCTTCTGATCGTTTTTCAAATCCTGCCGGAAGTCCCCCTCCGCGTAAATTTTTCCCTGGAAATCTTCCCCAAATGGAAAGTTTGTCCCGCAGAAAATTACCACACGGAGAATTTCTCCCGCGAACAATTTCACCAAACAAAATTTTCCCCACGGAGAGCCTACCTCTCACGGAAAAATCACCCAGACATTTCCAACCCCGCTGAAAATTTCAGCCGGAACATCTGCACATGAAAAATTGAGTCGCCAAATTGAAACTAAGATAAATAAAAAGAATTTAATATAGAAAACTCCAAGAAATTTCCTCCGTGTAAAGTTCCTCCTGGAAGGTTCAACCCCAAAACTTCCCTACCCATGGAAGACATCCTCCAGAATAATCCCCCCCCCCGAAAAGTGTCGGTATACTTCCCAATAACAAGCACTATATGTAATCAATGACAAATTTCATAATTTACAGCCCTTTTCCCAGGTGTTTTAGGGGTCAGGTCATCCCATGAGGCATAGTTATGGGAACATTCAACTATGCTGAACAAAATGGCTATCTCAAAATTTTGAAATAAGTTACTGAAAGTACCTAGTCACTAAGTCACTAAGGCTAGGAATAAGTGAAGATGAAAAGGTGACGTTTGGTAATGAAAACACTGATCAGGTGGGCAGGTTCACTTACCTTGGTAGTATTATTAGTAAAGATGGTGGGAGCAGTGAAGATGTTAAAAGTAGAATAGCCAAGGCTCAGGGTGTTTTTTACAGTTATAAAAAAGTTTGGAAGAATAGGAAGATAAGTCTGCAAACCAAGATTAGAATATTAGAAGCTACAGTGGTCAAATATGGCTCTGAAGCTTGGGCGCTCCGAAAAGCGGATGAAGATTTGCTAGATGTTTTCCAGAGAAAATGCTTAAGGATTGTTCTGGGTACCCGACTGACTGACCGTATTTCAAACAATAGGCTGTACGAAAAATGTGGTTCAATACCACTCTCTAGGGCTATAATGAAAGAAAGGTTGAGGTTGCTAGGGCAGGTTGTGCGGATGAAGGATGACAGATTGCCGAAGGTTGTTCTTTTCGGCCAACCGTCTAGGGCTAAACGGAAAGCAGATCGTCCTCGTCTGGGGTGGGAGGACGGCATAAAGAAAGATTTAAAGGAAATGTGAATTTCGTGGGAGGGTGTAAAAAGGGAGGCTCTGAATAGATTGGGATGGAGGAGGAGCGTGCGTAGCTGTGTTGGCCTCAGGTGGCTTGGTGCAGCGGTGAGTTGTTAGTAGTTTTCAGTGAAGGTAGAGCCGAGTCTCGGGTTTTGATTCGTCATGGGAGAGGGCAAGGAAATGCAAGCCCTCGCTTTAGGTGGGTGGGTATGAGATAGTATTTATCATATACAAACTATATCCAACTTACGATAAAAAGTAAAAAAATTTAACTTTAAGAATAAGAAGCTTAAGAATGTTTTAAAGAGAGTGGAAGCAACAAAAAAAAAAAAAAAAAAAAAAAAAAAAAAAAAAAAAAAAAAAAAAAAAGAAAAAAAGACAGAGGTCCCCAATTTTACTTACGGTAATTAGGCTAATGTAGCTAGAATAATATCAATATGTGTATCATCAATGTACTGGTTTTGTGGCTTATCGGTTCACTTACCATAGACGGTGGTCTGTGATCACCCGGGGCCAACAAGCCCTAAACTTCTGATAATATTGATCAGGGTGAAGTTAGGGAAAGTCAGTGGCGCCAATTCACGAAAATGTTGGGGGGGGGGCAACATATATTTTTCAAATCTAGGAGGAGGGGCAATTTAGTTATTTTTCATATTTCTATGGATAATACCAAAAAGGGACAATTTTCAAAGAAAATACAAAAAAGGTATTTTTCTAATCAAAAGAGAATTCCCCCTGCCCTAAAATCAGCGCTAATGGGGGGAGATTTGGAAATAATAGTGGGAAGAAGATACATGCCTGTAGTCAGATTTTAAATTAGCATTAGATTCTTTTTAGCGCAAACGTTTTATAAGTAAAAAGATTTATTTTGCAGCCTAGAGGTTGCACTTCCCGAAAAAATCCTTCACATATCTTCGATACGTTATGAATTAAGGGTACTTACGTGTTATAGCGACCATACCAAAGAGGTGAAGTTAGGTTAATCCTAATGAAACATACCAAAATGTGACAAAAATATAATGGGCCTACTTTAGTAACAAAATTCTGGAAAATACAACAGAGAATTATGGAAAGCAGGCCGCCCAGACCGCATTATATTTAATACCTAACCTAACTTAACCAACTCTATATATTAAATATTTAATTAAAATATACCTCTACAGTAGGCTATCTCACTGATACTAAGCTAATTATCTTCGAATACAGATAGAGACACCGGTTTTACTCAGATCAAGAACTTCAGTGTGGTGGCTATAGCACGTAAGTACCGAATTAAGACCTCATATATTCCTTGACTACTATGTAGACGTAGTCAGTATGAATCATATATAAAAGAAATGCTTATTAAAATAAGTCATGGCTCACTATTTTCTACACGCTTCGGAGCTATTTCGCTTAATGCGCATTGACCGTAATACCATTTTGGAAAATTAACACCTACAGAGAATCAAAATGATTTCGAAATGGAATGATAAATCCGGGACTTGTGTCTTACGCTGTAAGTTACACTATAAATTTCCTCAACCATGTGGACTTATTAATAATCAATAACTTGCTTTTCAATTGAGTTGATTTATTTACAGAGTTAGCAATAACAAAGATAAATTTCCACATGCTAAATAAAAACTCTTAAGTATTCCGAAAGTAATACGGTTTGAAAAATGAAAACAACGGTTATAGTATACAACGGTTTGAAAAATGAAAATATATACCTTTACTAAAGTAAAAGTACATACGATAATTATAAAAAAGAGCACAATTAAATAACAAACCAGTAAACGAACGCCAAACTATAAAGTAAAGCCATTAAACTATTGATTGAAGTCCGTAGAAAGTTCATTTGTCCGAATGAAAAAATCAAGGCTCTTTGACCGTTTATCTACAGAGGACATGAGTATCACACTCCTGTGTAAATCATAAATGATCACCAACACTTTTTTCAGCGGATGAAAAAAAAAATGGTAAATGCCACAAAATGAAAGTCTGCTTCAGCAAGGGTCAGACTTACAAATCTATGCCCCACATTTGACAATTGCCTGCTTTTCTCCTTATCATCAAAAATAAAATAAAAATCTTATTTTAGATAATACAGAAGCATTCATTATTGGTTGGATACGATTGTTATGTAGTCCGATTCTTGAGCAATTCTGAGCTGGATTTCGAGTAATCATATAAAATTGCAAGTTGATACAACAATCACGCTCTTTCGAAACTTCAACAACTTACGAAATATCGTTACCCTCACTTTTGAGTCCCATTAAAAAAAAAAAATTTAAAAAAAGGGTTATTTTTATGCAGGAGGACGACAGATAGGGGGAAGAATAATGCACCCCCCCCCCCGACCGCTGAAATTCGAAAAATACGCTTTTCAGTGTTTTAAATGAACATTGTTTGGTATAAAAATCAATGTATCACTGCAGCTTTTGTAAAGATTGTAAATTCCTAGTTGCTTATGTCTATCGCCAGCGATAGAAAAATAAAAGTACGAGTACATAATAGAAAAATTTATACAAGGACAGAAACGAAAAAAACTAAACAACTGAAACATTTTCCATTTTTTTGGATTTCAAGACAAAATCAAAAGAATGATCATTAGATCAACTGGTTAGTATAAGAATTTAAACCTTTTAAAAATAAACAATAATATACAAAAGAATGGCTGATTTTTTTTTTAATGTTACGGAGGACGCTTGTAAAAGACCAAATAGTACATAAAAGTATTATTTTACTATCTTCAAAAAAATATAACAGGCTACTTTTCCCAGAAAAATTGTCTACAATAAAAACCTTGCACCATAGAAAAATGTATATGTTAGCTCAAGTTCTAGCTCTCAGTCGTTTATAATATCATTAATACATAAATCATTAAAATCACAGCATAAATATTATACAGTATACAAAATTTGGTTCAGAAACGGGATACATCACAGCGCGCGGATGGGAAGTTTCCTAAAGCGTCACAGCAATAGCTTCAACAAGTCTTCTATATTTCAATCACAATTCGCTAAAAGTTTGTCATTGCGCACGCATAAAGGCGGAGTTATGACGAAAGGTGTGCGACTGATGTGTCCCAAAAATCTTTAATGGAGAGTATAGAAATCTTCCATATTTTATAATATTTATGCTGTGATTACAATATATGCTTGTGTTATTATTGAAGACAAAGATACATATTTAAATGTGATTAAAACAACCAGTTCAACGTACAAAAACCTCAATTCAGTGATCCACGAACTTGTCAAAACCCAGCTTTTTTCCCCAAAAAGCTTCAATGTAGTAAAATGAAAACTTATCATTAATAGTCAAGACAATAATAATAGCATCCCCTGTATTAACGGAGTATTAAGATAGTTAAGAAACAAACTTACCTTTAGAATCAAAATTTCATCCTAAATCCAAATATGGCATTCGTTTCCGTCGCAAATTCAATTTCAAGCCCTTTACGGATACTCAAAGACAATACCTTTTTCTCTTAGGCCTATTTTAGATACGGCTTCTACCTGTATTAGCGTAAATCTTATTAAAATCGGTTTACCCGTAAATTGAATTGCGGTGACAAAATCGAGAACCAATAAATGCATGGGAAGTATATAATATGGGCTACATATTTGAGTAAGGTTAGAAAGGATAAGTTAGGTCAAAATTGAATTTGCGATGGAAACAAATGTCATATTTGGATTCAGGATGAAATTGTAGAGGTAAGTTTGTTTCTTAGCTATCTGAATACTCCGCAAATATAAATATTTACCCTTTTTTTAACTTAAAAAACTTCTTCAAAATCATCTTTGTCTGTCCAATTTATAATATTGGCAGGCATAGAAGAAGAAGAAGACTTAAAGCCTTTACATTCGTAGTCAAAACACTCTTGATGATAATTCATAGTTTTTAAGTTGACAATAAATTTAATATGATTACTTTTATGATGTCTTCGAATCCTATCACAATACCGATAATTTCCCCCAATTTCATAAATAATTGATGTTTCCAATAGAGACCATTTCCTGATATATCCAGGTTGGACAATGCTTGATATGAAGTCATCAATTTCAGCATACACAGACTTACTACACCCAGAAAACTTAGGTTTGTTGGAATGGAACGTATTTGCTGCGTTGGAAGACATATTAACCTTTGCATACGTTAAAGTATCAGGTTTGCCTTTAATATTTGTAATAAGTGATGCATAAAAATAACTCTCATTCAATGTTTTTCCAGGATATTTGAGGGAATCAGGAATAAACTTGTTATTTGATCCAATTTTAAAATGGTTATTTCTACCAAATTTATTACAATATAACATCCTAAAATTTCTATTTTGACTATATACGCTGGTATCAACAAAAACGCTGTTGTCAGAAACTGTTTTCACTTCCAATTTGCTCAAATCTTTAGCTGAAACTACTTCTGAAGGAACTCTTTTTCGAGTAATTTCCTCAACAATATTTAAAACAAAATATCCAGCATGAATATTGCTATTAAATATGACGGTGTCATATACTAAATGACACGAGAACTTCTTTTCTGTTGTTGCATCTAAGACTAAAACATCATGAATCTGCACTTCCTTTTCAAAATGAACCCTGACGTAATATTCAACACATTTCATAAAAATTCTCACTGCATCTATACCATCTAATTCAGGATTTAACCTTTTATCAAACTCAATATCAAAATAAAGCTTACAATCACTTCCTGGTGTTATAATTTCATAAAAACATCTCTCTTCCAAAGGTCTTTCGTTTAAACGAATCCATAAAAGGTGTGGATGCGCCGCCAAAAAATTTCTTTTACCGTGAGCATCTGCGAATTTGTACTCACAAGAAAACGCTTTCAAATCCAACTTTGAATGTGATACAAAACTTAAACACTCCTCTTGCTTTGGAAATACTTTCCAAACATCAGGTATACACGATAATATATACTTTGGAATAGTACTCGGCAAAGGATTTTGTTCATAGATGGCACACTTTTTTGAGATCTTTTCAACTTTATCTTCAAATTCACTGGATCTCTTCTTTCCATAAAAGTTGAGAGGACAGATTTCTTTTCCCAAATTCCCTTCCATCTAAAAATGAGATCTTCACTAGAACATTTAGATAGGGATCAACCATGAATAACTATGAATAATTTTAATTACCGCACTATTTGCTTCTTTTGTTCTTAAGACCAAGATTGAATCAAATATTATAGATGGCATTTTAATCATTGTTTCCAGTTTATCGTCTTTATCAGCAGTCGAAAGAGCTTTTCTCATCACAAGAGATCTTTTTTGCATCTACATGACTCCTAAGGACTGCTGTAAAAACCATCTGTCTCATTTTTCAAATTTTGACACTCAGGTGTTATCGTTCAGTGCAAAGAGCAGAAATAGCATTTTGCAAAAAAAAAAAAATAATAATAATAATAAGAAAAGACAAAATGGTAGGCTTGCTTCTTCCTTTATAAGTAATTTTTCTCACTTGTCAGTTTTTTCAATGCGATTTCTAGTTTTTGGTTACTATGGTCCGTGGTTCATCCTTTACTAGGTTGCAACTACTGCTGCAACCATGATGACTTCGTAAAATTACTATTCAATACCATTATTTTTCAGATAGTAAAGAGCAAGGTTTAGTGACAAACGAGTAGGCGATAGTACTAGAATCTTTTCATAATAAAATCTTTAGTACCCCAGAACTTCTCTGGTGGCCTAAACATTTATTTTCTCATCAGAGAGTGGTAGTTCGGTGACGACAAAATACAGTTCGACAAAAAAAACGAAGGAAAAATAATTAATAAACCAAATGAGGATTATTTTCAGCCAGTAATATATATATATATATATATATATATATATATATATATATATATATATATATATATATATATATAATATATATAAATATATATATATATATATATATATATATATATATATATATATATATATATATATATATATATATATATATATATATGTATATATATATATATGTATATATTATATATATATATATATATATATATATAATATATATATATATATATATTATATATATATATATATATATAATATATATATATATATATATATATATATAATATATATATATATAAAAGACAGAGCAAATATTTGGGCAAAGACTTCTGCTAACTCGTCCTCAGTGCTCAAAATAAAGAAAAAAAATGTAAAGAACTAATAAAATTAAGCAGAACATGTGATATATAATGATATTAATTGCTGAAAGCTTAACAATTCGAGATTTTATTTCATTGTAATTTTTATTATTATTTTGAAACGTTCTAAATATATAAGAAAATATTTGCAATATGATTCGTTTTCAGCTAAGTGCAAATGACGCAATAGCTTTTTACACCAAACACCTGTTTGTAGTGCTTTTGGTTGTCTTAAATTCGATCCGTATACTCAATTCATTTTTTTTTACTTTTAAGGTTTATTTACTTATATTAGTATCTGTTATCTTTATGTTTGCTACGATTGTTTATTTCATTTCTGTTCCTTTTGAGTTTCATTTATTCTTTAGAAGTAATTTCTAGTGGTTTTGAGTTTGAATTATTATAGGAATTTATTTCTGCTTGTCTTGGGCAATAAGGCTCTTTAATTTTTTTTTTAAACTTCTTTTTCGGAAAGTTTTTTAATTAATTTCTTTTCCTTTTTGATTGCCGAAATCTCAGGTTTTTCAACAAGCCCCATTTCAAAATCTAAGTTTCATGAAATTTTCAAAACATCAAAGGGATGTTTCTAAACATTAAAATTTCGAAGTTCAACATTTCCTGACAGTAATCACAAGTAGATGTAGTAGGAGTTGCAAACATTCACAGTCACAGTTGCAACTTATCACAGTTGGAAGTAGTCAAGAGTTGCAGTCACAAGTAATATCATTTGCAGCAGCATTAGTAGTAGTAGTAATAGTGACCTTGAAAGTTCCAAGTTAATATCCTTATCCATTCCTAATATATTGCAGATGCACCTTTTTGATAACTTGGATGCAGACAGTGTCTTTTGATTTAGCTCAATATACCCCTCAATATTTTCCCGAAATTTTGCCTCAATGCCCATAGCCATTTCGGACACACAGAGGATCAAACATTCTCCTTTTCCCAATGATAAATCATGTATGTAAAAAATGGAAAAAAATGTATAATTTACATTCCTTGCCCCGGGGGCTGTGGGGGCATGGCATCCCCAGAGGCATAGCTAGTAGACCCCATATTTTGAATAAAATGGCTTTTCAATATCTTTATCAGTGTTAAGAGGCGTCTAAAAGGGCAAGAGGGGGAGGTCACCCTCTGTTTCTTTTTCAACATCACTCTCAACAAGCCTTTAAAGTTTCAACTTAATACCCTTAGCAATTTCTTATATATTGTTGTTTTGTCCTTTTAAAAACACTCCTGCATATAGTATGTTTTCATTTAGTTTGACATCCCCCTCAACAATTTTCTAGAAGTTTTACCTCAGTACCCTCATTCTTATTGTAAACTGAGGATCAAACATGCCCCGTTTTCCCAATAACCAACGTTGTATATAACCAATGGGTAACTTACAGAACTTACAACACTTACCTCAGGGGCTGTGGGGAGTTATGTCATACCCGGAGGTATAGTTATTTAGCTTTTCGACTACTTTGAACAAGATGGCTATTCCAAAATTTTGATCAGATATGTTTGGAAGGACGGCAGCTAAAATGGGAATGGGAGGGAACTGGTTGCCCTCTGACCACTTTTTAAAATCCCCCTTAACATTCCCTGAAAGTTTAAACTTAATACCCTCAGCCATTCTTGACATATTGCAGATACGCCTTTTTGATAAACATATATTTTGATCTATGCCCCTCAACATTCCCCGAAGTTTCACCTTAACACCCTTGGCCTGTTTGAGAACACCTAGAATGAAACGTCCCCCCTTTTCCAAACGATAAATCTTAAATGTAAAAAAATGGAAAATTGCATAATTTATAATCCTTGCCTAGGGGACTGTGGGGGGATTGCATTCCGAAGGCATAGTTACAAGAACTTCTGACTGTTTTGAAAGAAAATCGCTTTTTAAAAATTTTGATCAGTGATGATGGAAAAAGGGGGCAAGAGGACTGGCTGCCCTCCGATAGCTCTTCAACACCCCCTGAAATTTTCAACTTAAATACTCTCGGCCGTTCCTTATATATTGATAACACGTCCATCTGACAACCAGCACAGACACTGTGTTTCTCATTGTGTTAGGCATCGCTCTCCAAAGCTTTGGTGGCTTATGTTATCCCCATAGACATAGTTATGTGACCTTTAGACTACTTTGAACAAGAAGTCTACTTAAAAATTTTGATCAAATCTTTTTGGAAGGAGGGAAACTAAGCAGTGCGTGGGAGGCACTAGCAGCCCTCCAACCACTTTTCAACATCCCCCTCAACATGTCCTGAAAGTTTCAAAGTAAAACCCCCATCCGTTCTTAAAAAATTGCAGATCTTCCTTTTTGATAAACTGGATGCATAAAGTGCCTTTTGATTTAGTATATCATATCCCTCAACATTCTCCAATTTTCAGCTTAATGCCCTTACCCATTTTGGATGCACTCAGAATTAAATATTTCCCCTTTTCCGAATGATAAATCCTGCATCTAAACAACTGGCAGATTGCATAGTCTGCAATCCTTACCTCTCTTAATAGATTCAATTACACTAGGTATAAAACTCCGGGGCTATGGAGGGGGCATGGCATCCCTTGAAGTATAACTGTTAGACCTTTTGACTAGTTTGAACAAAATGACAATTTCATAATTTTGGTCAGTATTGAGCAGAGGAGGCACCTAAAAAGGCCAAAGAAGGGAGGAAACTGGTTACCCTCCAGTATCTGTTCGAAATTTCCTCATCATACCTTGAAAATTCCAACTTAATACCCTCAGTCATTCTTCAGATATTGCTGATATTCACTTTTCACAATATGCAAGCACATAGTGTTTTTGATTGCGTTCGGCATGCCTCTCAATACTTCCTTAAAGTTTCACCTTAATACCCCAGGCCTTTTGGGAGATCCAGGATCATACATGCTCTCTTTTCCAATAAAAATGCTTATATGTTAACAATGGGCAATTTCATTAACTAGTAGACCTTGCCCCTGAGGCATTGTTATTTGACCTTTGGACTATTTAGAACGAAATGGCTATCTCAAAATTGTGATTTGATACATTTGGGGGAAAAGGCCGTGGGTGGGGCGGGGGTTGCTCTCAGATCACTTTTGACTCTTAAAAGGGCACTAGAATTTTCGATTTTTAATCGAATGGGACCCCTCCAAATTTTATACAACCACCCCTTCCATAAAAACTTTATATGTTAACAACGGGCAACTTGCACAACTTACAGCCTTTACCCCGGGGACTGGTTATCAACCCCGGTAGCACAGTTATTTAACCTTCGGACTATTTCGAACAAACGGGCTATATAAAAAACATCGAATAAATTTGGGGGAAAAGGAGTGGGGAGGGGGGCTGGTTGCCCTCCGATCACTCTTGACTCTTATAAAAGGAAGCTTTCAATTTCTAATCTAATGAGCCTCCTCCAAAACATTGTATGTTTTGGAGAAAAAAGGCGTTGAATTTCAGACCAGACCTAAAAATTTTGATTGGCTGCATTTTGGGAAAAAAGGGCGTGAGGGGGGTGGGAACCCTCAGGTGACTTTTGACTCTTAAAAAGGACACTAGAACTTCTGATTTTTAATCGAACGAGCACCCTCCGAAGTTTATACCACCACACCTATATGAAGAACCTCTGAAAAACAAAATACATTGAAGCCTTATATAGGCCAAATGTTTTCTGTTGGTTTGAAGAAATTGCCTCCTTCCTTCATACACGTATGCGTCTGACAAAAGACAAAAGACATTCTTCAAGAAGAGCAAAATTAGGCTTTTATATTGGGAAAACTGAGGAACATGGTTTTGATGAAAATTGAGTAAAATTAATTCAGGAAAACAAACATAAATACAATTTGCGCTTTTGGCTTTATATATATATATATATATATATATATATATATATATATATATATATATATATATATATATATATATATATATATATATATATATATATATATATATATATATATATATATATATATATATATATATATATATATACACGGTTCATCCAATCGCCAAGAAACTTAAGAAGCTGATGAGTACACTCTTGTGAAGGTATTAAGTATAATTTTTAAAAATCAAATTAAAAAAAAACAAGTTTTTTTTTAACTGAAAGTAAGGAGCGGCATTAAAACTTAAAACGAACAGAAATTATTCAGTATATGAAAGGGGCTGTCCCCTGCTCAACGCCTCGCTCTTTACGCTAAAGTTTGACTCTGTCTCACAACTTTATTTTATTCACAACTTTATGTCAATAATTTTATCTTGTGTAGCTGCAACCAGTAGCTCAAGAGAAACTAGGTCTGCCACATGCAGCCGCTCAGACAGAGTTCGTGGCAAAAAAAACCTCTAGATAGAGTGTAAATATAAATTCAAATGTCTGAAGTGTGGTTGCGACTCCGTGGGCCTGAGCTGCCGATTCCCACTCACTAGATGTTTTGGTAATTGATAAAACGGCAGAAATACAGCTGTATCTATTGAGCAGTTTGTTTACCGATCTATATCAGTTTGCCCATTTTGTAGTAGGTAATTTCTCCAGCTGAAGAACAGTTATTCCAGCAACTTTCTCAGAATTAACAAACAGTTGATAGCGTGTATTGCTATTCGCGATAAAACAGTGCAGATCTTGAAGAATGGAGATAAAAGATGCCATGCATCTCAAGTTCTGAATGCGATCACCCAATACAAGGTTGAGTCTATGAGCACGGCAGTGAATGTAAATTGTATTTGGTACAATTATTTTAATACCAGCTTGGACACCTGAAAAGTAGCCGCTCATGACACTGTCTTGGTATTTTCACAGACATTTTGAAAAAACAACAAATTTGTCCCCTCTCCTAGCCATCCTAAATTTTCATGAATTGACAACAATTTGTAGGACTGAGTTTTTCCTTCAATGCTGGATTGTTCTCGTATACCTCTTATTTGTTTTTTTTTATGTTTTTCTCAACTTTTTCAACAAGTTGGTTCAAGATAAGTCCCCCCCCGTCTGTTAATAAGGTCTTGAAGTCAAAATATTTGATCTTTGATTGTTGGTGTAATTTCTTTTTAACTGGCCTATTAACAAATCGTGTGCTTTTTTCATATTCTCATTTTGTTATAATCTTTTGTGGGTGAGATAAGGTACTGTCCTTCAAAATTTTTATCGACAGTTTGAATTGTCCTTTTATATAATATATTTTTCTTATCTTTCCGGAACTCACAAAAAATAACTGGTCTGAAATTCAAACTTTGATTCTCTCAAAATTCAATAACTTTTTCGGAGGTAAATATGAAAAAGCGCAAGGAACTTTCAAAATCCCATGCAATCTGGCGTCTATTAACAACAATACATCAATAGCTACTAGGAATACAAAAAGTCCGTCGCTGTGCAAAATGGTGTTCTATGTACAAAACCCAGAAACAGAGAAGACCTGAGTCACACACGACCCAGGAAAGATTCAGAACGAATCAAGAACAGACTCACAGAAAGAGAGAATACATAATATGTATATATAGAAGTGATACCTGCTCCAGAATCCCTACCAATATGTATATCATGGTTGCAGCGGTAGCTGCGACCTAGTAAAGAGCGAACCACAGCCCATAGTAACCAAAAGTGAAAAAAACACGTTTAGAAAAAAACTACCTAGTGAAAAAAAATTACTTCCTGACACCGATTCAGGAATGGCAACTATTATTTTGGTTCGTCTTAAAAGTAAAAGTTTTATTGAGAAAATAATTTTACGTTGATTTCGAAAAAAAAGTCGGAGAACCCTCAAAAATGGCGTCTGATCAAAATGAAAAGTCTACCATTGGAATCAGAACGTTCGAAGACCTGGTGATGGAGATTTACAGCCCCCCCCCCTCCTTTAACAGCAAGGAAAATGACTTTTTTGCATGGGTAGCACTGATCTGTCTCCTGTTTTATCCTGTTTTTTTTTTTTTTTTTTTTTTTTTTTTTTTTTTTTTTTTTTTCTAGGAAGGCTAGAGGGTGACCAGAACATCATACAGAGATGTGTAATAGCTCATTCTAACGTAAATCAAAATTTGCTAGTGCCCTTTTTAAGTGACCAAAAAGATTGGAGGGCAGCTAGACCCAACCCCAAAGTCATCCAATCACAACTTTGAGATAGACATTTTGCTCAACATAGTTAAAAGGTCAAAAATATTTCGTTTTGGTGATGATATGACCCTCCATAGCCCCTGGGGAAAGGGCTGCACACTGTATCAATATCGGACGTATTGATATCACGCGTATCAGTATTGGCGTATTGTTATCGCAGGTATCTAGACAGACTTTTAGTAGCTCATATAAAAGATATTGCTCATATTTACGCCCTTCCTAAAAATTCAACCGCCAGAAAGTTCCAAATGGCACTAAAAACGGCACTTTTGGTGCCGTGTCTCAAGTGGAAAAGCTGGGGCTAGTGGGCTACCAGAACTTTTAGAGTGATGTTTAATGGCTCATTTGAAAGCTATAGCTCTAATCTACGTGATGTTTATCAATTCTACCATCCGTAAGTGTGATATAGCACTAAAAACAACGCCTCTGATGTCACTTCTTAAGTAGAAAAGCTTGGAAGCATAAAGCGATATCATCATTGCAATAATTATGGTTCAAAACCCGTAACTGGAGGTTTGCAAAAACACCTCTCGTATATTCCTCCTCCAAGCCCCCTTAATAAGCTATGCAATTAAGGCACAAACACTAATATATCAAATTGTGTTATTAGAGGCGTAATTCTGTTAGTACAGTGTTCGACTCCGAGTCAGAGTTGTCTTGCATTCAATTCCTGCTTGGGTGTTTTTTTTTTTTTTTTTGTTTTGTTTTTTTTTTTTTTTTTTTTTTTTTTTTTTTTTTTTTTTTTTTTTGTCATGGTTTTCTCCCTTCTATACAATCATTTTCAGATAATGTCACTGTTTTTGTAAATATGATGCACCCATTCTTTAAAGCATGTCCCAGGAAGGTATTTTTGTCAAGCATTTTGATTCAAAAGGGAATAGAGGTCATCCAGTTCATGGTTTGCAACGACATTCTTAGTAGATCACTAAATCTTTACTCCAACGAATGAAGTAATTTTGTCAAAATCCTGTGGGTGTCGTCAAAGTTGTAGCCAAATAAAAAAGGTAAAGTTGTACAAAAGAAAACTGACCTGTTTCAGAGGATGCTTGAATTATGCAGGTCTATATTAGTTTTGACAAACATTTTTGGAGAAACCAAATTTCAGCTGGGAGGGGGGGGGGGGGGCAAACGGGGGTCTGAAGGAAAATTGAGGTCTGGGAGGGGAAGTTGCCCCCTCTCCCCCATAGCAAATGACGCCCCTGACACCAACACCTTGCCACTAAGTGGTTGGAGGAGTGTAGGCATGTGGTTCTGGAACCACTCAAAGTTGTATATTAAAAGAAGGATTACTCATTGTTATACTTACTTATTCAAATTATTTACTTGACATTCTCCCGTAATATTCTCTCCATACGTAAGATTGTGCATCCAAAGAAGAAAAAAGACAAATGAAAACAGTTCTGTAGGAGAATTCAGGTAATTCTTCCCCAAATTTTTGAAAGGAAAACAAACTTAATTTATAATACTATTCATTTTTTTTTCTTCCACTCTAAACTTTTTTGTTCTTCAATTCTAGTACGGCTCCTTAGTTCAGCTCCTTAATATGGGTTGATGTGTCTTATTCCCCTAGATTGGAGGTGATTAGAAATTATATAAAAAAGTAAGTTTTCAACTGAAACTGAGGACCAACATTAAAACTTAAAAGGAATAGAAATTATTCCGTAAAATAAAAAAGACCATGCCAGTGTTGTTTCTAAATTAGATTTTAATAAAAAACGAGCACAGATTAATTTAAAAAACAAGGTTCTTCCGAGGGAAGTAAAGAGCGAAATTGAAACTTAAAAAGAACAAAAATTATTACTTCACAGCCTATCTAACATATATCAATAAAACTAATGCAAATAAATCAACTGGTGATATTTCCCTATGTTTGTAGGATTACAGAAAACTATTGCTTTCCTGAGAACACAAAACAATATAGGAGTTCTGGTACATTAAAAGTAAACCTTTTAAGGACACTTTTAACAGTATAAAAGTAAAGCATGTTTAGATTGTTGCTTTATTTACTTTTTTCGTTTAATTTGACGTTAATTCTGCACAATGAGCTAAGTTCAATGACTGACCATCGTTTTGGATCTGCAAAGGACATTTCATGACTATTTTGTAGACAAGTTCGAAGTGAAGGAATCTTATTAGTAGGACTACAGGCTCACTTAAGAATTTGTATCACTACTTAAAATTTTCCATTTTATAGAGAGAAATAACTGGATTTCCAGAGTTCATATTACAGTTGATATGTTCTTCATTTCGAGTTAGGCCTATACTAGGTGAGATCAAGATGTTACCTGACAAATCAATCCATTATCAGCATAACTTTTTTCAAGACGCGAGAAATTATTTTCTAATGAAGAAAGCAACCGAGACAGATTTAAAAGATCATCTGCAAAACCCAGAAGTGACAAGTCAATATGCTTGCAAATATAACTCGGAGAGATAACCTGTTGTGCATCATTAACACTGTTATTATACAAAGTAGGAGACGTTATAGCCCCTTGCTTAATTCCCTTATGTACGGATATCTCCCCACTAAGCTCACCATCTTGCAAACGAACACGAAGCTTGAGGTTCCTATACATACCACGTAGTGACCTTACAATAGAAGAACGCACGCCTCGCTTACACAGCTCAACCAAAATCTGGGCATGAATCCCAGAGTCAAAAGCTCTCCTGACATCATACTGACCTAAGATCAAAGTTTCTCGCGAGAGATGAGCATCAAGTAATATGTTAGCAAGAAGATAAAGTACATGGGTGCACCCGAGGCCTTTTCGAAAACCAAACTGGTGTGGAGGCATCTCACACTTATCATAAATCTCATCAAACAAAACAATCTCGAATAGTTTACAAAATGCTGAAGATATTGTTACTGGCCGATACGAAGAAGGCTGTTCGGCTGGCTTCCCCTTCTTTAATATCGGTATAACCATACCCAGACTAAAGCAACTCGGGACTATCCATTGTGTCAAAATCATCTGAAACAGAAGGGCAATGTGATGGTAAAGAACATAACCTCCTAAAGAAATATGTAGAGCACAAATACTATCGCAGCCTTTTGAGTATACCTTTTTCAGCTTTTTAACGGCCTGGCAAATTGTGACCGGTGACACTGAGAAATCGTCGAAGGTGTCAGTAAGCATAGAAGCCAGCTCATTCTTGTAATTAGACTCCAAAACTGGATCAGGCGCTTTGAACTCGGACTCAAAGTAAGCACTCCACTGATTAGCAGAAATATTAGACATAGGCTTGGCTTCTTCAGGCTTAGACCAAAGCGACCAAATAAGGTTCGGATTCTTACTGAGCTTTTGCACAAAATTTTCTTTGAGGGTTGCACGGTGGGCATCAAACGCTTTATTGAACTTTCGTTTAGTATGGATTCGAATCTCGTTCACTATTCCACTTCGTGGCTTCCCGCTATCAAGCCAAACTTTCATCATAGCTTCGCCGACGCACAAGCCGCCGCTAGCTCCGGATTTCTAGAACACCCTTTCACCTGTGATCTATTACGGATACGCTTCACAGGAACTGCTACACTCTCCACGATACTCAGAGCATGCGATATTTCTGCACAGTACATGTTTATCTGCAGACGAATTTCACTTTCACTGCAATACGAGTTTGCATTTCTCTGCAGCAGATGGAAGGGAACTTTTATTTTACTCAGGATATCCCCAGAAGTAGCCGCAAAGAGCTCATTCGACACTTGTTTCCAGTCAATGTATACTCCCCATTGGGATTTGCACGGACCCGACAACTTTGGACAGTCCAGTGTTATTGACAATGACAAAGGCAAATGGTCAGAGTAAGAACCATCAGCTGCAACTTTTACTTCGTCACTCACCGGGAAGTTCATTAACACATGGTCAAGATTTGAGATGGTGTTGGCAACACTGATAAATGTGTGAGCTTTGTCCTTATCAACAACACTTAACTGATCAGGAAGGGAACCTATAACGATTTGAGTCCTTTCAGATTCGGTATTAAGTAGGTCACAGTTGAAGTCCCCTATTAATAGAACTTTTGTATTCCCAGGAATTTGAGCCTTCACGAAACGGCTTAACTGAGTACATGCACCCGTGAACTTGCTGTCCGAGAGGCTAGATCTATAATTAGCAGGAAGATAGACGTTTATTATCACAGTATCGCGAACTTTAACAGCGAGGAAGTGTTTACTTGATGCTAAAAGTTCAGCCTGAAGAGACTTTCTCACCAAAGTGGCTAAACCACCAGATGGAAAAGCGTTATAGCAACGCCATTTAACAACGCCATCTATGTTATATACAGAGTTATTGTAGCTGAGTTTGCATCCTTGCCCTTAATGGGATAAAGCTTCTACATTACTTTGAGGTTATTTCCATATTGATTTGTAAATTCTAATTATAGATTTTTAGTTGAGTAGTTTTTGAGGGACCTTCTATAATTCTTAGTATAGGTCTTTCTCTCTGGTTATTCTCACCAGCGCCACCTTTTTTTTCATATAGATTGGCACGCCATCTATTGTGCTATCTTCAAATAGCATCATCTTTGTTGCCACCTGTGTATATGTTTCTTCTGAATAAGTAAAGTCCTGTGGACTGCGTGGATCGCTTGGGATCAAGCAGAAGAGGAGAGAGAACCTGCCGGAAGCGCCGTATTGGTACCTGCCGGTTAATTAGCCTTAAATTGCAGGGAACAGGTGAGCAGGTCTCGACGCTTCCCTTGCTCCCGGTGATCTCTTGCTCCTGATGTTTCCCTTGCTCCTGGTGTTGTTAGGGGGTTTGAACGCGTTCGACCAATAGGTCAATGCGTTTTGTGATAGATCTTTCTGTAAGCTCCACGATTGTGAACTGTTTTCAAAAATAAGGTGGCTCTGGTGCATCAAAAGACCAAGACAGCCCCCCTCTTGGATCTGGTGCATAGCCAAACCCCCCTCCCCGTACATCGCTGACCATAAGTAACCTGACTCTTAATGACGAAAGCAGCAACAGCGAAGTCTACCCTGAAGAAAACAGGAGTCAAACCTAAGTGGCTATGTGTGTCTTGCCACAAACATGTGACCTCAAACTCCGTGGAATGTAGCAAATGTAAGGAATGGACTCACGCGTTTTGTGAAGGAATTAGACTCACAAAGAGTTATATTCCGGATCCTAAATGGACTTGTGTTGCGTGTTCCCTGAAAGGTGAACCAGAAGGAGTAACTCCTGCTATGAAGAAGGACGTGCGGAAAACCAGGAGTGTGAAGAAAGCAGCGACGCAACCTACATACCAATCAATTATATCCACCGCTAATGATGCAGTAATGGACAATTTGAATTCTGAAAACCCGCGTCAACCCACATCCGGCGTAAAAACTCAAACTAAGGTAACTACTTTCTCAAATTGTTCAGCATTTGAAAATGGACCAGAAAAGGTGCGGAAAACCCGGAGTGTGAAGAAAGCAGCGACGCAACCTACATGCAAATCAATTATATCCACCGCTAATGATGCAGTAATGGACAATTTGAATTCTGAAAACCCGCGTCAACCCACATCCGGCGTAAAAACTCAAACTAAGGTAACTACTTTCTCAAATTGTTCAGCATTTGAAAATGGACGAGAAAAGCAGTCCGAAAAATTCGAAACTAGCACAGCAGTAACGAGGTGCTCTCTCTCCAAGGCGACGCTAGTACCATCTAATGAGGAAAATTTAATCACAGCGCTTGACTTTCACGGACTTGATAGACGGCAGCACACGAAATTAACAAAAGCAAATCAGACGATAAATGTCTTTCCTGTCAGTGATTCAAATTTTGATTCGAGTTTTTCCCGTTTCTGGGAGAAAGAAATACTACGGCCGTCGACCCCGTTCGTGGAAAGCGACAGAAGGGAAACTGTAAACGCTTACCTTGCCCACTCTAACACGTTTGAATGTCCAAGAGCCTCCCCTCTGGCAGCAAGTTCGATGTTGTGGGATGACGCAGGAACAACGCCCTACGAGGTTCTACAGGCCCGTTCAAGGAAACCGGCTTTAGCGGACGAAAACCGTCTCTTATCGTCCGTCATTCACCACCCACCAAAGTTCGATACTCAACTTGCGGAACCGCCTTTCAAAAACGGTGTCCCGGTCATAGCAAGCTTCAACTGCTCTAGTCTTAATGTTGATACCTCCGTTCGTAACCCAGAAGACTCTCTGGAATTTGCAATGATTAACGCTCTTACAGGAAGAATTGAGCAGCAGACCATTCTCGATCAAAGGGCGCTGATTGCGCAGCTTTCTGCTTCCAACACGGTATACAAGCAACAAATACTTGAAATGACGGAAATGCTTCTAAAGAACAATCAATCGCAACTTGAAAACCGATCATTGGTTCAGCCTGAAAAGAAGAATGCGAGTACGATGACTGATCCTCATGAGACTATTAGTGTCCGAAATGTCCTGCGATTAGTCAGTCCGACTCCAGGAGCACCAGCAGCAGAAGAACCCAGCAACTCAGGCCAAGTTCCACTCAGAAATCCTGACATTGAAGAAGGCACGAGGGGAGCAGAACAAGACAGATCAGTCATTGTACTCAGTCAACCTGTCAAAACATTCCAAAATACGCAAACTGAGTGCATTTATTTTAAAAAAGGTCACTGCAGATGGGGCAACCAGTGTCGTTTCTCTCATCTCGTTGAGACTCCTCCAGTTTGTGAACATCACTCCGCTCAAGATGGTTGCCAAAACGCCAAGTCAGCAAAATGCAAAAAACTGCATTCTGAAAAATGTAAGAGATTTGCGGACGGGCGTTGCACCAAAGGACAACGATGCAACTTCTTTCACCCAATCAAACCAGCACAAAACCACCAGAAAACGAGAACGGACACGGAACAAACAAGTTCAAAAAACTATATGCGCCCGAATCATCACCCACCAACAGTCAACAACTACAATCACTTCCGGACTCGCGGTTTCTACAGCAGTGGATTCTCTGGCATAGCAAACACCAACCACCAACCAGAATCATCAAAACCATGGACCTGCTTAAGACCCTCAACCGTCAACCTGAAGAGAGGAGGACCAGGAGAGAGAAGAACGAGTGGTACGAAAAACACAAAACCCAATCACCACCATCCAAATCGTATTTACCAAGAGCAAAGGACTTCCAGAACAAATCACACTCATACTTACCGACCTACCGTATCTCCCACCACTCTAATAGAAACGCTGGTTTAGAAACCGAAAAACACGACCTGCTACAACGATCCATACTCGACCTTTACCGCCTGAACCCACCACCTCCAAGTCTAACTTCAACTCTACCACAAACAGCAAACGCTCCTTCATACCTACCAAGTGATAATGAACATCAGTCCTGGATGACGTATTACAAGAAAGTCCCTCCGCCGGCACAGACAAGTAACTGTCACGCGGTAAGGACCCAAACCTCTGATCCTGTAAAAAGGAAATCAAGATTAAAGCGGAATCCAGAATTTCCCTCTATATTGCTGTCGAACGTCCGGTCAATAACAAACAAAATCGAGGAACTGGACATCTTAATGCGAGGTAAACAGATCGATGTGGCCTGTCTTACCGAAACTTGGCTTACAAATAGCAGTATACTCAGCCTCGATGGCTACAATGCATACTTATTACCTCGGAAGTCAGCAGACGAAAAAAAAGAAGAAATCAGCCACGGTGGAGGAGTTGGTCTTATCTGCCGAAACGATACGCCCAGCCGAATACTCGATCCTCCAATACCCAAATCCCCAGAACTCGAAGTGCTATGGGTCTGGGTAAGACCGCGCTTCCTACCAAGGGGAGTGTCATCCCTAATCTTTGGAGTCGTCTACTACCCACCCAAATCCCCATTCCGGAAGACTCTAGTCAACTACCTACAATACTCCATCGACCACTACCGGAGTAAATATCTCTTTGCCGGTATTGTGATATGCGGAGACTTCAATGATATTAAGCCTTCCTGGATAGAGTCCAGCCTATCACTGAAACAAGTGGTGAAGTCTCCAACCCGCGGCAGTAACCTACTTGACATGGTCTTCACTAACCTCGAACAGTACTACAACGAGCCAGAAATCACAGCAAGCATTGGCTTAAATGATCACCTAACAGTGACCTGGAGACTGACGCATTCGTCACGGCGAAAGGTAATTAAACAAACAGTAACCTATCGACCGATCAGGGATGAGCAAATCCCCGCCTTCAAGGGAAAGCTAACATTGCAGAACTGGACCCCTATTTACAGACTACCGTCCGCTGAAGACATGACAAATGCCTTCTGCGACCAACTTCAGAAAATGTTCGAAGAGCATTTTCCAGAAAAGAAACGGGTAGTAGGAAATGAAACGAAACCCTGGATCACGCCAGATATAAAAGAGCTTATCCCAAGGCGGGATAACTTGTACAACTCTAACAGAGCAGAGTCCAACAAGTTGCGAAATATAGTGGTGAGAAAGATAAAGTATGCAAGGAAGCAGCACGGCCGCTTGACTGTACAGAAGCTTCTATCTTCCGATTCTAAAAAGTTTCATAGCACAGTTCAGAACATTCTTGGCCGAAAGCAGAAAAACGTTGAACTAAGAAACGAAAAAGGGGAGAAAATTACCGCTAACGCGATTAACGACCACTTTGCTACAATCTGTACAAAGTACCCTGGTCTTACATCACTTCCCGACCTTCCAAGCATTACTGAAATCCCTGTCATTGAAGCAGAAACCATCCAGACCGCTTTCTTAAAACTGGATGCATCCAAGGCCTCATTTCCTGGAGAACTGCCGATCAAACTGATCAAAGCATGCAACAACGAGCTTGCGGTACCGTTTGCTGCCGTATTAAACCAATGCCTGGGTGAGGGCACCTTCCCGACACGATTCAAAACTGCTGTGGTCATTCCTATACCGAAAAAATCATCCGTCGAATCTGCAAATGACTTAAGACCAATCTCAAAGACATCGATTTTCTCAAAAGTCCTGGAAGGAATTGTCTTCAAACGGCTTTTCGAAGATATTAGTGAAAATCTTGATCCTCGGCAGTACGGCTTCCGTCCAGGTCATAGTACTGTGCATTACCTGATCCGCCTCACCAGAGACATCCTGGAGCATCTGGAGATTGACGGTGCTTATATTGACTGCATCATCGCGGACTTCGTGAAAGCGTTCGACTTACACTTACTCGACCACTCAGTTGTTATCGACGAGGCAACTTACCTTGGAGCAAGACAAATTGTCTTGCGAATGGTTGGCAGTTTCCTGACGAACCGCAAACAGAAAGTACAACTTCCCAATGGCGAAACGTCAAACATCAGGGAGCTGACCTGCGGTGCAGCACAAGGGTCGAAGTTAGGCCCTTTAGCCTTCCTTATTGTGATCAACAAACTTTTGCGCGAAATTATGGAAGGCTACAAATTCGCTGACGATCTCTCCACCCTCCTCCTCAGACTTCTCTCACAGAGCATACAGCCAGACCCAATCCTAACAGTAATGCAAAAAATCGAGGATGAAGCAAACCAAGTGAAACTTACACTCAGCCAGGAAAAAACAGTCCTATTTAGGGTTAATTTCCTTAAACGGCCAGTTCCAGACCCGCCATGCGGTGGGCCGAAGGTTGTAAAAACGGTGAAGATCCTGGGTGTCCACCTGGATGCCGATCTGAAATGGAATACCCACGTATCGTCAATCGTCTCGAAGACCGCCTTCCTCCTAAGATCTTTTGCCTACCTTCGCCGCTTTGGGATGAAAACTGAGATCATGGTTGTATGCTACAAATGCTACATTAGACTGCTCACTGAATATGCCTGCCCAGTGTGGCACAGCGCACTGACCATAGATCAAAGTGACAAAATTGAAGGATTGCAGAAAAGGGCCTGCAAAATAATACTGGGGAGTAGTTACGTTGACTATGAGATGAGCCTCAAAGTTCTGAAGTTGGAGTCCCTCAAAGAGAGAAGGCACACACTGGTCATGGACTTTGGTCAAAAAATCCTCGACTCTGAAACACACCGCGATCTACTTCCGGATTTTGAGGCGCGCCAAACTCAACATTCTACGAGGCTCAGAGAAATAACGAAAAACGCAGCAAAGCTGGAACGACCGCCAATACACTCATCCGAGCGCTACCTGAAGTCATTTGGTCCATACTTCGTAAAACACTACAATGGTGACCCAGAAAAATTGTAAATAAATCAAGTTTGAATAATTTAATTTTGTAAGTGTTTTTAAATTGTTTGACTTCCGCTGTTATTTTCGTTGTTAACAAGAATATTAAGGGAAAAATAAAGTGAATTTGAATTTGAAATTTGAATTATAAATTAGTTTGTTGTTGTGAGAATATGTATTTACTTTTGACTCCTAAATCAAAGGATTTTGTGTTTTCGGTAAAGCACTAGTTTTCTCTAATCCTACAAACATAGGAAATATCACCAGTTAATTTATTTGCGTTGGTTTTATTAATATATGTTAGATAAGATGTGAAGTAAACATTTTTTGTCATTAATGTAGATTCTACAGGTAAGTTGTATTATTTAAGATTAAATAAAAAAAAACAAGTTTTTTTTTAACTGAAAGTAAGGAGCGACATTAAAACTTAAAACGAACAGAAATTATTCCGTATATGAAAGGGGCTGTCCCCTCCTCAACGCCTCGCTCTTTACGCTAAAGTTTTTGATTGTTTTAAAAAATAAAGCTGTGAGATAGAGTCAAACCTTAGCGTAAAGAGCGAGGCGTTGAGGAGGGGACAGCCCCTTCCAAATACGGAATAATTTCTGTTTGTTTTAAGTTTTAATGTTGCTCCTTACTTTGAGTTAAAAAAAACTTGTTTTTTTATTTAATTTCGGAACGTTTTTGAATTAATGCAGGTTTTGATTTTGGCTCACCGTACATGAATAATTAAAACGAAATTTTCATATAAATTTTAATTATTTTTGGTTATATGTCTTTCTCGAAAGTTGTTTAATTTTATTTACGAACGTTTTTATTAGTAATAAATATACGTAACTTACGAATTACCTTGCATAACGAACTTCTTTATTTGTATATTTTTATTACGCATATTAAGGAGTTTGCCTTCTAGTCAATACCTCGCTCTTTACACTAAAGTTCAAATTTTTTACCAATTCTTTAAGAATGACCTCTTAATCACAAAGGTCATTAATTGGAATCAATAGCTCTAATAAAAGTACTACAAAAAACTTTAGCATGAAGAGTGAGGTATAGACTAGGGGACAAGCCCAATCATATACATAATAAATTCTGTTTGTTTTAAGTTTTGAAGTGCTCCTTACTTTCAGTTGAAAAACTTGTTTTTTTTTTTTATTTCTGATTGTTTTTTTTTTAAATAATGCTGGGAAATCCGGTGCCCCCTTCATAGCAATGCCCCTTCCCCATGAAAAGTTCCTCCATGGAAAGATCCTCCCAAGTAACCCCTGACCCCCCCCCCCCACTACCAGAAAAAAATCCCCCTGAAAATGTCTGTATACTTCCCAATAACCAATACTATATGTAAACATTGGGCAAAGTTCATAACTTGCAGCCCTTCCCCTGGGGACTGTGGGGTATTAATCATCCTCAAAGACATAGTTATTATATTTTTCGACCATTCTGAACAAAATGGCTATCTAAAAATAGTGATCAGGTGACTTTGGGAAAAAATGAGCATGGGAGGGGGCCTAGTTGCCCTTCATTTTTTGGTCACTTAAAAGGGGCACGAGAACTTTTAATTTCCGTTCGAATGAGCCCTCTCATGACATTCTAGGACCACTGGATCGATACAATCACCCCTGGGAAAAAGAAAGAAGCAAAAACAAAACAAATAAACACGCATCCATGATCTTTCTTCTGGCAAAAAATACAAAATTCCACATTTTTGCAGAAACCTCAACTGTATGGTTCTCTGATATGCTGAATCTGATGGTGTGATTTTCATTAAGGTTCTATGACTTCTAGGGGTTAGTTTCCCCTTTTTTCAAAAATAATGCAAACTTTCTCAGGCGCGTAACTTCTGATGGTAAGACTAAATTTGATGAAACTTATATATTTGAAATCAGCATAAAAATTTGGTTCTTTTGATGTATCTATTGGTATCAAAATTCCGTTTTTTAGAGTTTTGGTTACTATTGAGCCAGGTCGCTCCTTGCTTATAGTTTGTTAGCACAAACTGTTTGATAATTTGAAGATAAGGTGGACAAATTGGTAATTAAAGTGGAGATAGACTTTAAAATATAATTCATAGAATTTTCAGTGTAGGCTATTGTAAATTGAAAATGCTGTTATTATGTTTTTTTCACATAGCCTAGGGCTATTTCTGGCCCCTTAAGGAAGGAAGATGGCTGGGTTTTAGTCTTCATGGTAGCAACCATTACATTTTGAAAGTTTTGAATTGAAATTGAATGGTACTCCTTTTTCTTTATTGGTGTATTCCCTTCAAAGTGGGAATAACTGTGTGGGACTACACTAAACTCTATAATTACAAAAGGGTAGAAGGCTACTCTTTGATTCCCTATTCAACACTACTTCCAAATATAAGTGGTTTTCTGCCACCCAACTGTGATAGCTAACAGAAATAAATTCTCCAGCAATTCTCTCCAACAAGTTATTCAGTTGTTAAAGATATTCTCTAACAATGTTAGCTAACAGTTTTTAGTTGGACACCAGAAACACTATTGTTGGAAAATTTATTAGCTAACAACTGGTGTCATTTGGGGGGGGAGGGGGTGCTTTCTGGGGCTATAGCCCCCCTCTGATTTTTGGAGGGGCCCCAAATATGTAGTTACAATTTCTAATGTTTTGATTTGAAGTGTGAAAAACAATTTGTGTAAAGTGTTCTCAGTTAAAACAAATCAGTTTGTAATGGAGCTGTACTTCACAGCAATCTATTGTGAGCTTCTTTCCCAAATATATTTATTTTTTATTTCATATTTCTCAACACATTTTATTGCCTTGTTGTTGCAGCCACAGTGCCTGACTTTTATTACAATAAAGTAAGATGACCCAGGATCCATAATAATAATTAATTTAAAAAAACAAAGTTTTTCCAAGGGAAGTAAAGAGCAAATTTGAAACTTAAAACGAGGTTTCTCTTAATTTCACAAATAGCAATGCACTTCTAAGATTAAAGAGATTTTGAAAAGTACAAGAAAGCTTTGAATCTCTAGACTTGCATAATTGTCTGTGAAATGGATTACATGCATTTCAAATACAGAAACATGCAGAAATGAACTCTGGATAGATTATTTTAGATAGTTTGACAATATCAATTTTGAGAAGATAATGAATAGGGAATCAAATGGTGCAGCTCTTATTGGTACAGTGTTTCCACAAAAGTGGAGGGTAATTGTTCTAAAATGACAAGTCTACAAATCCCCTTGCCCCAATGGGGCCAGTTATATCCCTAGGCTACATGATAAACTTGGCATCAACAAATTTAAAGGACCAGATGGGTTACATACCAGGCTTGTCAGGAACCTTAGAATGTCCTTAGTTCTCCTCTTTGTGACCTCTCCCAGCAATCTCTCAAAAAGGGTGAATTACCTTCTGGTTGTAAAATGTCACATACCATTCCAAGCTAAAAAAAAGGACCTAAACCCTGTACTGAAAATTATACCTCATTAGCATCACTTCTTCAGTTGTATATGTGTGTTAGTCTTGTAAACAAAGCTGTAATTCAGCCCTTGGAGGCCTACATCATTCTCACATCTTTTCAATATTCCTTCAGGTCTGAGAGATATGTCACCAAACATTTTCTTTCTATTCTAAGACTGAGCTTCTTCAACTTCTGCATAAATTATGCACCAAGTCTTCTATCAAACCTCCTTACTCTTTATGCACATGACTAGAAACTGGTAGGTACATCTCCCACAGGTTCTGAGCTACAATCTATACAGAATGACCAAACCACTCCCAGTGGTTGGGCTCATACATGGCTCCTTGACTTTACTGTTGGTAAATGCCATGAGACCTATATGGAGAATATAATCAACACCAAGTGTATTACCTCCAAGATATCCTGGAAAAAGTGCAACTCAGAGCAACCAAAATGATCAGTGGATTGCAGCAAATGTCTTATGAAGAATGCCTCAACAATCTCAAATTATGCATACTAATTTATAGAAGATAACAAGGAGATAAAATTTTATCCCACAAAATTATATGTAAAAACACAATTCCTACTCTTCTTGTCTACCCCTTGTGCCACAGGACTAGAGGACAGTTTATAAATCTTTTTAAGTAGCAGTGCACAACCAGCAAAAGAAGCAACTTTTTCAGCCAGAGAGTAACCATCCAGTGGAATCTGCTGAGCCAACAAAAGAGCTTAAAAAAGCCATCAAATGGTATGTTTACTTTATTTGTAAGTCAATTATATGAATAACAAAAAATTTACCAAAAAAGTAATTCAAACCCACAAAACCAGAAAATTTTATACACAACCTAGGCTAGGACTAAATCCATCCACATTAGGAGATGTGGAGAGAAAGGGAGAGAGCTGGGGTACAGCACCAGTAATTTTTATATTTGGAAAGAGCAAAAAATTGTACATTTCTTTTTTTCTATCTGATTTCTGTTTGAAAACATCAGATAGGCTATCTAGAAAGAGCATAAAAAAGAACTGAGCAGCATGTTCTCTTTGTCCTTGGGTTATTTATGGAGCCTTGTAGGCTACACATGTTGACCCTAGTTTTTTTTATAGATAATCCAGTGCTAACTGGCTGAATAAAAGGGGGAGGGGTCACAATTGTCATAGACTAGCCTAGTAATCCTAGGCTAGGAAATGTTAAAGCTTTTTTAATGGCCATTCAATATGAAATAGTATTGAATGGCACCACTCTTTTTTATTAGCCTAGGCCTATCCTACAGTGTTTTCTTTCTAGAAAGTAGGCTATCCACTAGCCTAACACAAACTTAACTAAAAGGTTGTTTTCCGAAACAAAAATCCGTGATCTTGGACTACAGCCAAATTAGCTTACCTTACACTCTCCATAGGCTATGCAGAAATTCCGAGCAGAAACTCCAGTTTCAATGCACAAAAGTAAATTCAAAACTATCCAACCGCCATTAACTGCCAAAAGTTTCAAATTCAAATATAGAACATCAGAGCCATCTTAAAAATAAATTTCAGTGTATTCAGATAGGAGTTTTCTAATAAGAGAGAGTAGGCCTATTGAATACTGAGACCACAGTATTATAATTAGTAATACAAACTTATATAAAACCTAATTATATAAACTGTGACTGAGACTGAGTACCTTATTAAGGAATTGAACCATAGGAGAGAAGGATAACGTGTTTATGCAGGTAATTTTTTTTTATAGGTATCATAGCCTAGCCCAATGTAGGTATCATCTCCGACATTTTACTGCATTTCCATCAGTAAGATATTGGTAGAGCTGTCTCAATTTCTTAACTCTTAGGCTTAAATAGCCTAGGCTACTGTTAGGCCCAGGCTAAGGTAGTTGGTATTTTTTTCTGGTTTTACATAATTTGGTAAATATTTACCAAATCATATTAGGCCTATTGACTTATGAATAAAGTGAATAGGCTATATCACTTGATGCCTTTTTTATGCTCTTTCCAAATATGATGATCATTTTTGTAGGAAATGAATTTTATCCCCACCCCTATATACCAATTCGGGGTATATATTTGCACATTAGGGGGATGGGGGTAAAGTTTAGGTAAAGTTCTATGAAATCATATTATTGAGTTAGGACTAAAGTGATTACACCATTCGATGCCTTTTTTTATGCTGATTACGAATATAATAAGCATTTCTATTGGAAATGAATTTCAGCCCCCCCCCCCTCTATATATGCCAATTCAGGGTTGGGTTAGGTTAGGTTAGGTATAGCCTAGCCTATATAGGGGGGGCTGAAATTCATTTCCAATAGAAATGCTTATTATATTTGTAATCAGCATAAAAAAAGGCATCAAATGATGTATTCACTTTAGTCCTAACTCAATAATATGATTTCATAGAACTTTACCAAAGTTTAAACTTACCTCCCATTTACATCAGAAATAAAATTTAAGATCTTAGAATAATGGTGAATTAAAGAATGATAATCTCTCCAGAAAGATGTAAGATCTTAGTGCTAAAGAACAGGGTTACTGTTCCATAGTGGCACAGAGTAAACAGCATAGAAGTTCTGATGTACATGTCGTTTACTTCTGGAGACCTGCATTTTCTGGTTGTGTCCCCTGGTGGGACTGATGATGGGACACCATGGTAAGCTCCCCTGGTGGGAGAGATGATGGTTGTCATTAGCCTATTTGCAAAAGGTGTTGAATGGGTTTGGGGGGGGGATGATGCTACTCTTTTGTTATAATTGTGTGTCTTTTAGAAGAGAGCTTACCCTTTCATGGTACCAGCTAGTTGTAGCCTTCTCTTCTTGATTCCCTCAGTAAAGGCCAAGTCAAATTAACATTCAGTTAATTTTTGGATCTAGCAAGTAGGCTATTTAACTTGAAAATTAATTTGATATAGAGCTATTTTCATAAGGGATTAAGGCTTAGCCTAGCTAAGTAAACAATTGCTTTCCAGACCAAATTTATTTGATATTTCAAAAAAATCAGTAAATTTTAGTAGAGCAATCCCCTTCCAAGCTAGCTCTAATAGTAACAAAAGTCTTGGGCTGCTTCATTATTATGAAAAACCTGCTACAGAGCAACTTTATTTTATTGATTTTTAGGTAACACCCTGGTTTCTGTCCTGTTCTGATCAAAACAGTACATTAACAAAGTTGGTATTGCTCTTATGCCTAGCCTCTTCTGAGCTAAACACTGTAAGAAAGAGGGTTGAGGTTTACTTTTGGTAGAAATTAGGTAGGAAAAAAAAGAAATGTACTATTAGATCATCTATTATGTGTTTGTTTTTTTACTCTGAAATAAACTATAATAACAAAATTTATACTTCATAATATTAGAAAATGTATGATATTTGGGTTTTTCTTGGTTGCCTCTACTTTAAGTTACATTGTGTCTGCTATATTTTTGGTTTATTTTCAATGTTAGCCTATGGTTATATTTTTTGTATATACTTATGTTTGAAATATTTGTTCTTTAAAGTAATCTGAGAAAGCTTGCTGAATATTTTCACAGATAGGTAATTTCAATTAAAAAATCCTAATGTTGTTTATACAGCATAACTGAATATAATACAAGGGAATTTTCTTTTTAAGATTCTAGATATTTGCAAAAGTTGGAAAAGTTGGTGCTAGTGTCAACAAAAACCATGAACACCATCTAACATTTTATGACACCTGACATTTTTAATCTTTGTAATCATTTTTCTGTCAGGAACTAAGATTAGACGTTTGTTACTACACTAGTTTTACCAACCACATCAATCAAATTAATTATTCTTATTATTACACTGAAAAAAAGCCAAGTGTTGCTAAGTGCTAGATGTCATTGAGGTTTTTTTGTGGGCACTAGCACCAGTTCTCACTATTGTATGTTATCCATACTCTTTGGCTCAGACCACAAATTTCTATTGTGTTTTGGAAATTAAACTGACCAAGACATAAAACAAATAATTTTCTTTTAAAAGGGGGGTTCATTTGTCTTGGCTAAAGGTTTTTGGCTATGTTAGAAAACTGTTGAGCTAGGTGAATAAAATTCTCAGAGAGGATCTTGAGCACTTGGCTTATCTTCCATGTTTTTCTTCTAGAGGCTACTGAATTATTTAGAGCTAAATAAATTTCATACTTAGTGAATACCTTACCCTAGGTAAATAAAACCTTTGTATTTTATCTTAAGCCCAATTTTTTTTTTTCAATGTTGAAGCTCCCGTCCTTTTCTGCATGTGAGATTCTAGCAGAATTGGTTCTAATCTTATTTCAAATTTGTCTTATAATCAAGCTCAAATTTTAAGAGCTTCTATTATCAAATAGATATTGTTGGTTTTTTAAAAAAATAGAATCTTTGCTCTTTTTTCAAATACAGTTCTAAAGAAAATTTGGGAACAACCTTGTACATAGGCTCTTCTAAATGAAATACTATAATAACAAAATAAGTGTACCATCCAGTTTCCTATTCATCACTGTTTTCAGTATAATGGTTGCTACTGAAAGAATTGTGCCCCCTCCCCCTTGACAATAGGGCCAGAAATAGCCCCAGGCTATTTCTGGCCCTAAGAATTTACCCATTTCTGTTAGTTTGGATTATTTTTTTTTCTTATTTTTTATCAGTAGCTAGTTCAAAGAAGTTACAATAATCCCAACTAACAAAAAAAATAAAATAAAAAATCTGCAATAGAATCCATTAAATTGTATTTGTAAATAGTGTTAAAGGGGGGTTTGAATCATACTACTTTTTTTGTTTTTACCATGGAAATCTGGTAACAGTTGCAGTGTTACAACAAAATTTTTATTTGGCAAATTTATATTTTCAAGCAGAAATCAGATAGAAAAAAGAAATGTACAATTCAGTGCTCTTTCCAAATATAATAATCACTGGGGTTGTATCCCAGCTCTCTCCACATCTCATAATTTATTGATACCAAAATACAGTAAGCTTTAACCAGCTTGTCACTCTAAACAATTATAAAAAAAAGTCTATTACAATGTTGATGACATAACAAAAACATACAGTAACTGAAACATACACTCTGAAAACATAATAACTGAAACATACAGTAGCATACCAAACTAACTGAAACATATCTGTTAATAATTGAAACATACCAAAAAGTAAGCCTACATAATAACTGAAAACACACTGTCACAAATCAGCTAATACAAAAGTAAAAATATTCTCAAAATGGATTGTGATAGGACCTAGTATAGAAATCTGCAGAGGCTAAACTACTTTTGAAAGACTGGACCATGGTACTTGCAACTATTTCTGATGGAAGTGAATTCTAAGTCTTCCACACTTGGCTAGATAAAGAGTTTTGGCCTATTCTTTTCTGTGAACATGGTGGGTAAATTTTGTGTTGGTGGTGATGGGTACTACTGTATTCTCTAAAAGTGAAAAAGTGAGTTGGGGTGGTATTATCAATGTTCCTAACTATTTGGAATGTATTTATTAGGTCTGAACTGTAGACTAGGCAACTGTAGTCTCTGCATTCTCTGGTGGTAAGGTAGATGACTCAGGTATGGTATGAGTTTGGTGGCCCTACATGGCACTCTCTCAACCCTCTCTCTATCTCTCTTATTAAGGGGATACCATACTGATGAGCAATACTCAAGTATTGGACATACAGTGGATACATAAAGTGAAATCAGTGAATGAAGATTAAACTTAGAAAAAGTACGCCTTAAACATATTAATTGGTAATCTGCCTTGTGGGTGATATCTGATGCATGTTTATCAAATTTGAGACTTGAATCAAAGCAAATCCCAAGGTCACAAACATATTCCACACTTGAAATTGATTTACCATCAACAGAGTAATGGTAATGTTGAGGGAGTCTATGCAAATAGTGCACAACATTGCACTTGGTTTCATTGATGAACATAGAGTTTGCAGTACACCACCAGCCCAGAGCAACCAAATCCTCTTGAAGTAAAGAAATCTCATGTTCACTCATGACTGACCTGTAGATTTTTACATCATCTGTAAACATTTTAAGGCTGAATTCCTAACAACACCCGGCAAATCATTGCTAAAAAGGCAGAAGAGTACTGGCCCAAGGCAACTGCCCTGTGGAACTACACTTATGACAGACATAGGTGATGACAGAGCATCACCTACTGTAACCTCTTGGGTTCTATTTGTAAGATAATCCATTATCTATGCTTTAGGTTGTGGGCCAATACCATATAGCTAACATTTATTTATCAGAAGTGGGATGGAAATTTTGTCAAATGCTTTGGAAAAGTCAATATAAATACAATCGAACAATATACTGTTATCAGCCATCAATTGAAAATCATGAATCACCTCGAGAAGTTGCGTTTTACAAGATCGTCGTTTATGGAAACCATGCTGAGCAGAATGCCATAAATTGTTTTCCTCAAAATGTGCCTGGATTCTACTCACCACAATTTTCTCCATTATACAGGAAAAGCTTTATGTGTTTGAAATTGGTCTGTAATTATTGGAATGGGACTTTGAACCATTCTTGTACAATGGCTTAATGATAGTTCTTTTCCTAGCTGAAGGACATTTACCAGATGAGAGACAAAGATTAAAGAGATGTGTGAGTGGTCCAACAAGCACTGATGCAAGTTCGTATAACATCACATTGGAAGATCCATCAATATCAGGTGCCTTTCCTGGATCAAGATTTCGGAGTGTCTGATAAACCTGCTGGACTGTAAACTCTGAATCATCAAATTCTTTTGTTAAAGCTGGAGGAGTAAACTGAGTGTGTTTTGGTCTGTGTTTGAGTAAATACTGAACCAAATACCTTATTGAAAAGTTGTGATTTACAAAATTACCATCTATTGGTGAAAAAGTTTCAGGATCTATAAAGGAAGTGGATGATGGGGATTGTGAAACTTGATTCCTTCTTACATACTTCCGAAATCTTTTTGGGCAACTTTGGACTGATGCCATAAAATTTGTCTCCATCTCTTGACAATTTAAACAAAGGAATTTAGTTGCTCTATTTCTAGCTCTTTTATAATTTAACCAAGAATCAAAGGTTTTAATTCTTAAATGATTACGCCACCTATCACCTTTTTCTTTCAGCATTTGTACAATAGACAGAGGAAGGATCTGTCTATTTTTGAAAAAAAACTGTCTACTAGTTCCTTCACTGTAGTTTCAGTGTAGCTTCACTGTAGTTTCACTTGTTCCTTCACTGTAGTTTCCCTTGATGACGCCCTCGGAATGCTGAATTAGAGCAACCTGGACCTCTTTGATTTAGATGATGATGAGGAATGGATCAAAAACCAATCTTTGTCGTCTTCAGACTCTGATGGTGAACCAGCTGTTGCAGCCATTCCGTCATCAAGTAGTTAGTTGTTCTTCCAGATGTTGAAAGTGAAGAATCTGATGATGACCTACCCTTAGCAACCCATGCCAAACGCTTGAAGTCGAACAAAGTAGCAGCAACCTTGTCCTGGAGGAAGTCTCGACGGTTCGATCATCATCGTGGCCCGGACGTGGGTCCTGCTCACTTCAAGGACCACGACGACTAGAGTACAGAACAATTCCTTTTGCAATATTACCCGAAGAGCTTCTTTGAACATACACCTTTTTGCATAAACTACAACTGTCAGTTGGCTCACCACAAAAACTTGAATGTAACTCCAGATGAGCTAAAAATTTTTGTTGGCATTGTCATCCTGATGGAGAACCTGAAGTTTCCTCGGATCCGCAAGTACTGGTCTGGGAAGTTTAGGGTGGAAGCCATATCGCAAAAGATGAGTCGAGACGGATTCTTCACAATCCGGTTGAATCTGAAGTTTGTTGTTGATTCTGAAATCTCAGTTGAAGAAAAAACCGAAAATAGATTTTGGAAGGTGAAACCGATCCTTGATAACTTCAGGAATATCTGTCTCCAGTTGCCACGTGACAGGAACTGTTCAATTGACGAACAGCTGATACCCTTCCAGGGTATATCGACTCTCAAGCAACATGTCCCTAACCAGCCCAATCCAGTTGGATTAAAGAATTTGGTCCTCGCCAGCTCCCCAGGGCTGATACTTGACTTCCAAATCTACCAGGGAGCCACCACCCTGGGAGAAGAGCTTGGAACACATGGCTTGCCAGCTGGGATCGTACTGCGCTTGTCTGAGACCTAACCAGAAGGTACATACCTCTATTTTGACCGATTCTTCTCGTCTGTTAAGCTCCTCGACATGCTGGCTGAAAGAAAAATAAATGCGACCGGAACTATCATGAAGAACCGTTTGGGAGCCAACCGCCCAACGCTTTTTACCGAAACAGAAATGAAAAGAAAGGGCAGAGGAACCTCTATCATGTCTGTGCGCTCGGATAGAAAAGTAGCCGTGACCCAGTGCTATGATAACAAAGTGGTTCTCCTGTCTTCAAACTGCAAAGGCATAGAAGAGGAGACAGAGGTCAAACGGTATGACAGCGCGCCAGGGGTGCGCAGGTCAAATGTCCACGAATAGTCTCCGACTACAGCACCTACATAGGTGTGGTCAACCTTGTGGACTGCATGGTTAGCTATTACCGGTTTGAGACGCGTACTAAAAAATGGACTGTGCGTCTGTTTCATCATTTTGTGGATGCTGCACTAGCCGATGCATTTCATGAGCTGAAGGGCCATGTCCCAGAAGTTTCTGGTGACCTCAAACAGCTCATTGACCTTCGTTTCAACGAGGCCGAGTGTTTGCTCAATTCTGGAAGGTCGGAGTCAGAGTTCAAGAAAATAGCGACGAAGAACTCTTGGGTGAAACTCAGCACTGTGTTTTGAGCGTGAAAAAGAGGCCAATCCCTCCCCCACATACCAGAGCTGCACTGCATCTACCATTGTTTTGTGACTTGGCGAACGCAGCCCGGTGCAAAAGGCCTGGATGCTCTAAATGTCAAGATGGATGTGCTTGCAGTGTAAAAGCAGTCTCTGCTTGACACGAGACAACAACTGCTTCAAGAAATTTCATGAAGAAGTATGTTTTGTTTCCAACGTTTTGACAAATCTTTTTTAATAGACGAAACAGATTTTTACTATACTTTTAGCTCGACAGGGACCCAATGTCCACACCTGTGGACATCCTCCAGAGGGAGAGATGGGGGGTTAACTACAAAGAAATGTGTTCATTTCTTTCAATATGTTCATTTCTTTGTAATGGTCAAAATGATTTTTTTAAGTCAACTACAAAGAAATGAACATAATTGGAAAAGTATATCTATGGTCAGGTCTCAGGAGGATATATTGGTACATATTGATGGATTGTGGCCTAGGTTGTGTACAAAATTTTCTGGTTTTGTGGGTTTGAATTACTTTTTTTGTGCTCAAATCCAATAATTGGTTCATAAAGCCAATAAAAAAAACAGCAAACTTTGTTCATAGCCTAGGGCTAAAGCCAGCCCCATACAGGGAGGGGAGGTATTAAGAACATTGGGTGGGGAAGTAACTGGTAGGTTGTTTTCCTATCTCATTTATGCCTTACAATGAAATTTTTCATTATCCTACATTCATAGAATGTGTATTTAATTGATTTTCAGAGTTGCTTTCAGTTTAATTTAGTCTTTTATTTTGTGTGCCTTTTGTATGTTTGTGTTGTTCACTCCAGTTACTTCAGATGTCCATAAAGGTGTATTCTAGCCTATAGTCTTTGGTTAAGTCAGAATGTAAAGGCAAGCTAAAATTTCAGCCAATGTTTTGTTTCTTAATGAATGAATAGAATTAATGAATGAATAGAATTTTTTCGTTTTTCCAAGTGGGAGCCATGACTACGGTTAGTCCTGCATTTTCTTCTGGTTGCCTTGCAACTTCACCACAATCTGCTCGAAGAATCAGTGCAGAAATACATAATCCAGACAAGAAGGAGGTTGATAAATTCATCAAGTTTTTCACCCTGAAAGCCATACAATTAATAGTTCAAAGCCGTCTTGGAGAACGTCAATGCACTCCATGCAAAGTTGACCCAACTTCATCTGACTGGGTAGGTTTTCTTTATTTCTCAATGCAAAACATTTGATACACATAAAAAAAATGTTTGAATGTTACTGTTTCATTAAGAACATCAACAAAGTATCCGAGTTGTGTTATTTCCTGTTAATGGTGGGATCATGTGACCCTGCTTAGGTTTAAAAAAAATAACGTTTGTTGGGTATTTATATTTAAAATGACATTCTTTTATATTTTCATTGGAAAAGCGTAAACAAATCCACCCCTAGATTTTGAAAGATACATTTCTGCACCCACCCCCTAATTTCCGTAAATTGACACCACTGGTCCTGTAGTCAAAAATATGTTGCTGTTTATCTGTCTTTTTGATGATGTCTTGCCGTTTTTTATATAGATAATCTCGGAGAGCACGCCGCCTTTCTATGACAATAAATAAAAGTTCAAATAGGGATAAAATCCTTTCAATAGACAGTGTTTCACAAACAGTAATAGAAATTCACAAAAAATACCAGATATTTCAGTCACATATGCAGTGACCGAAATATCTAGTATTTTTTATGAATTTCTATCACTGTTTGTGAAACACTGTCTATTGAAAGGATTTTATCCATATTTGAGCTTTTATTTATCGCCGTTTTCTATAAAGTCGAGCAATTTTAATATATTGCAAAGAACTTTTTACTGTCAATACCAAGAGAAAATTAAACCTATATTAAAAGATTATTATAATAGATAAACCTATATTAAAGAGATTGCAAAATTAAGAGGTGATTTATAAGGTGATTCAACCTTCATTAGATAAAAATATGTATACCTGAAAGGGTAGAAAACAAGTGTAGTAGCTATTTATATTAATAGAACCTCTGGCCGAAGTTAAAGGTCAAAGTTAGCATATATATTTAAATTTAAAAATATTCTTCATTTAAACCCTTCCTCTTTTTTCTAACTTTTATTGTTGTTTCATAGGTTTCATATTGTTGTTTTGCTAGCGCTGCCTAAGTAAAGAAAGATGTGTTTTTTTTTCATACCCGGGCACTTCGTATTGAAGGAGTCGTCGTAAAAACTTCGAAAAGGGCTCATTCGATTGGAAATTGGAGTGGCTAGTGCCCTTTTTAATAGTCGAAAGTGATTGGAGGGAACTAGCCCTCCCCTCACCCATCATTCCCCCAAACACATCCAATCAAAATTTTGAGATAGCCATTTTGTTCAGCATAGTTGATTTCCAGATAGGAAATATCTTTTTGAGGAGACACTCCCCCACAACCCTCGGGGCAAGGGTTTTAAGTAATGCCCTGAGGGCATATAAGATCAATGTTCACACAATGTACACTTTATTATTTTTTTTCTTTAAAGCAGGGCACTTCATATAGAAGGGGTCGTCGTAGAGACTTCAAAAGGGGCTCATTCGATTGGAAATCGCGAGTTCTAGTGCCCTTTTTAATAGTCGAAAGTGATTGGAGGGCAACTAGCCCCCCGCCCCTCACGCCAATCATTCCCCCAAACACATCCAATCGAAATTTTGAGATAGCCATTTTGTTTAGCGTAGTTGATTTCCGGATAGGAAATGTGTTTTGAGGAGGACACTCCCACAACCCTCAGGGCAAGGGTTTTAAGTCATGCCCTGGGGGCATATAAGATTTTTATATAAGGCGTTGTCGTAGAAACTTCAGAACAGGCTCATTCCATTGGAAATTCAAAGGGCTAGTGCCCTTTTTAATAGTCGAAAGTGATTGGAGGGTCCCAAACACATCCAATCAAAATTGTGAGATAGCCATTTTGTTCAGCGTAGTTGATTTCCAGATATAAAATATGTTTTTGAGGAGGACACTCCCCCACAACCCTCAGGGCAAGGGTTTTAAATTATGCCCTGGGGGTATATAAGGTTTTTATTGAAGGCGTTGTCGTAGAAACTTCAAAACGAGCTCATTCGATTGGAAATTCAAAGGGCTAGTGCCCTTTTTAATAGTCAAAAGTGATTGGAGGGCAACTAGCCCCCCCCACGCCCATCATTCCCCCAAACACATCCAATCAAAATTTTGAGATAACTATTTTGTTCAGCGTAGTTGGTTTACTGATAGAAAATATGTTTTTGAGGAGGACACTCCCCCACAACCGTCAGGGCAAGGGGTTTAAGTTATGCCCTGGGGGCATATAAGGTTTTTATAGAAGGCGTTGTCGTAGAAACTTCAAAACAGGCTCATTTGATTGGAAATTCAAAGGGCTAGTGCCCTTTTTAATAGTCGAAAGTGATCAGAGGGCACCTAGCCCCCCCCCCTCCCCCACGCCCATCATTCCCCAAAACACATCCAATCAAAGTTTTGAGATAGCCAGTTTGTTCAGCGTAGGCTAGTTGATTTCCAGATAGAAAATATGTTTTTGAGCAGGAAACTCCCCCGCAACCCTCAGGGCAAAGGTTTTAGGTTATGCCCGGGGGGCATATAAGGTTTTTATAGAAGGCGTTGTCGTAGAAACTTCAAAATAGGCTCATTCGATTGGAAATTCAAAGGGCTAGTGCCCTTTTTAAAAGTCGAAAGTGATTGGAGGGCAACTAGCCCCCCCCCCCCACGCCCATCATTCCCCCAAACACATCCAATAAAAATTTTGAGATAGCCATTGTGTTCAGCGTAGTTGATTTCCAGATAGAAAATATGTTTTTGAGGTGGACATTCCCCCAAAACCCTCAGGTCAAAGGTTTTAAGATATGCCCTGGGGGCATATAAGGTTTTTATATAAGGCATTGTCGTAGAAACTTCGAAACAGTCTCATTCGGTTGGTTCTAGAAAAACATTAATATGTTTTAAAAAAAAAAAAACACGACAAAAGATGAAAATGTCATATTATCATATACGCAAAAAAGAACCATCTATTATAGAAAACCAGAGCTTCTAGCCTGCAACCCCGGGGGTAGGGGAGGGGGGTGATACTAGATGGAATTTAAACCATATTAAGAGCTTTTAAGGAAATATCTCCTATTTCATGAAGATAAATTTATGGATATTTCACATTATCCTAACAATTTTTCCAGCTCCCACCTAGTAACATTCATTTTCAGAGGATGCATTAATAATAGATGTAGTTTTTAGGTGTTATTGCACCCTTAAGATGATAAAGAATAACATGCCAAATTTAAGGAATGACGAAGGGAGAGGACTCCAGGAGGGGAACCATCTGTGGGGGAGGAGAGTAAAGCGTGCATTTATTGTTATCCAGCCTACATCCACTGCTCGCTGCTCACCTCCGAGGAAGTGTCCGATCCCCCGAGCGGTTTGTCCCAGCCCGACACACCCCCAGGACAAATTTTTTTTTTAGCAAAAATATGAGGGAGGGGATCATAATATACACAAATAGAACCGTGTATTATAGAAAACCGAGACTTCTAGCCTGAAACCCAGGAGGATGAGAAGGAAGGGAGTGATATCACATGCAAATTTAAGACATATTAAGAGCTTTTAAGGAAATAACCCCTTTTCATTAAGATAAATTTATGGATATTTCACATTATCCTAACAATATTTTCCAGCTCCCACCTAGTAACATTCATTTTCAGAGGATACATTGATAGTAGATGTAGGTTTTTAGGTGTCTTTGTGGCTTTAAAAGGATAAAGAATAACATGCCTAATTTAAGGAAAGACAAAGGGATAGACTCCAGGGGAGGGGGAACCATCTGTGGGGGAGGAGAGTCAAGCGTACATTTATTTTTATCCAGCCTCTATCCACTAAGGTACCGACCTGCTCGCTGCTTGCCTCCGGGGAAGTGTCAAGTCCCCCTGAACGGTTTCTCTTAGCCCAGGGTACATTTTTCGCTAAAATATCAAAACACGGAAAGGAGAGGAAATTCTATTTCGAGAAAATTCTTGTTACAATCCACCCCGTGTGCTGTGGGGGAGTTTGGTCAGTTTTGTCTCATTCCAGGGACGGAATCCAGCCATCCTACTCGCAGTAGGGGAGTTTGATCTAGGTCTAGTCATTCCTAGGACAGAATCCGGGCTTCGGCTAGGTGATAAAAGAGGCTAAAAACAGTCTCGCTCGAGATAACATAAAATGTAGTAATAAGGAAGTTATCATATAATTTCTACGGCAACCCTCTGACGTCAGAGCTTCCCTGTTTCTAGTGCTCAGCTAGCAAGATTCGTGCCCTGGCAAAATTCCAGTCAATGATACACTGTTTTTCTGGAAGGCCCCCTGGATTTCCCGTGATGAGGTTTAATATGAATGATGCAAGCATATCTCACAAACAAGTCTAAAAGGACCCCATGGAACTCCAGCAAGCCATATACACATACGTATTGCGTATTAACGGCGATGTATATCTTAAGCAAAAATACCTAATGGGAGAGCTTGGAAGATTATCATGCGAGAAGGGCAAATGTCCAAACCGATAAAAAGTATACTTATGGTCCAGAGCGGAATGGTGCTATGATACTGTTTCTACACTAACATCAGCTCTCCACATGACCCCCCCCCCCCTCTTTGAGAACGGAAAAGCCCCCCCTTTCTTTGCTAGTGTTTGATACTATAAATATTTCATCTCACAATGTTACACTATTACTCCCCCCTGTGACATACCCCTGTCATCGCTCCATCTCCCCAAAAACACTTTTCAGACATTTCTCGTTAAAAAATGTTATTTTAACTCATTCATTCGGGTTTTCTCAAGCAATTCACCCCACAGTACCACACTATAAGTACTCTCTAGTTTCCCTACAACACCTTCCATCATCATTGTAAGCGTCTTCTAACATTTTAAACACACATGCACACACAAAAACATACTAACACCGACACACACACGCAAAAACACGCACACACACACACAAAAAAACACACAAACGTACACAAAACACCGACACGCACATACATACACACACACACGCAAAACACACACACAAAAAAAAACACGTACACAGACAAAAAAACACACACAACAAGGCCGTATCCAGGGGGAGGGCTACCCGGCTTGACCCCCCCCCCCCCGAAATTTTGACCGACTCGAAAATAAGTCGAAAATTAGTAAAACCTAGGTAAAAATCAGTAAAATTAGTCGAAAACTGAGTCAAAAATTAGTAAAAACCCCCCCCAAAAAAGTCAAAAATTAGTAAAACCCCCACTGAACAAAAATCCTGGATACGGCCCTGACACACAAACACACACACACATACAAAAACACGCACACACAGACACAAAAAAACACACACACACAAAGCAACACACACACACACACACGAACACAAAACACAGACGCACACACACACGCACAAAACACACACACACGCAAAAACACAAACACACACACACAAAAAAAAAACAACACACACACAAAAAACACACAAACAAAAGCACACACACTCACACACACAAAAAAAAACACACAAGCACACACGAACACACACACAAACACGCAAACACAAAAAAATGACTCACACACACAAACACACACCAACACAAAACACACCCAAACAAAAATACAAACACATACACATACACACACAAAAACACACACGAACACAAAACACACACACACACAAAAACAACACACGAACACGAACTAAAACACACACACACACAATGAAAAATACGCATAAAAAACACAGACAAAAAACACACACACAAAAACAAAAAAAACAACACACACAAAAACAAAAAAAAACAACACACACAAAAACAAAAAAACAACACACACACGCACACACACACACAATGAAAAACACATGAACAAAAAACAGAAACACACACAAACAGGAACACAAACGAACAAAAAAACACACACAAACCCAAAACACACACGAACACAAAACACACACAAAACAACACATGAACATGAAACACGCACAAAAACACACACACACAATGAAAAACACACACGAACAAAAAAAACACGGACACAAAAACACAAAAAAACACACACACAATGAAAATCACACATGAACAAAAAACACAGACACACACAAACGAAAACGCACACACAAAAATCGCACACCCACACAAAAAAATACACGAACACAACACACAAACACACACGAACACAAAACATACAAAAACACACAAACACACACACAAACAACACACACACACACAAACAAACACAAACCCACAAAACAATACACGAACACAAAACACACGTAAACACAAAATACACACACACAAAATGACACACAAAACAAAAATACGCACACACAGACACAAAAACAAAAACACACAGACACACACTCACACACACACACAAACGTGCACACACATTTAAGACGTGTAAGTGTAATACGTTTCTCTACGTTTAAGTTAGGTTCATTTAACTTAGGTTATCATGAGCGCTCGTGATAACCTAAGTTAAATGTACATACACACACACAACACACGAACACAAAACACACACAAACACAAAAAAAAACACGCAAACAAAAACACACATACACAATGAAAAACACACATAAACAAAAAACAGACACAAAAACACACACGCACACAAACGAAAACACACACTCAAAAAACATGTACACACACACAAAAAAAAATACACGAACACAAAACACAAACACACAAAATAAACACACACGAACGCAGACAGACAAACACACACATACACACACAGACCACACACACACACAAATCACACAAAAAAACCACACGTACACAAACATACACGAACACAAAACACACATACACAAACACAAAACACACACACACACACGAACACAAAACACAGACACACACACACACGCACAAAACACACACACGCGCAAAAACACAAACACACACACACACGCGCTCACACACACACACACAAAAACAACACACACACACAAAAACAACACACACACACAAACAAAAGCACACACACTTACACACACACACACACACAAACACACAAGCACACACGAACACAAACACAAAACACGCACACAAACACGCAAACACAAAAAAATGACTCACACACACAAACACACACGAACACAAAACACACACACACAATGAAAAATACGCATAAAAAACACAGACAAAAAACACACACACACACAATGAAAAACACATGAACAAAAAACAGACACACACACAAACAGGAACACAAACCCAAAACACACACGAACACAAAACACACACAAAACAACACATGAACATGAAACACGCACAAAAACACACACACAATGAAAAACACACACGAACAAAAAAAAACACACACAAAAACACAAAAAAAACACACACACAATGAAAATCACACATGAACAAAAAACACAGACACACACAAACGAAAACGCACACACACAAAAAACATGCACACACACACACACACACAAAATACACGAACACAAAACACACAAACACACACGAACACAAAACATACAAAAACACACAAACACACACACAAACAAACACAAACCCACAAAACAATACACGAACACAAAACACACGCAAACACAAAAATACACACACACAAAATGACACACAAAAACAAAAATACGCACGCACAGACACAAAAAACAAAAACACACATACACACACAGACACACACACAAAAACATGCACACACATTTAAGACGTGTAAGTGTAATACGTTTCTCTACGTTTAAGTTAGGTTCATTTAACTTAGGTTATCATGAGCGCTCGTGATAACCTAAGTTAAATGTACACACACACACACAACACACGAACACAAAACACACACAAACACAAAAAAACACGCAAACAAAAACACACATACACAATGAAAAACACACATAAACAAAAAACAGACACAAAAACACACACGCACACAAACGAAAACACACACACACAAAAAAACATGCACACACACACAAAAAAATACACGAACACAAAACACAAACACACAAAAAAACACACACGAACACAGACAGACAAACACACACACACATACACACACACACACGCAAAAAAACCACACGTACACAAACATACACGAACACAAAACACACACACACAAACACAAAACACACACACACACAAACACAAAAAAACACTCAAACACAAAAAAAACACACACACAAACAAAACACGCACACAGACACAAAAAAAACACACACACACAGACAAAAAAAAACAACACACACACACAAAAACACATACGAACACAAAACACACACAAACACGCATACAATGAAAAACACACGAACAAAAAACCCACACAAACTAAAAGACAAACACACAAAAAACCACACACGAACACAAAACACACATGAACACAAATGACACACACACACAAAAACAACACACGAACACAAAATACAAACACAAAAACACACACATTTAAAACACGCACACACAATGAAAAATACGCATGAACAAAAAAAAACACAGACAAAAAACACACACACACACATGAACAAAAAAACACACACACAATGAAAAGCACACATGAACAAAAAAACACACGCACACACACACGCGAACACAAAACACACACACACACACGCGAACACAAAACACACACACAAAACAACACACGAACACAAAACACACACACAAATACACAACGAACAAAAAACACACAAACACACACACACACAAACAAAAACACACACACACAATGAAAAACACACATTACAAAAAAAAACACAGACACAAGAACACACACACACAAACACACACAAACACAAACAAAAGCACACTTACACAATGAAAAACACACATGAACAAAAAACAGACACAAAAAAAACACACACACACACACACAAACGAAAACACACACACAAAAAAAACATGCACACACACACAAAAAAATACACGAACACAAAACACACTCACGCAAAAAAAACACAACACACGCACACAAACACACAAAACACGCACACACAAACACACGAACACAAAACACAAATAAACAACACACACAAAACAAAACACACACACACAAACAAACACAAGCCCATACACACACACACACACACAAACACACGAACAGAAAACACACACGCAAACACAAAAAAACACACACAAACACAAATAAACACAAACACACACACACGCAAACACAAAAGAAACACACACACACAAACATACAAACACATTTTTTTCATTGATATGTAACACTTGGAATATTTTCATAGCGTTGTGGCTTGTCACTGCTACACTTTGTTGATCTTTTAAGGTTCAATTCAGGATTTTGTCGTTGAAATGTAAGACTTGGAATATTCTCGTAGAGTTTTGGCTTGTCACTGCTACACTATTGATCTTTAAAGGTTCACTTTGGAAATTTTTTCACTGAAGTGTAAGACTTGAATATTTTCGTAGTAGTTCTCCATATCGCTGCTAAACTTAGTTGATCTTTTAAGGTTCATTTCGGAATTTTTTCACTGAAGTGTAAGACTTGGAATATTTTCGTAATACTTCGCCATATCACTGCTACACTTTGTTGATCTTTTAAGGTACACTTTGGAACTTTTTCTTTGAAATGAGAGACTCTGAATATTCTTGTAGTAGTTCACCATATCACTGCTACTCTCTGTTGATCTTTTAAGGTACACTTTGGAAATTTTTTAATTGAAGTGTAAGACTTGGAATATTTTTGAAGTAGTTCGCCATATCACTCCTACACTCTGTTAATGTTTCAAGGTTCATTTCGGAATTTTTTCACTGAAGTATAAGACTTGGAATATTTTCGTAGTAGTTTAGTATATCACTGCTACACTTTATTGATCTTTTAAGGTTCACTTTGGAATTTTTTTTCACTGAAGTGTAAGACTTGGAATATTCTTCTAGTAGTTCACCATATCACTGCTAAACTCTGTTGATGTTTCAAAGTTCATTTCGGATTTTTTTTGTTGAAATGAGAGACTTGGAATATTTTCATAGTGTTATGTTATGATTTACCTTGTCACTACTACGCTCTGTTGACGTTTAAATGTTCACTTTGGAATTTTTTCATTGAAGTGTAAGACTTGGAATATTCTTCTAGTAGTTCACCATATCACTGCTAAACTCTGTTGATGTTTCAAAGTTCATTTTAGATTTTTTTTTTCATTGAAGTGTAAGACTTGGAATATGTTTTGTAGTGTTATGTTGTGATTTACATTATCACTGCTACACTCTGTTGGTGTTTCAAAGTTCATTTTGGAACTTTTCTTTGAAATGAGAGACTTGGAATATTTTCAGTGTTATGTTGTGATTTACATTATCATTTGTTAGCATTAAGGGAAAATGTTGTTACTTCGAAGAGAAAAATTTGCTAGTGTTGAGAAGAAAACTGCTACTTCTGACAGAAGACTTGTTATCATAAGCAAAAAAATTGTTACTTGTAAGAAAAATTTGCTATGTTTGACAGAAAAATTGTTACTTCTGTGAGAAATTTATTATCTTTGATGGAAAACTTTGTGCTATTAGAAGAAATTTGTTACTCCTAAGAAAAAACTGTTACTTCTAAGAAAAAATTGAGTGTGCTGAGTAAAAGTGTTACTATGTTACTATAATAAACGAAAAATTTGGTATCTTTGACTGAAAACTTGTTACTTCTAACAGATAACTTGTCATCATAACGAAAATTGCTACTTCTCAGAAAAATTTGGTATCTTTGAGTGAATAATTGCTAGTTCAAGCAGAAAACGTGTTATCACTGACGAAAAAATGTAACTTCCAAAAGAAATTTGGGTGTGTTAAGTAAAAGTTTGTTAGTATCAAGGAAAAAAGTTGTTACTTCGAAGAGAAGATTTTTTACTGTTAAGGAAAACTTGCTACTTCTGGCAGAAAACTTGTTATCACAACGAAAAAATTGTTACTTCTTAGAAAAATTGGGTATGTTTGACAGAAAACTTGCTACTTTTAATAGATAAGTTGTCATCAGAACTAAAAATGGTTACTTCTATGTGAAATGTGTTATCTTTGACGGAAAACATGGTGCTATTAGAAAAAAATTGTTACTGTTAGGAAAAAACTGTAACGTGTCATCACTGATGAAAAATGTTACTTCTATGAGAAATTTGAGTGTGTTAAGTAAACTTTTGTTAGTATTAAATAAAAATGTTGATACTTCGAAGAGAAAATTGGTTAGTGTTGAAAATAACTTGTTACTTCTAACAGTAAACTTGTTATCATAACGGAAAAATTTTTACTTCTAAGAAAAATTTGGTATGTTTGAGAGAAAAACTTGTTACTTCTAACAGATAACTTGTTATCATTGACAAAAATTGTTACTTTTATGAGAAATTTGGTATCTTTGACGGAAAACTTGGTGCTATTAGAAGAAATGTGTTACTCCTAAGAAAAAAAATGTTACTTCTAAGAAAAATTTGAGTGTGTTGAGTAAAAGGGTTGCTATTAAGGGAAAAAGCTGTTTCTTCGAAGAGAAGATTTTTTAGTGTTAAGGAAAACTTGCTACTTCTGGCAGAAAACTTGTTATCATAATAAAAAAATTTTACTTCTAAGAAAAATTTGGTATGTTTGACTGAAAACTTATTACTTCTAACAGATAACTTGTCATCATAACGAAAAATTGCTACTTCTAAGAAAAATTTGGTATCTTTGACAGAAAACTTGCTAGTTCAAGCAGAAAACGTGTTATCATTGACGAAAACATGTTACTTCTAAGAGAAATTTGTGTGTGTTGAGTAAACGTTTGTTAGTGTTAAGGGAAAAAGTTGTTGCTTTTAAGAGAAGATTTGTTAGTGTTAAGAAAAAAACTTGCTACTTCTGGCAGAAAACCTCTTATCATAAGGAAAAATTGTTACTTCTAAGAAAAATCGGGTATGTTTGACAGAAAACTTGTTACTTCTAACAGATAACTTGTTATCATAACGAAAAATTGCTACTTCTAAGAAAAATTTGGTATCTTTGACAGAAAACTTCCTAGTTCAACCAGAAAACGTGTTATCACTGACGAAAAATGTTACTTCTAAGAGAAACTTGAGTGTATTAAGTAAAAGTTTGTTAGTATTAAGGGAAAAAAGTTGTTACTTCTGGTAGAAAAGTTGTTATCACAATAAAAAAAATTGTTACTTCTAAGAAAGTGTTAGTGGGTGTTTGTATGTTTCAAATGTTAGAAGACGTTTACACTGATGATGATTGGTGTCATAGTGATAGCAGAATATGATTATTGCTTATTGTCAAGAAACATTAAACCCAAGAATGCTTGGTGTTCCAGGAAAAAATCATATTCCCTAACGTTCTTACATAGCAACAAGTGACAAACGGTTGTGACTTATCGCTACGAAATATTAAAGCCCAGAAAGGCAGCATATTCTAAGAAAAATCGTAAGGTACTTATCTGCATGACAGAGTCAACCCTAGAACTCCGGTCCAAGTTATAGAAATAAAGAGCAAACCATCGAAATTGTGATCAAAGTGTAAAAATCATGGTCAACTTCTAAGCAAAAATTAGCAAGACAATGAAACCCTGACAATTTCATTAAAGACAAGAGCAAACTATAGAAGTCACGGTAACCTTAGAAATCAAGACCAGCGTAGAAATCAAGGGCAAAGTGTAGAAACCGCGGTCAACCTCTAAAATCATTACCAAGACAAGGAAAGCCCGAGAAGTGTTTTGGGGGAGATGGGACGATGACAGAGGGATGTCATAGAGCAGTTATATTGTGGTACTGTGGCGTGAATTGCTTGCCAAAACCCGAATGAATGACTTGGAGTAATACTTTTAACAAGAAATGTCTGAAGTGTTTTTTTTTGGGGGGGATGTGGCGATGACAGAGGGGTGCTAAAGAGTACTTATAGTGTGGTACTGTGGCGTGAATTGCTTGCCAAAACCCGAATGAATGAGTTGGAGTAAAATTTTTAACAGGACATGTTTGAAAAGCGTTTTGAGGGTGATGGGGCGATTACAAATGGCTGCTAGAGAGTATTTATTGTGTGGTACTGTGGCATAAATTGTTTGCGAAACCCGAATGAATGAGTTGAAATAAAACTTTTAATAAGAAATGTCTGAAAAGTTTTTTTTTTGGGGGGGGGGCAATGTCAGTGGTGTGTCACAGGGGTAGTAATAGTCTGGCATTGTGAAGTAAAATGCTTAGAGTATCAAACACTAGCAAAGAAAGGGAGGCGACTTCTCTGTTTTCAAAAATATAGTGTTTAATGTGATTCCAAAAGCATATTTTCGGGCGAAAAGGTTGAAAATGTCCTGGGGGGCTGGTGTCATTTTAGGGCTGGTGCCAGTGTGAAAAAGTGTGACAGCGCCATTCCACTCTGGACCATAAGAATACTTTTTAACGGTTTGGGCATCTACCCTTCTCGAAAGATGATTTTCCAACCTCTCCGATTAGGTATCTTTGCTTAAGATATACATCGTCGTTATTACACAGCACCCGTGTGTGTGTGCCGTGCTGGAGCCCCATGGGGTCCTTTTAGTCTAGCTTGCGAGATACACTAGCGTCATTCATATTAGACCTGGTCACGGAAATCCGGGGAATCTTCCACAAAAACAATGTACCAAAAAAATGGCGAGGAATCATGCCAATAATGAATAAATAATGGAACGCTTGGAATCCCGGGGGGTCTGCCAGGGGTGGGAATCTTGCCAGCCGGGAACTTTTGCGAGGGAGGGAGTCTTGCCAGCTGAGCAATAGAAACAGGGATAATGTGATGTTAGAGGGTTGCTGTAGAAACTCAATGTAATTTTCATATTATTGCTACTTTTAAATTATCTCGAGCAAGACCATTTTTTAATCTCCTTTATCGCCTAAGCGAAGTCTGGATTCCGTCCTTGGAATGAGCAGACACAGACCAAACTTCCCCCCCCCCCCCCCACTGACGGCCCCCCTCCCATGGAATCTTCTCCCCTCATCTTTCCTTAAATTACGCATGATATTGTTTATATTTTATCCTTTTATAAGCCACAATAATGCTTAAAAATTGCATCTATTATCATGGCGCCCTCTGAAAATGAATGCTAGGTGGGGGTGGAATCTATTGTTAGGATATTTATAAATATCAATAAGTGTAACTCAAAGAAATGGATATTTTTGTTAAAAGTCTTTCAATAATACTTCTTAAAATGGTTTAAATATACCACTAATATCAGCTTGCCCGGGAGTGTGGGGTGTTTTTTGGTGGTATCATGATAGGCTTCGGTTGCTAAAACTTGAATCAAGGGATTCAAAGGCATAATTTTTTATTAGGAAATGCCTGAAAGATGTTTTGGGGGAGATGTAGTGATGTCAGGGGTGTGTGTTTAATATCATCCATAATTCACCAAGGTGGTATGTATTGTCATTGACTAGTATACTCTAGAGCTTAAAGATAAGGTGGGAGGTGTTAAATGAATTTTTTGCTAGAGGAGGAGTAGAGGACGTCACATGGGTGAAATGACATGGCAGTGTGGAGTATTTTTGGGGGCATTATGATTGGCTTGGGTTGCAAAAAACTAGAATCACGGGATTTAAAGACACAATTTTTAATATGAAATAACTGAAAAAGGTCTTGGTAGAGATGATGTGTTGTCAGAGTTGGGGGGGGGGTCATGTAATGTCATTGTGGGGATAACTACAGCTTAAAAGTTAGGATGGAGACATTAAGGAATTTTTCCCATGGAATAGGTGAAAATCTAATAGGTACTAAAAGAAATGGATATATTTCTTAAAAGCTCTTAATGTCTTAAATTTGCATCTAATATCAACATTATTCCTCCGGTATTGCATGCTAGAGGGGGGGGCGTATTGTCGCGATAGTGTGAAATCTAATATCCCACGTAAAGAAACGATACATTTTCGTTTTATCGTTATTAATATTTTGAGAGCAATTGTCTCTGGAAATAGATGTTTTCCGAGTGCACGCCAAATTTTGGCTGTATACACGTCATTCTAACGACTGTCAAAAAATGGGGAAATCTTAGCTCTCATGCAATAGGTTAGTTTTAGAATGTGGTTCCTGATACAAAATACTGTGAATGGTTTCATGGACGACTTGCTTGGGGCGCTGTACCATTGGAAGGGAATGACCTTTCGAGTCCTGGCGGGGTCAAAAACTCTAGAAAAAGAAAAAATATGAAAGGTGTTTGGAGCGAAAAAATGAAACGCCGAAAAAAAGAAAATATCTGGATGCTTTTGGACGAAAAATACCAAAATGGTATTATCTAGCAGTGATGGATGCGCCGTCCATGTGTAAGATGCGCCGACCTTACATAAAGTGTGTGCCGCCATTAAGCTAATGAAAAAAAACGCTTTGGGGGTTTTGGGCGATAAAAAAAGTATTATGTGACAGTGTTGCACAATAATTACGTAAAGTGTGAGCTGTCATTACGTTACAAGCGGGGATTCCCTCATGGGTTCCTGTCGCAAAGTACATATCTTTCCGTTTGAAATGGGGTAAGCCGCATGACGTCATTGGAGCCCAGAGGGGTGTGTCATGGAGTCTTGGCAACTGTGTTCCCTTTAATAGAACTGGTAACCATATTGCGTAGGTGTGACGGCTTGAGGGCTGGTAGCTCTACTTATCTGACGCTTTAAAGACGAGGGTGTGTCGCATGGTGTAACATGCGCTTGAAACGGGGGTGTGTACCGTGACGTCAGAGGACTGTCACAGAAAATCAAAGGGGCTTGTCACATTACGAAACATGCACTATAAATCTTGCCTAGAAACAGGTGCGAGGGGCTAGTAACAGCTGACCGCATTGTACAGGTGCGAGGGTGTGTCGCCTGACGTCAGAGGGTATGTTATAGAAAAACAAAGGGTTGTATCATAGAAAAACACCTGACCTAACCGAAGCATTGAACTCTTGCCAAGGACATTGAACTCTTGCCAAAAATGGGAATCTTGCCAGCCGGGAACAGGTATGAGGGTCTCCCCATATTGTTAAAACTTGTATATTATCCCGACCACATTCCAAGTAAATGAAACACCTGGGAATTTCAGAAATAGTATATGCGCTTGGAATCTTGCCAGGGCTGGGAGTTTCGCCTAAAATTGCAACACCTGGTCGCCAAAAGAGGAAATCGCCGTTAAACGTTTTTTCTTGAACCGTTGAACAATTGGAAGAAAGGAGTAGTCCGTATGGGCGTTGCAGAAGTGCCTATGGGGTTACTACTATCAAAATTCCGTTTTTTAGAGTTTCGGTTACTATTGAGCCGGGTCGCTCCTTACTTAGAGTTCGTTACAACAAACTGTTTGATAAATATGATGTATACCGATAATAACATCACCAATGTAAATAGGACTTGACTATCGACTTTTTTCGCACAAACTTGGAAACAGACAAGTTCACAACTTTTTCATTTTTCATTGTTACCGCTCAATGTTGACCCCCTAAAGGCTAGTGTCTGGAAAGGATATGTGTCAATTCTGAATTCACTTTACTGAAAATAAGAAACATTTTAAGCTGTGCTACTTTTTTTTAAATTAAAACATATTTTAAAAAATACAAGTCAAACTTTCTGTGACTAGGCAGCCGAGAGGGCCGGATAGAACCAAAGGTTTAAAAAAAGAACATTTTCAAAACCTCCATCAAACATGTGATGGCGTTAATGACAGGAGTGTATCTCCAAAGTGAAATCTGTCGGATAAATTAGTTCTAACTAAATCTTCATCTTACAAATGTTAACTCAAAGATTTATTTTCTAAAAAGCCAAAACAATGGTATAATAGAATAAAAAAAATTGCGGGAAAATACATAATAATATAGATCTCCATTTCCAAAAAGACCCCTCAGTTACAGCCAATGATCAGAACAAATTTCTTTCCTCCATAGTTCAGAGCTTCCCTCCCTTTTGACACTCCTTATGATTTGTGCTCTCTCGATTTTCCCATTATTTCGCCCTCAGATGTGGAGGCAAAAATTAAGAAAATTAAAAATTGCAGTACTTGTCGACTAGACATCCCGATTGTACTAATAGCCTTTGGCGACAATCTCTCAGAGCCTTTGTCCTTACTTTTTAATGAAACTACCTCTACTGGTAAATTCCCAAATTGTTGGAAATTAGGTTCTATTACTCCCATAAAAAAAAGAAAGGTAACAAGCAGGATTTTGATGGTGTCCGTCCCATTACTCTTATTACAGTTTTTTCCAAGTTATATGAAAGCTTTTTAGCTGAGTGGTTGAAAGATAATCCCAAATGTTGACGAGCGACAATTCGGAAACCTGGGTTCTACATCCATCATCTACTATTTTGTTCACCTAATGGACACAATATGTAACACACTCGAAAAACCCAATACCTGGCTCAATGTTATCGCTGTTGACTTGCAAAAAGCTTTTGATTTAATTAACCACAATACACTGGTGGAAAAACTATCTAATGACTTCCTAGTTTGACCCTTATTTAAACATATTGTAAACAGTAACCTTTTCAATGTGATTATATTCACTTTATATACAAAACAGACAGAAAGACAAAAAATGTGATGAATTTAAGCTGGTTGTTCTCTAATATAGATGTTCTTTGTTTGATGTGAAATTACAAACAGGAAAAAACCTATGGCTATTTCGTAATTGGAATAGTAAGAGACAACCTGGCTACAACCTACGATTATGACGTCATCGATCAATCTTTAACGTGAAATATGCAGTTTTTCGTAAAAAATTGGTTCTATTTTAAAAATAGTTTGTTTTAATTACAAAAAGTTTTTAACCTAATTAATTTCCTTTAAAATGAGCAATTGAACAACTCTACGATGTTCCAGTGCCAATCTATCTGTGGAAGAAAAAAAGGTGCCGTTTAGGTAGAATGCTGTAGTAGCTGCCACTTTTCTTGATTTTCAAGCCAATATATTTCCCTTGCTGTTCAAACCAAGGGACAGAAAGTCTCCTATATAGGAGTTTCGGACAAGGCGGTTCTAATGGTGTACTTTTTGTTTTGATCTGACTCTATTTTTAGGAGTTATGGGTTATTATATGTCTTAACATTGGACGTGATCGTCTCTTGCTAGGTTGCTAGCTACCGCTGCAACCAGGATACTCCACTAGCAGTATTAGAGTAAACATGATAACAAAACTTTCGATCAAATGGTATATATAACATTATGGAGTATGATATTTATGGCTAGTATATAGCTTGCCACTGAATTAGGTTACATTGTTAATTGTGATTGAGGAAACTATTTATATTTCTAACTGCAAGCTATACTAAGTTACATTTGTTACTTTTCTGCAAATTTTACGTATAAAGATACCTTTGCTCAAAGCAAAGCTGTCGAAACACAATTTGTGCTACTAAAGTGTCCTCAGCTTTTGGAATTCTGATACTGGCAGCTTTGGAACTTTTTGCACACCTGATATTGATAATCTCTCGTCCGACTTTCCCGACAAGCAAATTGTAAAAATGTCCGAACACGCGGTTTTTAAAGAGCTTGAAAAGCTAAAAAGGAACTCTGCTTCGTATCCGGTTTAGCTGCCTATCCAGTTAATCATCGAATATGCAGTACTTCTAGTTAAACCTGTGACGTCTACATCAATCTAAGCTTCAGTGAACAGAAGTTTCCACGAGCCTGGAAGAACGCTTACGTGCGCGTTACTCCTAATGTAAAATACTCCAAATCCTGTGAAGAGCTCCAACCCATATCACTAATCCCCAATTTAGCCAAAGTGACCGAATCGTTCTTATATCCTAAAATTTGTCGCAAATATGCCCTTGCCTCGACCTTTACCAGCACGGGTGCCGGGTACCAGTCGCACTGGTAAAGGTATCTGTGTGACTCACTACTTAGTGCGGCTCTGCCATCTAATTAATGAATGACTTGACAAAGGAGGTACCATACTTTATCTGTTTTAGTCCGGCGGTCGATTTAATAGGCCTACGCCACATCACAACTTTGCAGAATCTGAAACGGATGGACTCTAGAAAAGCCATGATTCTACTACTGATAGTAGACTTCCTGAGACATCAATATCAGTGCGTGTATGCACTTTTTTTTAGAGGATATTGACTCTGGTTGGGCAGAAATAAAATCTGGCACTTCACAAGGCACTAAACTTGCTGCCCTCTTGTTTTTAATCTGTCATTAATTGTGTTTCATACGACAACGGTAGCGAAAAATTCGAATTTATGGATGATTTGGCAGTTTTGCTGACGTGCAATCTTATTGGGAGGCCTTAAGTAATCCCCCAGTTCGTTAGCGACCTAAAAGACAAATTCAAAGATTGGTGCATTTCAAATGGGCTTCAAATTAATGCTAATAAGACCAAAGTGATGCACTTCGATCCTCTGAAAAGAAACTTTGCTTGTCCTGAGCCCTGGTACCCTACGACTTTGACTGCAGTTGTCCTTGGTGTGACATTCAGTAACGATTGTTCATTTAGCCCATACGTTACGAGCCTTGTAAGAAAGGGAAACCATGTGCTGTGATCCTTAATCACAGTGTGTCTTTTAAGTTTTGGTATAAATTAATCAATGCTCGCGTACACGTGTTGTGTGCGCCCTTTGCTTGAATACTCATGCTCAGTTTGGGGACCGCAAGTGCATAACATTGACTACCTCAACGACGAAATTGAAACAATGTAAAAAAGGGCCTTGAAATTATCATAGGAAGCAAGTATGTCACTTACGAATGTACCCTCGCAGCTGTACAAATCCCAACCTTTAGAGAACGCAGGTACCATCTGATGTATGAGTTTGGACACTCCGTGCTTTTGAGTGATAAACACCGTTCCTTACTTACACTCACCACTGCAGTCAATCAAAACAGACGCGACAAGAACAAGCTTTAACCACTGCACCTCAGAACTAATCGTTTCAGTAGTTCATTCGTTCCTCTTTTTTTTACTAGTGTGACACTAGCCGTAACTAGGATAGCAGTTTTTATTAAATGAATGTTGAATCAATTAAATTTGGAAAAAATTGATCCTTGTTGGTCCTTCTTTTCTTTTTTCTGTCCCTGCTTTTGGTGCACTGAAACAACATAGAGAGATGTTCAAGGGTGCATATGAAAGTTAAATTTTGTATGTATGTGCGTTTTATAAGTAACGAAAGTTAAAACTATATCTTCACAGCCTATACAACATGACCTAACAGGAGTATTTTTTGAAAAGTTTCAAGAATAAACATCTAATGGGACAGGTTTGAAGCGCGTGGGTGCTCATTACTTTAAGGTATGTCTTTGATACAATTGATAACAGTAATAAAAAAATTTTGGCCAACTAGTAGTAAATATAGACGTCGCTAGTAAATATAAACCCCTTTTTTGAAATTATTGACCTTTACTAGGATTGTAAGACAAGGTTTGATTTGATAGGTATGACGAAATTTTCAAGGGATGATGCGATAGAGTCATTCAATTTGCTTTGATGTTTGCACAGCCAACGATAAAATGACTGTCGATTTAAGTCTGTCCCCAAGTCAGAATTTAAAATCCACTTGCTCCCCCCCCCCTCCAATACTCCCTAAAAAACTCAAATTGATTCCCCTGGTCATTCTCGAGATGTTGTAGTTAATTTGGAAAATTAGGTGTCTTTTTGTTCTGGTATACGTTTCGTTTCTAGAGTATACTTGGGACACTCGGAAAAAAACGGCATGAATAGATTTTAGAATTTGTTGAATTTTTCGACTTGTATTAGTTATGTTAGTCAATTAGAATATCTAATTTTAGTTCAATCTTTCAATAATTGATATACCAGAAGTAAACACAGAAGTAAAGAAACATTTACTAACGCCACCCTATGTTGGTCCAGATCTACCACCAGCTGTCGTCGAAATATCTCTTAGGACTAGTGACGGTGACTCAATGGCTCTTGAACTCTGGAGTTTTAGGTAAGTGTGTCTTGTAGAAACATAATAAAGAATAAGTAGAACAATAGGAACATTTCTTATATAAGACAGTGGAACGCGACTTTAAATGAATATTTTGACCCTATACCCAAGGGCCGTCCTCAGCAAAACAAATGAAGAAAGAACCAATATAAAAGAAACTCATATTAAAATTTAATCGTAAAAACTACAAACAAAAAATTTCAAAACAGCCCTTGCGTCATTACTTCAAGGAATTTCAACCAGGACTGGTACATCAAACGAAACGAAAAAAGAAAGTTCATTCAAATGAAATAGGAAACACTTACAGACAAGCTCTTAAAGCTAATCTTGCCTTTTTGGCAGCCATTATAGAAGGTCTATCCGTAATATAATTAGTTAAATCTAATTAAATTTGTATATAAGGCATTAAGCGAATGTTCTCCCAATTCCCTATTTAAAGAAATATTATTATTTATTTTGATCTTAATTTCAATCGCCTCTCGAACAACCTGTTTTATGCCTAAATCATTGCTAATAAGGGAAGTTTCTTCAAAAAGCATTTTATGGCTAGGATTATCATGGATATGACTGCTTCAAGGCTCAGGGTTTTATTATTAATACCATATTTACACAACATATTAAATTCCCAACAGAGAGAAAACTCGACAGAGTCGGGAACAAAAAATATTTAACACATAGATTTAAATTAATTGTACCTCTACTAATGTTCTAGTTATAGAGATTTAAACCAAAATCTTCAATTTTCTATTTCAAATTACCCTCAAAAAATAAAATACACAACAATAGACAACTCACCTTTCCAGACTCCTCAACCCACCAAAAAAATAAATAAAAAAAATTTCAGAAAAATTACTAACTTATTCAACTCATCAACAGGGGAAGAGGGACCAACTCCTCCCCAAACATGCCGTACAAAAAGGAGTCGTACAGATGTATGTACAAGCACATGCACACACATATACCAATATACACATACATATGTGTACACATACACACACATCGTAACAAATTACATCTTCATTAAGCATTCCTTAATTTTATTTTTTAGTGTTGATAGGGGAAGAGATAGATTACAATTTTTACCAAACTTATTCCATACTGTAATTTAACTATTTCTTAGTGAAAAACGCGATCTCTCGGATTTAATTAGCGGCTGACGGACCATCTACCGCCTCTTGGACTGTCGACATGAATCCACCTCATCCAATACCTGTAGCAGCTCAGATTCATAAAAATACGCAGACAATGCCTTCTTACGATACTGAACAATAAACAGAACTGACTGAAAAATTACAAACTGGTTAACTGGAAGGATATTCAATATAACATACATACTCTGAGTACTTGATTTGTTTGGTAACAAAACAGGAGATGGAACATATTCTTTCAGTACTCGTAAGCCTTTATTCCGTTGTCTCTGGAGTGGCAGTAGGTGACTCCTAAATGTATTGGAATAAACGAGTGGGCAATAATTAAGGTAAGAATGGACTAAGCTAAAATAGACGGCATTCAATGCATTATAAGGTAAAATAAACTTTAGGTGACGAATCATTCCAACATTTCTGCTTAATTTCAACTGAAGATGGCTAATATGGTGTTTGTATGACAGGCTTTCATCAATGATAATTCCTAAGTACCGTACAAAGCTAACACGCTCAATACGAACGTTGTTTGAAGCCTCAACTGACTGGAGTCCTGGACAAGAAGTTGAAGTCCGAGAGTAAATAATAAATTTCGTCTTCTTAGAATTTGCTGTCAGACGATTAGACTTAAACCACAATAGAATTCTATCAATTGGCTGACATATATTTTGCCGAAGTATCAGGTCATTGGTTCCAGAGACACTACACCCCATATCATCAGCAAACAACACAGTAAGTCCGAGATCCTTTGACGACTCACCCAAGTGATTGATATAAATCAAGAAAAGCAAGGGGCCAAGCACAGATCCTTGAGGGACCCCAACGTTGTTCGACTGCTTTAAGCAGCGACTGCTTAAAGTAAAGCAGAATCAAAATAAATATTTGTACTAATAGAATTTAAAGGTTTAGCTATGTCGTCTTTGTGTTGTTGTAGGCGTTTTTCTAAATTTTAATGGGTTCTACCAACATGAAAGTTGCCACAATTACATGGTATTTGATAAACCCCTCTTTGGCGAGTAACTGGGGTTATATCTTTACCAGAGTTTAGGAGATTCATGATTTTAAAATTATTGGTAAATACTACATAAAAATTATTTTGTGTGCAAACTTTTTTTAAACTTGTAGTGACTTTTGGAATGTATGGAAGGTAAATTATATTTGAGGGCTTGGTGGGAACTTCAAATGGTACAAGACCCTTGATTTTACGGGAGTGTCTTGCCAATCTTCGGCGAATTGTATTGTTAATAAAGACAATAGGATAACCGTTTCCAAAAAGTATGTCTCTAAAAAAAATTTAGTTCATCTGTGATGTGAGATTCAGAGCAAATTTTTAGGGCACGATCTACAAGAGAGGTAACAACAGCTCTTTTAACTTGGGGGGGTTGATTGGATTTAAAGTGTACATGTCTGTTATTTTGTGTGGGTTAGCTGTAAATTGTAAAACCCAGTTTATCAATGCTACGAATAATTCATACATCCAGAAACGGTAATTTATTTGCATTTTCAATTTCTAAGGTAAATTGTAGGTTTCGGTCATATGTATTAAGGTGATCTAGAAAGCCTTATATACAAATTTAATTAGAAATGATTGAACTAATTATAATAAAAAATAGTAAACAGTTTCACTCAACCTGTTACGGATAGACCTTCTAGGCTGGCTGCCAAAAAGACAAGATTAGCTTTAAGAGCTTGTCTGTAAGTGTTTCTTAATCCATTTGAATGAACTGTCTTTTTTCGTTTCGCTTGATATACCAGTCCTGGTTGAACTTCCTTGAAGTAATGACACTAGGGCTGTTTTGAATTTTTTTTTTTTTTTAGTTTTTACTATTGAATTTTAATGTGAGTTTTTTTCGTTGGTTTTTTCTTCATTTGTTTTGCTGAGGACGGCCCTTGGATATAGGGTCGAAATATTCATTTAAAGTCGCGTTCCACTGTCTTATATAAAAAATTTCCCCATTGTTTTACTTATTGTTTATGATGGAAAGGCAGTGTGGTTTTCGTCGCTATATATGTCTAGAAACATGATAGTATATTTTTAGATTGAGAGATTTTATAACATCTTAAAGTAACCAAAGACATAGTTCTAGGCGCGTGCGTAAGGATTCTGCGCGTGTGTAAGGATTCTTGGCGGGGGGGGGGAGTCATATTAAAACTGAACACGATCAGAAATAGTCACATAATAGATTCGAGCTTATAAGAACTGAAATTACTATCAAAGAATTACACCCAAAACGAACTTAAATTGAGACAAATGTTCAAATTAAACGATAGCTGATACTGCTGTAAATGAATAGATAAATTCTAAAACGAACGGAAATTAGATTGAATTATCAACTCAAATTTAAAACGATCAGAAATTAATCTATACGAGCTAAGGCTTATAAAGCTAGTGTCATTTGCGCCTTAGGCTACTAGAAACAAAATTTATTTTAAATGATTTATACTTTGTAATAAAATTAAAAAATCAAAAATTGATGAGACATCCAGGAATTAATCTCATTTTATACTAAACATTCTGTCTACTTTAACAATTCTTTCCGGTAATCTTGATTATTTTGGTGATTTTTGTTGTTATTCACGCTTAGACATATAAAAACCACACTGTTCATAATACAGATCATTTTCAGTAACACTCAAATGACCCTCATGCCTTTCGTTGGATTTTAGAGGAAGAAGAATATTGCCCTCTTATTTGTAAGCCTTGATTAGCTCTATAGTATAATTTGTTGTTGTGTTGTTGCTAATGCTATGACAAGCAAAAAATATTGTAATACAGATCGTTTTCAGAAAAGAGTAAATGATCCTCTGGCCTTTTGAAGGCTTTCATTCTGGTAGTCGTGTTCATGTTCTTGGCAATTTCTGTTTTTTTATGCTTTACTTGATTATTCTTATGCTTCACTTTATTTATGTTCTTTTTAAAATTAATTTAATTATTTGTTTCTGTACTTGTTATTTTTATTACTGGTGTAATTATTCATTTTATTATCTCTTCATTTTCATTTTTTTATCATCTCTTCATTTCTCTTCAATTATCTCTTCATTTTTAGCTTTCATTTATTCTTTGATAAACTTCCCGTTCGCTTTAATTTTGAAAAATTATATGACTTTATTTGTGATCGTCTTAGGTTTAAATATGGCTCTTTATTTTTCTTTGGAAAACTTTCGTTTAATGAAGATCTTTTGAATCAGGATCTTTCGGGTTGTGATTCCTTTAGTAAATTTGTTGATACATTTAGTAAAAAAATCAACTAGGATGCATGTTGTTGAAATCACTATTTAGTTAGCATTGAAATCTGTATAGTGTGAGAGCATAATTCCCCCCCCAAGAAAAGGCTATATAATTCATACATTTCAAACCTATTTTGAAACAGGCTCATTCAGGAGGGGATCCCTGTAACTCCCACACAGGCTTCATATTTTCATATCAGAGATAGAAATACATATTATAACCTGTATAATTTTAGAACCGATGCTCCAAAACCGTCTATATACTCGTAGACGTGATACAGCTCTTTTAATTCCCGATCTTCGAAGGAATTATCCCCTATACCCAAAATTATGCTTCATATACAGTATATATTTAGTAGGAAGGTGGAAATGTTACGTCTTACTAAAATCGGAACTATGTCAAGGTTAAAGCCTGTCTACTTGAGGGCCCAGAAGAAGACCTCAGTTCCCAACTTTATCGGTATGTACGTTTCAAGTTTCTTTCTAAGTTCAGGATCATATCAGATGCAGTCGCGTTAACTGGGGGGGGGGCAGGGGGCATGTTTTCCCCTAGTTTTTTTGTGCCATCCCAGATTTCGAAAAGTGCCTTTTTTGTATTATTTCGAAAATGCCCTTTTTAGTATTTTAATTGAAAAAACTGAAAAAACAACAAAATTGCCCCCTTTAAAGTTTTGCCGCCATCCCTAATTTCCATGAATTGACGCCGCTGGTCGGGTGTTTATCCATGATAGTCACTCTCTCACACTCCTAATGTCAGTCAACATTTAAGCTGTTTTTAGGCATGCCCATTTTCTTTTGAATTTAATGATTCGTGAAATTGAGAAGAAGATGGAGGGACAGTTTCTATGTATATGTTGGTTGAGGGAACACCATTTTATAAGTTTTGACATAGTTTTAGGTTGACAAGGACGGTAATCATGGAGATGAACGTATTATTGATGACTGTAATAGTGAGGGAGATGGCTGTGAAATCGATGGAGCTTGTAGATTTGACATCATAGGCCGCGCGCTAGCGCTGCCTAAGTAAAGAACGATGTGGGCACAATGTGTTTTTTCTCCACCCGGGCACTTCGTATCGAAGGAGTTGTCGTAGAAACTTCGAAAGGGCTCATTCGATTGGAAATGGGAGTGGCTAGTGCCCTTTTTAATAGTCGAAAGTGATTGAAGGGCAACTAGCCCCCCCCCCACGCCCATCATTCCCCCAAACACATCCAATAAAAATTTTGAGATAGGCATTTTGTTCAGCATAGTTGATTCCCAGATAGAAAATATATTTTTGAAGAGGACACTCCCCCACAGCCCTCAGGGCAAGGGTTTTAAGTTATGCCCTGGGGGCATATAAGGTTTTTATAGAAGGCGTTGTCGTAGAAACTTCAAAACAGGCTCATTCGATTGGAAATTCAAAGGGCTAGTACCCTATTTAATAGTCGAAAGTGATTGGAGGGCAACTAGCCCCCCCCCCACGCCCGTCATTCCCCAAATACATCCAATCAAAATTTTGAGATAGCCATTTTATTCAGCGTAGTTGATTTCCAGATAGAAAATATGTTTTTGAGGAGGACACAACCCTCAGGGCAAGGGCTTTAAGTTATGCCCTGGGGGCATATAAGGTTTTTATAGAAGGTGTTGTCGTAGAAACTTCAAAACAGGCCCATTCGATTGGAAATTCAAAGGGCTAGTGACCTTTTTTAATAGTCAAAAGTGATTGGAGGGCAACTACCCCCCCCCCCCCACGCCGATTATTCCCCCAAACACATCCAATCAAAATTTTGAGATAGCCATTTTGTTCAGCGTAGTTGTTTTCCAGATAGAAAATATGTTTTTGAGGAGGACACTCCCTCACAACCCTCAGGGCAAGGGTTTTAAGTTATGGCCTGGGGGCATATAAGGTTTTTTATAGAAGGCGTTGTCGTAGAACCTTCAAAACAGGCTTATTCGATTAGAAATTCAAAGGGCTAGTACCCTTTTTAAAAGTCGAAAGTGATTGGAGGGCAACTAGCCCCCCTCACGCCCCTCATTCCCCCGAACACATTCAATCAAAATTTTTGAGATTGTTATTTTGTTCAACGTAGTTTTAAATTCTGGAAATTAGGTCTTTGAGGATGACCACCTCCTCACAGCATTCAGGACAAGGGTTGTAAGTTATGCCCTGGGGTTATATAAAGTTTTTATAGAACGCGTTGTCGTAGAAACTTCAAAAAGGGCTCATTTGATTATAAATTGAAATGGTTTGTGCCCTTTTTAATAGTCGAAAGTGATTGGAAGGCAACAAACACCCCTTCCACGCCCACCATTTCCCCAAACACATCCGATCAAAATTTCTTGATAGCCATTTTGTTCCACGCAGTTGAAGTTCAGGAAATTATTACCTTTGAGCAGGACGCTCCCCCCACAGTCTTCAGAGCAAGGGTTATAAGTTATGCCCTGGGGACATAAGCTTTTATTGAAATCACTGTCGTAGAAACTTGAAAAAGGGTTCATTCGATTGGAAATTCAAAGGTCTAGTGCCCTTTTTAATAGTCGAAAGTGATTTGAGGGAAACTGGCCCCCCTCTCTCGCCCACCTTTTCCCCAAACACATCCAATCAAAATTTTTAGATAGCCATTTTATTCAGTGGTTTGGATTTCCTGATAGAAATTATGTTTTTGAGGAGGACACTCCCCCACAGCCCTCAGGGCAAGGGTTGTAAGTTATGCCCTGGGGGCATATAAGGCTTTTACTGAACGCATCGTCGTAGAAACTTCAAAAATGACTCATTCGATTGGAAATTGAAATGGCTAGTGCCCTTTTTAATAGTCGAAAGTGATTGGAAGGCAACAAACACCCCTTCCACGCCCACCATTTCCCCAAACACATCCGATCAAAATTTCTTGATAGCCATTTTGTTCCACGAAGTTTAAAGTTCAGGAAATTATACCTTTGAGCAGGACACTCTCCCCATAGTCTTCAGGGCAAGGGTTATAAGTTATGCCCTGGGGGCATATAAGGTTTATATAGAAAGTTGTTGTAGAAATTTCAAAAGGGGCTCATTTGATTGGAAATTGAAATTGCCCTTTTTAATAGTCGAAAGTGAGTGGAGAGTAATTAACCCCCCTCTCACGCCCTCCATTTCCCCAAACACATTCAATCAAAGCTTAGAGATAATTTTTTTGTTCAACGTAGTTGAAAGTTCTGGAAATTATGTATTTAAGGATGACAAACCCCCGAGAGTCCCCAGGGCAAAGGTTGTAAGTTATGCCCAGGGGGCATATAAGGTTTTTAATGATAGAGTTGTCGTAAAAACTTCAAAAGGGGCTCATTCAATTGGAAATTGAGAGGGATAGTGCCCTTTTTAATAGTTGAAAGTGATTGGACGGTAACTAACCCCTCTCTCACGCCCATCATTCCCCCAAACACATCCAATAAAAATTTTGAGATAGCCATTTTGTTCAACGTAGTAGAAAGTTCTGGAAATTAGGTCTGTGAGGATGACAACCCCCCCACCCAGCCCTTAGGGTGAGGGTTGTAAGTTATCCCCTGGGGGCATATAAGGTTTTTATTGAAAGTGTTGTCGTAATACTTCAAAAGGGCTCATTTGATTGGAAATTGAAAGGGCTAGTGCCTTTTTTAATAGTTGAAAGTGATTGCAGAAAGACTAACGCCCCTCTCACGCCCACCATTCTCCCAGACACATCCAATCAAAATTTTGAGATAGCCATTTTGTGTAACGTAGTTGAAAGTTCTGGAAATTAGGTCTTAGAGGATGACAACCACCCTCACAGCCCTTAGGGTAAGAGTTGTAATTTATGCCCTGGGCCCATATAAGGTGTTTATAGGAAGTTTTGTCGTAGAAACTCGAAAAAGGCTCATTCGATTGGAATCCGAAAGGCCTAGTGCCCTTTTCAATAGTCGAAAGGAATTGGAAGGCTTGACATTTTTATAGTAAAGATCGATGTGGATATAATGAATTATTTTTTGTTGTTGTTGTTGTTTAGACCAGGGCACTTTGTATCAAAGGAGTTGTCGTAGGAACTTCGAAAAGGGCGCATTCGATTGAAAATAGAAAGGTCTGATGCCCTTTTTAATAGTCGAAAGTGATTGGAGGGAAACTAACCCCCCTCCCACGCCCACCCTCCCATTGGACTTTATGTTTAAAAACTAAATGTTGCCATAAGATTAAATCAAAATGAACTGTGTTAATGCTAATTCCCAATAAGGCATCTCAGCAGTATCCCAAGAACGACTGAGGGTATTATGTTCAAACTTTTGGGGCTGCTTCTGCTCTTAAAATTTAACCAAATCAAAATAGCGTAAGTGTATTCAAGCTATCAAAGAAAGTAAACAGATTTTTTTGCGAATGGTATCAAGTTTTCCATTTCAGGTCAACTAGAGGAGGTATGAAACTAAATTAAACACTACTATTTGTGTCCAGATTTTTAAGAGGGTGTATGTTGTTAAAAATTGCTGAAAATGTTTCTCCAGCATACAAATAGCAGGCCAAATGATAAATTCTTAAAAAACGAAAAGATTTAAAGTATTATTTTCTTTTTCTCTGAAAAGACTATGTCAATATAAAACGAACAGAAATTAATTAAAAAAAACTTTTTCCACAAAACAAGTTTTTCAAAGAAAAGTAAAGAACTCCATTAAACAAAAAATGAGCAAAAATAAAATCAAATAATCTACCAAGCGTGAAACTACCACAAATCAGCATCGATAAATAAATGAAACCCAAAATGAGCAGAAAATACAATAAATAACCGAGTCAAACTCAAAACGAGCAGAAATTAACATAAATTGGACTCAAAACCCCTATGCCTTCCCAAGGCCAGAACATAATTTGCACTTTACTGAAAAAAATACAAATGAATGTGCATTGTCAGTTTAATATACATTTACTGATATTTAGTAATCAAAATCTTAATATTATTTGATTTATTAAAGTTATAAAAGTAAAAATATTTATATTTTTTTCAGTAAAGTGCAAATTATGTTCTGGCCTTGGGAAGGCATAGGGGTTTTGAGCCCAACTTATGTTAATTTCTGCTCGTTTTGAGTTTGACTCGGTTATTTATTGTAATTTCTGCTCATTTTGGGTTTCATTTATTTATCGATGCTGATTTGTGGTAGTTTCACGCTTGGTAGATCATTTGATTTTATCTTTGCTCTTTTTTTGTTTAATGGAGTTCTTTACTTTTCTTTGAAAAACTTATTTTGTGGAAAATTTTTTTTTAATTAATTTCAAATAAGGATAGTGCTGGTATTAGTAAACTGGGTTGGTTCTCCAGTATTACCTCTGTTTATGGTGATAAAACTATATCAATTAGAAAACGAATAAATTAAAAAAACTTTATTTTATACTCTCATTCTCTTCTTGGCTGCTTAAGAAGGTATCGTAGTAGAGCGTATCACGTTTTTTCCCTTGAGAGGAAGAAGTAAAAAAATTAAAGTAATTGAGTTGCTGCGTAACACAGTGAGAGAGAATACAAAAACAGTATCAATGCCATCTAAAAGAACGGATTGAAGAATATGATTGCTTTTATGAAACATTTATTAATTATGTGTTTTACCTCATTATGATGTATGTTTTTCAAACTTGTCTTATATTATTTCAAGTTTTTCGGAAAACACGGATCCACCAATGTCAACTCCGTCGACGATTTATAACCGAATGGTCACTCTCTTGAAGTCTATATTGGCCGTAACTCGTACAGTTCCTGCTTACAAGCTGGCTAGAAGACAAGGATCTGATACATATATTATCTGCTACAGGGTTTATGCTGGTCATCAAAGTTCAGTTGTTTTAGGTATTTAGTTTTTCTGTAATATTGTATTTATTTATTTTACTTACGAGTAGTTCTGACGTAGGCACTTGGGCAGGAGAACTGAAAAGGCTTCAGGTCTCTTTCCTTTAAAAATTTTGTAACTCTTTCTTCACGAACAAAAAAAAACACTCTTTAAGTAGTCTCCTAGTAAAAAAAAGGCTATTCAATAATACGAGCAATACGATGAAATTATTGTTCAGACAAGAAGCTTGAAAAAGAGCAATTGAATTTCCTTTACAAATTTTGACGTTGTCTACAAAAAAGTCTAGTTCCATAGTTCGAATTGCGAATAAATAGGTTGTCGTCGTATTCAGCAAAACAGTATTCTAATACAATCATACAGTCGAAAGTAACTTCACTTAAAAAAGGAATCCCTTAAGAACAAAGTGTGGGGGGGTTTCGACTTTGGATAATGGTTTTACTTGACGCGGTTACAGGACACAAAAACAAACAAATGAATGCACAACGTTTTCTTTTACTTTTAAGAATGGTCCTTCGACAAGCGTTTTGTGATAATTTCACTTCAAATAACAAAAATAATAGAAACTATCAGCAAAAGTACAAATTCTAGAGTAATCTAATCAAGATACTGCTTAATAAAATTTAATGTTTTTAAATAATCGTTTTTATCAGCAAATCTAACTTTAGTAAACGCTGATATTAGAAAACCAAAAAACACAGCTTAGATATTTTTTGAAATGTTCATTTAAATGAGTTTAAACGTAAAATTAGCTTTGTATGTTATAGTTAATCGGTTTAATTCTTTAAAATGGGATTGTCCCCGCGCCTCTCTCCCTGGGCTTTTAAGGTTCATATTTTCGCGTATCTTCCTCTGTTTACTACAATTTTTTTCATATATTAAACATGTACAGATCTAATTACTAAAATGTGAAGACGAAGTGAAAAAAATAGAATATTTGGTGAAACGTCAAATATGGAAGTCCATAGATATGAGTCAAACTCATAGATTCAGACAAAAAAGATCCAGTGCAATTTGTTTTATAATTAGCTTGGTGCATCTAAATCATTGTGTTAAACTTGTAATGATCGTATTGAATTTTGTTAAAACTTGGCGAGACAGAGAACGGGGGGGGGGGGGGCTAATCAATATTTTGCTCCAGGCGCAAGAGAGGCCTGAACTGCCAAGGTCCATGTATTTTCTGAGAAATGGCACCATACTATCCATTAAGTTCTTACAACCTGAATGAGGAATAGCGCTAGCGCTGATATCCTTTATTGAATGTATTTCTTTAGTCTGCCAATGGCCCTTGGACTTTCTGTTTACAGTCTATTCGCAGCATGACCCCAAAGAAAGAACTTGGAGAGGTTTGGGCTCATAATATGGGACATCTATTCAAAATCAGGATTGATGCTGATCCTGTGGCCCTTAAACTATCTAAAAAAGTTATTTTTTCGAAATTTATTCTCCTTTGGCCTTTTCCCACACGAATTAAATTAAAAAAAAAAATAGGTTTGGACCATCTAGGCTGAAGTTGCCTCTAGGAGCTTAAAGTTTATAAATTTCACTTAAAAACAAGTTTTTCGACTTTAACTTTAACACTAAACCATAGGCAATATTCTTTTATGCTCCATTTTTCACCGTCCTAAAGTCCTGTTTCTTAGTTGTCGTTTTGTTTTATTTTTTTTTTTTTTATTATTATTGGTCACTTTTGCTTAAAACCTTTCATTTCAATTGTAGAATCGTTTTAAACAGTATATTCTTTACCGAGTGTTCCATTGAGGCTCATTTGTGTTACCACTGCTTCAAGCAGGGGCGAATCTACAACATTTTCATTGGGGGGGGGGGGGGGGGCAAGAGGAGTCTACTTTCGGATATTCAAGGAGCATGGGCTATATATTGATTTTTCTACACATTACTGGGGGGGGGGGCAACTGGCCCCCCTTGCCCTTCCAAACGACGCCGCTGGCTTCAAGGCCTGGTGGATGAATTGAGAATATGCTGTTCTAAATGTGTGTAGGGATCTTTCTTGTTTTTTAGGGTTTTTTTTAGATCACTAACTCTGAAGCTTATTCCTAAAAATTCAGGACCTTACTTTGGCCTTAAGCTTGTTAAGGGTTATGTAGAAGTCTTTCTTTGAAGACCCTGACCTGGTCTTTGTGGTCTTGCACGTTTTCTACAAATACCTTTAGATTTTGGACTAACAAAAAGAATAAATGTTATTTTGTGAAACAAATCCAATCTTGTCATTTTTACTCGTTGTTAAAACCTTGTGAATTCACAAAACGAAAGTTATTTAAGTAAAAACCCAGATTATGGCTCCACTCAGGCCATTTCAGATCTAATTTCTTATTTCTGATGTTAGATTTTCTTCTTCTTCTGTAGTTTTTATTATTTGCCATTCATACCTTTATTTATCATTTGTGGAATTTGTGTTTACTTGAAAGAGAGGGGAGAACTAAAGATTAAACAACAGTTTGTGATTAATAAGAAAGTAGGTGGGAAGTGGGTTTTTATGAATGGCTTAACGTATATCTATATATCTCATATTTCACCTATTACTTAAATTCCGCTGTCCTCTACCAAAACTTAGTCTCCACACTAGAACTTGATATCGAAGTAAGGATGGATCTCCCCCAATGTCGGCACGACGAATCCAATGACGCAGTCAATCATCTTCTATATGCAATGCTTGTTTAGATACCACTTAGCATCTGAAGGAATGGAAACAGACTTTAACCAGTTTTCACAATCATGAGACCTAGTATATATATCTAGGAGAATACGAAGAGGCAGAGACGGAAATAAATTGGAATCCGGAAAAATTTACTGACGAAACTATGTATCCCCATCTATTTTTCCAATGCAAAAAATGAAAAAAAATCACTATTTATGTTTTATCGAAAACTTGAGAAATGTATTTTCGAGGTTTTGAAAGAGGACAGCCGCGTTGTATTCTTATTCTTTGCTGTTTTCAGGCGAAGGTTCAAAGTTGCACCAAATTGGTCAAGTTGCGACTCCTTTTGGTACAGTAGGTGCTGTTGTCGAATATCGGACACATTTAGCCCTCAGCCCTCACAAAGCAGAAATTCCTATTTTGATAAAGAGTGATCATTTTCAGCCGGAAAGCAGTCCAAAATCTTGCAGAGAGGCAGCCATTGCTATAAGGTAAGTCAATAGTTTCCATTGGCACGTAAATTTTGAAGGGGTATCATTTGAGTTGAACATAGATATGTCTGAAAATTTTTAACAAATAAGGGAATGCCATGGCCCCTTTCAAATTGCGCTTCAGAATTATTAAACCATTACGCAATAAGGTAATGTACCAGTCACGACTTGACCTACTTGACTTAATCCTCATGCCAGGGTGGCGTTGAGAGTGTCGTCAGCCTTCTCCACGTAGGGTGGTCAGCAGCAAGGGCCTCTGCATCTGACAGTGGAATTCCATCCTGGTCAAGGAATTTCCCCAGACTATCATTCCACTGGAACTTGGTCCTTCGTCTTGGACTCTTTGCAGCCGCTACTGATTGGATCAAAGCCATAAAGAATCTGAGCCGGAATGTTGGCAGGCAGCTGCAGTTCGAACTAGCGAAGTGTCCGCTGGGTAGCCTGGTATTAAAAGAGCGACTGGGTAGTCGCACCTCGCAGGCGGCCATTGCCGACAGAGCCTGTCCATCGGATTGCCTCAGGTCTCCGGAGCCCCTAAGATTAAAGACTAGCAAGACGGCGCTGGACAGCTGCAGTTGCAGGCCGAATCTCAGCTCCGTACAACAATATCGAACCCACTGTGGCTCCAAAGATCTTCATTTTTGTAGCCCGTTCGATTATCGGCTTCGTCCAGACATGACTCAGCCTACCGAAGACGGTAAAGGCTATTTTACCAGTTACCTTCACATAAAACATATTCTTGATTTTAGATAAAGATGGTTTGATTTGAAGTCTGCTAAAATTCAAGATGTGTGTTCCATTGTAAAGCGTACGCATTGCAGATGTAGAAAATGTGCAGTTTCTATAATGCCACAATCAAATTTTTAATTGCTCCGAAGTATGTGTAACCAGCCAACCACCTGGGCGTTATCTAGGCAGCAAAAAGCCCAAAAAATGCCAATAACCGTCCCTAACTTGTCGATAACTGACGATAAAAATTCCAGTAAGATTTTGCCGGTGAAATGATAGCCCATCCATTAACTGGGAAATTATTCTATACAAAAACCAGATATCCTATAAAAATATATATATATATATATATATATATATATATATATATATATATATATATATATATCTATATATATATATATATATATATATATATATATATATATATATATATATATATATATATATATATAATATATATATATATATATATATATATATATATATATATATATATATATATATATATGTATATATTTGTATATATATATATATATATATATATATATATATATATATATATATATATATATATATATATATATATATATATATATATATAATATATATATATATATATATAATATATATATATATATATATATATATATATATATTATATATATATATATATATATATATATATATATATATATATTATATATATATATATATATATATATATATATATATATATATATATATATATATATATATATATATATATATATATGAATATATATTATATATATGATTTTTTTTATAATACTTACAAAGTTGTTCTACAGTGGCAATTTTAACACTAAGGTTAGCGTTTAAATTCCAGTTTCATGACATCCCTAATATAGGATATATATATATATATATATATATATATATATATATATATATATATATATATATATATATATATATATTATATATATATATATATATATATATATTATATATATATATATATATATATATATATATATATATATGTATATATATTATATATATGATTTTTTTTATAATACTTACAAAGTTGTTCTACAGTGGCAATTTTAACACTAAGGTTAGCGTTTAAATTCCAGTTTCATGACATCCCTAATATAGGATCCCTAATATCGTTTAGATCGAATTGGCTTGTCGACTTCACCTTGTTTGACTGTTAAATAACAGAGTAGAAACGTGTTTGGTGCTTTGATAGTTCAGATATCGAGTCGGATTCTGACATAGATTTTCTATAGTAGCACCATCCTCACTCTGAGTGAAATAGCCACACTTCTTCGCACTTTAGCACTGATTCATTGTGTGGCCGATCTCGTTCAATTGAAGCAATATTTTGAAAGACAAACAACTTCTTGGGTTTTGAAAAATTCGAAACGAATTGCAATCATCATTTTTTACCACTATAGAAAGTATGTCTGCTTAGAAAATACAGCTCAAAAGCACGTAATTTCTTGCACTAGTCTGCTCTCTCAAGTTGTCAGCTCTTACGTGTCTTTAGCTTTCTCACGATGTTCCCAATAAGCCTGAACAAGTTGTCAAAACTTGTTTTTCTTGGGAATGAGTTCCGATTGCCTGAGTTGCGGTTGTCGGAACTTCTTATTTTGGACGGCGTTGATACAAAAATTTGCCGAATTAGGATTACAGAAAGAAAAACTTAAAGGATGGCAAAATGAATCAAATTTGGTTTTGGCGTATGATTTATTAGGCAGCACTTCTCAATAGCTACTAGAAATTTGGCTTCATTTGCTATTCGAGCAATAACCTGTTTGACTATTCAGTCAAAACGTTGAATTAATCATGTAGGAGGATTCCTAGTTTTGGATTTTTTCACTTAGCCCAGTCAAGTTGTTCTACTGGTTGGTGCACCGGAATTGTAGCGAATTTTTAACCAGTCACATCTCCCTTTATTGAGTAATTTCGGACCCTGAACTATGGTTCAACCAAATTTGACCTGACTTCTGTCAAGTGAACTTTAATTATGAGAAGGTCCGAAAGTCAAAAGTTCCCTTTTTTGTTAGATTGTCAGGAAAATTTTCCGAAGGAACTTAAATGGGATTCTTTCTAAATATCTTAAGACCACCATTTTCAAACATTCTAATATCTATTAGTGAAATAACCAACATATTTAAGTGACTATGTGCTCACTTTCCTCAGTAACAGGAACAGGGGCGTACCCATGATTTTGTTTGGGGAGGGGGTACAATTTTTTTAATGCTTCAAAAAAATCTATATGCATTTTTGTTACGTTTTTACGATTCAAACAAAATGGGGGAGGGGTCAAACACAATAACCTCCCTCCCTGGATTCGGCCTTGAAAGGCAACTAGAGTTCAAGGGCTAAACGGTTCGAGTTGCTATAGCCACGGTGGGTAAGACGCTTAAAGTCTACCGTAGTTCAAACAAAGTCCAAGGTTCGAGTACACTCGTTGTTGTGTTCAGGGTTGCCACCAGGTGAAAAAAAAATCACTAGATTCTTTTAAAAAATCACTAGATCAGCTCATAAATCACTACCCCCCTAGTTCTGGAAAAATAACTTTAGATTGATGTTTTGCTGTTTCTCAAGCGAAAAATACCCTTGGAAGTTGGAACTTTGAAAAATATCTTTTCGCATCTTTATGCAGAGAATAGAACGAATCCTTGCTTCCTCCATGTATTTTCCGAAATTGGCACCCTTGGCATATAACCCGATCACTGAAAATTTGTTATCAGTGATGTAATCGAAATATTTACTTTTTATTTATTTTTTTTTTTGTCGATTCAAACCCCTATTTTTTCTCCAAAAACGAGCTAAACCTAAGGTACAGTTTTGGAACCTTTCAACTATACCAAGCCAAATGGATATCTTAAACTTTTGGTCGAGCAATTTTAGGGGAAAGGTGGACGTGAGAGGGGGGCTAGTAGCCCTCTTTATCATTTTGGTCAAATAAAAAGGGACACTAGAAATTTTGGTTTCCGTTAAATGAGCCCTCTCCCAGTGTTCTGGGACTGTTAGTTCTATACGACCACCCCTGGGAAAAAAATGATACGCATCCGTGATTTTTCTTGTGGCAAAAAAAAAACAAATTAAAAGTTTTTGCAGACAGGAGCTTGAAACCTGTACAGTAGGGTTTTTTGTTACGCTGTTTCTCATGGTGTGATTTTATTTAAAATTATTTTACTTTCAGGGGTGTTTACTCCCTCTTAAGAATATCAGGCAAATTTTTGCAGGTTCGTAACTTTTATGGGTAGCACTAAGCTTAATGAATCTTATATATTTGGAATCAGCATAATAATCCGATGGTATATCGAAATTCTGTTTTTTAGAGTTCCGGTCACTATTGAGCCGTGTCCCTCCATTCTTATAGTTCGTTGCCTCCAACTATTTGATATGTTAGCACATGAATCCAAAAACTTAAAGAATAGGACGCTTATTAGGTGTTACAGTTACAAATAAGAGAATTTGAAGAATTAATGGAGTTTCAATTAGATATTAGAAGTAAAAAATAAAACCATTAAACAACTCTCGGATTAGGTACCCCCCCCATTTTTACTCCCAACCGTGTTCAATCATCAAACTACAATCGATTTAACCTATCTAGTTATGTTACAAATCTTATTACAAAAAGCATGAGTCCTATTTTCTTTTTCAATAATTTCTTTTTTCATTCAAAAAATTATATTAATGTATGCCTACCTTCTTATTTTTCCATGACTCCATTTCTGTTCTATTTGTAGATGTAGGGGGTATATTCATATCCACTATCCACTCCGCTTTCAAAGGTTTTAACAAATGAAAATCTAATTTGGAACTGATAGATTATAGAGAGTAAAAAAATGATAAATTTGAAGACAAAAATTCGACCTGAGCAAATGTTGTGAAATAGGAATTGTAGAACAGTTTTGCAATTTTCAGATTAAATAAGTTCGCGTATCATCTTGCTGATAGCGTTCTGGGGTCTACCTGTCTAAATCTGATATGGACGTATGGTGGGAAATTGGAAGTTTCAAAGGCGGTGTATTTGCATAAATGCTAATCTGGAATATATTAGGAACTGTAGTGAATAACTATTTTGCGTTTTTTTTTTAATTACTTCTTGTATGATTCATTCGATTGAATCACGAATCTACGCGCTATAAGGTGAAAAATCACTAGATTTGAAAAAAATCACTAATTTTAGAACAAAATCACTAGCGAGAAAACAAATCACCTGGCAACATAAAAAATCACTAGAACTGGTGATAAATCACTGGGGGTGGCAACCCTGGTGGTGTCGCTAGGCTTATACTAACCGATTTTGAAACATTGATGAGAGGAGAAGCTCCTTCTATAATCTTATTAAATGAAAAAGCAAGTTTTTTTAACTGAAGGTAAGGAGCAACATCAAAACTCAAAACATCAAAACGAATAGAGATTATTACGTATATTAGGGAGTTCGCCCCCTAGTCAGTATCTCGCTCTGTACGCTGAAGTTCGAATTTTGATTCAATTCTTTAAGAATGACCTCTTAATCACAAAGGCCGTTTTTATTAGAATAAATAGCTCTTTTGAAAGTACTAAAAAAATTAGCGTAAAGAGCGAGGTATTGACTAGGGGGTGAACCCCCTAATATACATAATAATTTCTGTTTGTTTTAAGTTTTGATGTTGCTCCTACTTTCAGTTGAAAAAACTTGTTTTTTATTTAATTTCTGATCGTTGTTTAAAAAATGCTGGGAAATACGGTGTCCCCTTTATAGCAATGTCCCTTCCCCATGAAAGCTTTCTCCGTGGATAGATCCCCGTGTAACCCCGACCCCCCCCCCCCCCTCACCAAAAAAGATTACCCCTGAAAACGTCTGTCTACTTCCCAATAACCAATACTATATATAAATTATGGGCAAATTTCATAACTTGCAGCCATAACTTCTCCCAGGGACTGTGGGGGATTAGGTCATCCTCAAAGACATATTTATTATATTTTTAGATCTTGCTGAACAAAATGATTATCTCAGAATTTTGATCAGGTGACTTTGGGAACAAATGAGCGCGGGAGGGGCCTAGTTGCGCCCCATTTTGGATCATTAAAAATGGGCACTAGAACTTTTAATTTCCGTTCACATGAGCCTTTTTGCGATATTCTAGGACCACTGGGTTGATACGATCAACCCTGGGAAAAAAACAACAAATAAACATACATCCGTGAGCTTTCTTAACCCTGATACGCTGAATCTTATGGTGTGATTTTCATAAAGATTCTATATCTTTTTGGGAGTGTTTCTCCCTTTTTTCGAAAATAAGGCAAGTTCTCTCAGGCTCATAACTTCTGATGGGTAAACCTAAACTTGATGAAACTTATATATTTGAAATCAGCATAAAATTGCAATTCTTTTGATGTATCTATTGGTCTGTTTTTTAGAGTTTCGGTTACTATTGAGCCGGGTCGCTCCTTATTTACAGTTCGTTGTCACGTACTGTTTGACTATGAGCCAATGCTCAGAAAGTGTTCCTTGTGTCAAACATTTCCTTTCATTGCTGGCATGACAAGACTGTCCAGCAGATACTATCCTGATTTGATTTTTTTTATGATTTCCCTGTCGACCTGATTGTCAAAAATTGTCAAACTTTGCTATCAAGAGATAAAATTCGATTTCATAAAAAGATATTCAGTGGAAATTTTAATTCATTGATTCAAATCTTAGGTACGTCATGTTGAATTGGTCCTTTCCGAAAGCTTACATTTGATTTTTTTTTTTTCTTCTTCTTCTTTTTTTCAGCATAGGTCATGGTTGAACCTTTTTTTTTAATAGGAGTGTAGCTTCTGTTTTTCTTTGTTGGGGGGGGGGCGGAGGGGGAGTAACTATGGAAGGCATTAGAAAGTCCATTTATACAATCAGTAAGTTGAGATTTTCATATGATTTTTCAAATTAAAATCATAGAGGCTCTAGACGCCCAGAAAGCCCTTCTCAAACCCTTCTGGTTACGGTACTTCGTCGAGCTTCATAGTCTGACAGGCCTAGACCGTGAATTATTCTGTGTTTCGTAATTTCGGATGCAGTTTGTGATTTCCAGAAGTCTTGGCATGTTCAGTGAAACCAAAGGTCTCCGTGTTAATATGCATATAACAAAACATTTATATATTAACTCCGGTTACAGAGATAGTCGGAGAATACAAATGAACAACTGATATTCATGGATCATAACTGCTATACGTTTATTAGGCCATGCCAAGACGAGGTTTATAAGCCAAAAGTGAATGCATAATGAATTTTTTTTGTGTTTGTTTACCTGCCCTGTCTTTTGCGAAGTTTAACGTCTTTCCCAAATCAAAAAATGTCTGTGTTGTTCATTAATTTCTTAGATATAGTAAAAACCTGACTGCTAGTGGATTTCAAGCAGTTCGTGGCAACGAACTGTAAGTGAGTAGTGACACGGCTCAATAGTAACCGAAACTCTAAAAAAACGGAATTTTGATATCAAGAGATATATCAAAATAATTGCCTTATGATGCTGATTCCAAATATGTAAGATTCATTAAGCTTAGTTTTACCCATAAAAGGCTACGAGCCTGAGAAAATTTGTCTGATTTTCGAAAAAGGAGGGAAAACCCCCTAAAAGTCAAAGAATTTTCATGAAAATCACACCGTCAGATTCAGTGTATCAGAGAACCCTATTTTTGAGGTTTGAAGCTCCATTTTTGCCAGAAGAAAGATCACGGATGCTTGTTTGTTTGTTGTTGTTGTTTTTTTTTTTTCTCTCTCCTTTTCCCTGAGATGATCGTATGGAACCAATGGTCCAAGAACATCGGGAGAGGGCTCATTTGAATGGAAATTAAAAGTTCTAGTGCCCTTTTTAAGTAACTAAAAAGATTAGAGGGCAACTAGCCCAACCTCCCCTCCCATGTCTCTTTTTGCCCTAAAATCATTCGACCAAATTCCTGTTGTTTATTACTGTGTAGTTATTTTTGTTCTTTTTAACTTTGACTTGAACATTCAATTTAATTTTTACTCGTTTTAAGATTTATTTTTTCATCTATATAAGTACCTGCTATCTCTATGTTTTCTATGATTGTTTATTCTAATCTTAGGTCGGTTTGTGATTGATTTCATATAGGAATTTATTTCTGTATGTAAGTTTAATATGGCTCGTTTTTTTCTTTGAAAAACTTCTTTTTCTGAAAGTATTTTTTAATTAATTTATGTGAAAAATCGAATGTGTATGTGTGTCTCTCTGTCCTTTATGCATCCCTGTATTGTTCATCCGATTGCCAAGAAACTTTAAGAAGTTGTTGAGTACGTTCCTGTGAAGGTTTTAGGTATAGAGTCCCCCATAAAGTCCTCTGAATGCTATTCACGCTCATGAAATTAAAGCCCCTCTTTGCAAATGATTTACAACTTTTTCCGGTAAATTATCCAGATTTTCTGGATATTCAATTAACGGGTTAGTTAATTATGAATTCCGTCATCTGACACACTTTCGGGACTATAAAATTACTTATTGAGTAAACTCCTAATTTGGTATTCAACAACACTTTTCAAATTTAAAAATACTATCGTTACTTTACATGTGATCAAGACTGTATCCAGGTGGCTTAGGGGGTTTTGTACCCCTCCCCCCCCCAAAAAAAAAATAAAAAAGAATTTTTGTCCAACTCGTAAAAGCGCAACAAAAATGAACAAAAACAAATTTTTGATTTGTTTTAAAAAGAATTTCGCACCCCCCCCCTCCCTCGAAAAATCTGGACACGGCCTTGCATGTGAGGAAAATTTTCCGAGCCGGGGAATAGTCACAAAGTTAATTAATTTTGGGAAAAAAACGTTACCCGATCAACTTCACAAAAGACAAGACAGGCAAACAAACAGCAGATAGTGTCTTATTGTGCAGTAGACAGCCTTTGTGTATGACCTAATAAAAGAATTGCAATCATGATTCATGAATACCAGTTATGCATTTGTATTCTCCGACTGTCTCCTTCTTAACTTGAGACAACGTATAAATATTCAGCTATATGCATATTAAGATAGAGACCACCCTTGGTTTTACTTAACTTTGCAAGATTTCAGGAAATCACATACTGAATTCGAAATCACTGAACATGGAATTAATGTCATTCAAAGTTTATGCTCTAAACCTGCATTAACCTGCCAATAGATGTGATGCTTATAATAAAATCTGATAAAAGTTGCGTAGCCAGAAGCGGAAAGGCTTTCTAGGGGTCTGAAACATCCATCATTTGATTTGAAAAGTTTTATAAAAATATCAGTTTGTTGATTAGATAAATATGTGGTCAAACGCATTTCTTACTTATCCCCTCCCACCACCTCCTAAAACGGATGATACCCCCTTAAAAAAACTACTGTATTAAAGCATGCTCTATTATGACTTGTCTTGATGAAAATCAAATACAAGCTTTTGAGAAAGAACGAGTTCAATATAGTAATGCGCTTAATATTTTGGGTCAATTAATTATAATCTTTATTGAATAGGAAATCCTTGCCTTTCTTTTTATAGCAAGGTTTGATAACTTTTGACAGCAGGTTATGATAACTTTTATATGCATTACAAAATAATGAAAAATAGACCTTAGGTGCCAAGCCCCATGGAGCGTAACAGCTACTGTGACCCATGGGCCATACTTGGGGAGCAACGCATGCAACTATATCTCACGGGTGACAAATTTGTGTGCTCTTGTATCACATTTACAGTTGTGTATTAATTATTGTAAGTTATTAGTTGTAAGGGAAACGTGTAATTATAGAAATCCTACAATAAGGCTTGTGATAGAAATTTCTTTTAAATGAATATCTCATCTCTTATCCATGGAACGGTTGATTGTGTAATGCCTTATTTCTTAGTTCATTTAGTTTCACTTTTATTTAGGAAACGTTCATTTTCGGATAGAGAAGAGTGCAAGTCTGCTTGCTTACCTTTCATGGCATTCAACGTCTAAAATATAATAAACACCCAAATCGAAAATAATAAAAAAAACTTTTAACTTGCTATTTTGAAATCAGGATTTCCGGTATTATTTTCCAAACATTTATGAGAGATTCTGAAAGTTTGCTTAGGTTTTGGAAGAGTAGTATGAAGTTCTTTCAGTATTCAAAGTTATTTGATTGTTGAAAAGTTGTGCTTTGAAGTTAGGGCATTTTTACTTAGACAAAATGTACGGAATTTGAAGAATTAAAACGTCGTAGAAGGGATCTATTTTCGGAAAAGCAATGTCAGCTCTAGCTCTTAGAAGATGAAGGTAAAAAGCATTACCTTGTCTAAAAAAAGTTACCTATAAGATGTCAAGGAAATCGGTGCGCCGTGACAAGTTTAGAAATTATTTCTTTGTTCACAGTTCATATCAAGATATAGAAGAGTGTATGTCTTCTTGATTACTTTTCATGGCATTACATATCCAAAATATTATGAACGCCTTAATTGAAGATTTTAGAAAAAAAGAAAAAAAAATCGGAACTCCTGCGTTTCGAAATCAGGATTTATGGTATTATTTCTGAATTATGAGATACGAAAATTTTGCTGAGGTTGTCAAAGAGATAATATGAAAAAAGTTCACTTTCCCAGCTAAGATAGTTTTGTTTTGACACTATGTACAACATGAGGAAAAAAAAAGTTTTTTTCTGTTCTGGAAAACTACTGGAAATTTTACATATCCACTGGAACTTTTCTGCCCCGTTTTCAAGCTTGCCATGCCCGGAAAAAATATCGATTTTTTCATCTTTTACCACTTTGGATCTACACACCGGTGATCACAAGAAGACAAACAGCTGCGAAAGCAGTAGTTGTTGCTCCGCTACGGAGTTAGATGAAGGCACTTTCGCTGGATGGTCCAGCCACGTCAGCAATAAAGGGAGATTTTCGACAAGACCAATAATCAAAACCTTCCGAGCATTGGCTGGCGTGCAATATTGCAGAGGGGGAAGAAAGCTTCTCTTCTCTTGGTGTTTTAGAAACCATTAGTGTAAGTTACACATTGATGGCAAGCAAAACCTTGCTATAATTTTAGGGTACAAACCAGCAGAATAACTTTACTTCGCTAAGGAAAAAATCCCAAAACCAAGAATCCACGATTTTTCCCCACAGGATTATTTCAACATCATTATTCATCAACATCCGAAGATTCTCCAGAAGTCTTGGTAAGAAAAAACAACCTTGAAATTTCTGAAGGTCCTAAAAATGCAACCTTCCAAATATAAACATCTATGTAAAATCTTAATTTCCCAAAATAGAGTTTTTGCACCAACAACCTAAAAAATCTGTATTTTATGGGGGACAAGGTGCCAATTCAGGAAAATGTTGGGGGGGGATTTATTTTTCAAATTCAGGGAGGGGGAGAATTTCATGTTTTATTTTTCAATGAAATTACGAAAGAAGAATTATTTTTTAAAATCTAGGGGCAACTACACCCTCCGATTGGCGCCGCCAGGGGTGAATCCTTGAGTGGAACTATGTGCCATTATCATAGTGCTTCTTTTTATTTTTCTCCTTTCTCTTATGTTGCAGTGTTCGTGGTGTTTTTTCTTTGGTTTGGTGATGGGAGGAATGCATGAAGGGTTAGCCTTCTCTGTTTGTTTCATTTAAAGGCCAAGTTGTGGTTTTCTCTGAGTAAGATAAGATTTATTCTTCATTAGACACACATACAATATTACATGTTATTATTCCCCCAAAGGCTCATTGGCTTGTACACTAGGCCGCTTCTTAGATACCAAAACAATGGATCTTAAATTGGTCAGTGTTTCGAGGCAAAATAAGTGTATATCTCCGTCAGACATCCCAGCCCAGAGGCATAGGAAGGTTTTTCAGCAAGCTGGAATAATATCAGTTTTTTATATCCCTACCCAGCCTTAGCAAATGCCCTGAGAATTAAAAAAGGTGCTTATGTAAATGTTGGCTCATCAGATACTCTGCCTGGGATAAATTCAACCTCTTCCCCCCCCCTCCAGACCGTTTTTTGTCTAATTCTTTTGAAAGTTAATCATTTTGCCTACGTGTACTAAGCGGAATTTGACCCATATGTCCACGTGGTCTTGTTTGCTGACGTAGTAAACCGACAATAGTTGAGAACGAGTTTCTTTGCGATTCTGTGCTGTTCTTGAATAAACACCAGAGTATTCTTGCGTGAAAAATTTGGATTTAGTTGAGAATTTGACTATTCTGAGTTTAGGGCAAACGGAAGATGCCTGGACTATTTGCATTTGAATGGTAAGAATCCTTAATTTTACGAGATTGTGTCTAGTATGGATTGCCAAACTGTAACAAAACAACATGGGAGGGGGGTTATTAATTATATTAACCATTAGTCCCAACGTCTGAGGACAAGAAGCTGTGTCAAGATAAGCTTTTGGTAAAGTTCTACCAAATCATATTATTGAGTTAGGATTAAAGTGAATGCCTTTTTTATGCTGATTACGAATATAATAATCATTTTTGTTGGAAATGAATTTTACTCCCACCCCTATAAACCAATTCGGGGTAGGCCTATATATTTGCACATTAGGGGGGCGGGGGTAAAGTTTAAACTTACCTCCCATTTACATCAGAAGTAAAATTTGCCAACACCCCCCCCCCTAATGTGCAAATATATACCCTGAATTGGTATATATAGGGGTGGGGGTAAAATTCATTTCCGACAAAATGATTATTATATTTGGAAAGAGCATAAAAAAGGCATCAAGTGGTATATTCACTTTATTTGTAAGTCAATAATATGATTTCGTAAAAATTTACCCCTAGGTTAGGTTACGTATTTAATATATGCTATGCTTACCCCCCCCCCCCTAGTGTGCAAATATATAGCCCAAATTTGTTTGTAAACTATTATATATTCATTCTATTTTATTTTATTTCATTAGCATTAACCAACATTGGCTTCTTTTGTGTATAGCGCTGGCTTAGTTATAATGCTTAAGTGCCAAAACTACATTGTAGCTATATTTTAATAGCCTAAATATTTAGTTGGTATTTCGGTTCGGTTACATCAAGCCTCGTCCAAAACCCCCACCCCATTATTGAGGCCAGATGTTGTCCTACGTTATATTCAGAACTTTGCTTTCCAGTTAGTTTCTATTCTTTTTGTACTGATTTGTGTGTTCAAAACACAGTTTATATAATTATCCAGTATGATCTTTCCCTATCTCACCCATTATAAAAACCCGGACCGAGGTGCGAGTGCTCCAGAGAACGTTTTTGCAGACAAAAACATAAGCGGCATTAGATCTTTTCACGGGTAGACAAAGAATAATCACCTACGGAACAAGTACTGACAAAACCACTTGGCCGGCTCAACCAATAAGTGCAGAAATAAGTGGGAGGAGCTTTTTGTTCGCACCGGGAATGAAGAGCCAGAAATCATCTGCGGTAAACTTACTGGTATATTATATAAACTGTGGTTCAAAATCAGAGTGTGTGTGTTCAAAGTGAACACACTCAAAAATGTGTTCACTGGGACGCAATGGTATTGGTAGCGTTCATTATATTTGGAAACGTGGTTGAATGGAGAATCGAATGGCGCTACTTTTTTTTATTATAGTGTTTACTTCAGAATGGGAATCATTCTGAGCAAATACCATAAACATAAATATTAAGCATTTTTTTTTCAGAAAACATAACTGTTTCATTTTTTCATCAAACGTTTGCTTCGTTTCCTTCAAGTAAAAACGTTCCAATGCAAACCATTCGAGTCTTAAACATAAATTCTGCTAAGCAAAATGCACCTGCTTCGACTGCAGAATCTGATTTCAAACATTTCATCATTATAGCCACTGTGATTATAGCATACGTCCCATCAAATAGGCGACGATTTTACCCTCTAGGGGTCAAAAAGGCATTAAAAAATGTACCAAAAGAGAAAACTGAAAAGTATACCCATTTAAAGGGGTTTTTCCGCCGTCCAACAGAAAACTGTTAGCTAACATTTTTCCCAACAATCGTTTTTCCGCCGTCCAACTAAAAATTGTTAGCTAACATTGTTATAGGATTTCTCTAACAAATCGAATACTTTTTGAAGGAAACTGGTGGGGAATTTAAAGCGAAATATTCAAAAATAAGTAGGATGGGTACTTTTTATGCCTACAATATTGATAGAGAACCGAGGACTGCTACTATTTCTTATTTTTCTTCCTTCCCCCTTCTAGTTTTTTTAGAAATATCTTTTCTGGTAATCTCATTGAAAAAAAATCAATTCTTCCTTTGAAAAAATAGGAAAACAACGAAATTGCCACGAAGTCATAGCAATTTGACATGATCAAAAATCTAACGATTTCACTTATGCAATCAAATTATGTTTTTTACTGGGTTGATTCACTCCCTCCATACATGGGATAATTTATGTAAATGCACTAAACAGTTACTTTAGGAAAGCTTAAGCACTGGTGTTTTAATTTTCGCCTAAATTCAATGTACTTTGGCAATTAATAAAATGTTTTGTGCCTTTGTTTCAGTTGCTGGCATTAATAGTTATATTTTTTTCTATAAGAAATGAACACTTTGAAATATTCTATTAATTGAATTTCAAAGCTTTGGTGTCAGTTGGGTATTATCAAGCTGAGGTAAACTCACAAAATCTTGGTCAGAATTTTTCTTTGAATTTCCTGCCCAATATCATGTTTCTGCGAATTGTGAGCTATTTCTGTTGGCTAACAATTTTGTTCCCGTCGTCCAAACAAATTTCTGTTACCTAACAATTGGATGGCGGAAAAACCCCTTAAAACCTGGTCAAAACAAACCTCCACCATAAGACGGAAGCTGTCAAACATATTTAATGCTCAGTAAAAAAAAACTTGTGAAGGGAGGCTTTGGAGTAAAGTTTCTCTTCGTATTTGTCGAAGAACTATGAATAGGGAGCTTGAAAATTTGGACTCGAAAATTTGCTTTTCTATTTTATCCCCTCCCCCCCCCCCCCCGAAAAACATTTTCTGACCTTGCCACGAATTGTAGGCGCGCTACTAGCCTTCGCAATACTGTATAACTGCAAGTATTGCTGTATGAAAGATCTATAAATTCTCAAAAACCTTCATTCTGCATTGGCTATCTGGCTCCGTATATCTTTAGCACAGTTTATATAATTATCATTTATATAATGATATAAACTGTGATCTTTAGGGACAAATACGCCACCGTGCGGAAGGGGCAGTTTTGTAAAACGTGACTTCTTTTGTTGTCACGTTTTGTTGTATTCTTTCTTCTTTTGTAAAACGTAACTTAAAACCACAGTTTATATAATTATCCAGTAAGCTTATCGCAGATCATTTCTGGTCTTCGTTCTCGGTGCGAACAAAAAACTCCTCCCACTTCTTCGTGCAGTTATGAATCAGTGTGTTTGCGTCAATCAATGAGAAATGGTTAGAAAGTGCATTATTCGTAATAGTGGGTTTCCACTTGTTTCCGATTGTTTCGCGTCTGACTTGTCTACCCGTGAAAAGATCTGATGCCGCTTGTGTTTCTACGTTCTCTGGAGCACTCGCACCCCGGTTCGGGTTTTTATAATGGGTGAGATAGGGAATGATCATACTGGATAATTATATAAACTGTGCTTAAAACATACTAGAACTTTACGTTTGTGTTCAAATAACCCTTTTCCAATATTGTATTATTCCTGGCTCGATACAAACGGCTATCTTTATCGGGAAAATACGATTTTTGTAATTTTGTAAATTTTATTGTAATTCCGTATTTTCGTAAATGTCTGAAACCTCGGCATTCAGAATTTTCTGATCTAAAGTTCGTAGTGTATTTCGTGACTGTTGTCCCGTATTTGGAGGTGTTTCCTCTTTTTATTAATTTATGCAGTAGGTTATATGCCGTTTTGGTACTTGTTAATTATACGGAGCACACTCAAGAATTACGCTTAGGTTTGATCTCGGAAAACTGGTTTCATAGGTACAAAGACAGGTTACGGGTGAAACAATGGATTGGACTTAGAATACATTGAACTTGTATAATTTGAGTATATATTTGCACATTAGGGGGTGGGGGAGGGGTTAGGTTAGGGGCGCTGTCCATATACTCCCCCCCTATTGTGCAAATATATAGCCCAAATTATATTATTGTATAAGCTAAAGGTTGTATTTCATTAGGATCAACGTAACTTCACTTCTTGGGTGTGTTCCGTATTATTAACAAGTACCGTCCTTTTTCCATAAGTTGATTTAAAAATGAATATTTGGAATAAACATAAAAAACGAATTACTTCATGTACATATAGTTACCCACATTACAATTTTTAGAGTTTTGGTTATTATTGACAAGGGCTGTTCTGTATTTACCGTTCATTATCAAGACCGGTTTGAAAAACCTCGGTTTAATAATGCAAATCTCATTTATGAGAGACAGAGATGGTTTTGGCTTTCAACCGACCGATTCGTACGAACCGGTTTGTGGAATTGTATGGGCCCATTGAGCCGTTTGCTAATATTGTCTAAATGCCACCTCAGAGATTTGGTTTAGATAATTTCGGAGACCACACTGCCTTTCCATGACGATAAAATAAAAGTTCAAAAATAGGGATAAAATCCTTTTTAATAGACAGTGTATAATAAATTTCACAAAAAAATACCAGATATTTCGGTCACATATACTGTGAACACATATGCTGAACTCTATCTATGATAATTTATTAAAATCTGACAAAGTAAAGTTCAATTCACCCAATGTAGTTGACCTTAGTCCAAATTTTATATCATTGAACGCTAATGAACCGAATCCAAGAAGGTCAAAGAGGCTAGCTTCCGCCTTTGCTTTGAAAAGAATTACAGATTTAAACAAAATGTAGTTTTATTTGATTTAGTATATAAACTTTTGTTTTAAATTGTTTTAGTTTAGTTTTACTACTGATGACGGTCACTGTATATGTGACCGAAATATCTGGTATTTTTTGTGAAATTTATTATACACTGTCTATTAAAAAGGATTTTATCCCTATTTTGAACTTTTATTTTATAGATTTGGTGTTAGAAATAATGCAGATTTTAGCATGCAATTCAAGATGTTTTTTTTTAATCTGGATCTTACTACCTCCAAGGATAAACCTAAATGAAACGCAATGGCCCTTGCATATTAGCCAGTTTGGCAAAATGAACCAATTTTCACTTCAGGTAGCTAAATTCGTTTCTCCTGGACAGAGAATTAGACACTGAAACAGTGCCAAAATTCATTAATGTTATTGACCTCTGTGATGCCTTTAAAAAACGGTTCGCAATGTGTGGCTAATATTTGTACTTGGTTATATATTAAGTTGTACGTCTGTGCAGTTCTTTTGCGCGGTGGCCGCTAGTAGGCAAAACTTTCGGGGAATCCCCACTCCTAATACAGAGCTTGGTATTTATGTATTATAGCGACCCCACTCAAGAAGTGAAGTTAGGTTAATCCTATTGAAATATATGAAAATACGATGAAAATATAATGCTTTATTAACAAAATTATAGAAACTACAACAAAGAATTACGGAAATCAGGCCGCCCACAACGCATCATATTAAATACCTAACCGAATCCAACCTAACGTAAGGACTTGAATGGGGTGCTATAATACATAAGCACCCAAGACTCATAACGTCAAAATAAAATGGTATCAAAAACAAAATTGTGTTTATTATAAAAAATAGTGAAATTGTGTATTAAAAATGAAATTGTTTTTAATATTGGAAAAATCCGTTTTTTGTGGTTTTCCTCTCCTCCCGTGGAAATTCTTAGCTGAATCCAAGGGTAAATCGGAGTACTGCGGTGTCTCAAATTGCCAAATCAAAATGGTATTATCACGAGATGTACGTTAACATACCTGTAAAATTGCACTACAACCTTCTTCACCCCGTGAATAGTTCAAAAATCGTGGTACAAAAATGGACTTTTAGTGTCCCCTCCCCTTCCCACATAAACAAACGTTTATACTCGTCTCTCTTCCAAAAGATGGACCTATTTGCAACTACCGATGTGATCTAATAGGTTCTGTATTTATCATTTGAATTTAAGTTGCATTAAATAGATTATGTATTTTTACACAATTTATATTAAAAATGGCTCAATTTGTCACACAGGGACATAAAAATGCTAAACACGCGTTTACTCCTGCTAGTGTTCCAGCTTTAATTCGGGGATAAAGCTACGTTTTGAAAGAACACGATAAATTTAATATTTTTTTCTGTCATCAAATTGTTAGCTGAAAACGTTAGCAAATGGTTTTTGTTAGGACGGCGGAAACAAAATTGTTAATTGACAATTTGCAGAAGCGTAATAATTAAAAAAAAATCACAAGCTTGGAAATAGGGTTTGCAAATTTGAGGGTGTGTTCTTTTGGCCAAGATGAACACAAGGGAACAAAAATGGGTGTATCCATTGGTCAAGTTACAATAGCCGAAAAACGTTCTTTCGCCAATTTATTGGATAAAGGTTGTTCTCCAGTTTTTCCAAAAATGTTGTCAGGAAATTTTACAGTCCTGAATTATCTGCCAGTGTTAGAAGCATAGAAACTAGTCATACTGCTTTGCTCCATTATAGGTTCGAATATTGTGCTTCAAATTCTCCAACAATGGCTCGATGCGTTAGAGAAATTATCTAACAATGTTAGTTAACAGTTTCTGTTTGGACGTCGGAAACGTAATTGTTGGATAAATTGTTTGTTTGCAGTATTCGCTTGGATGGCGGGAAAAACCCTTTAAACGAACGTTGACGACCAAGGTGACGTCACCAACTGAATTCCTGCTCGTATATAAGAGAAAGTAGAAGATATATTTTTTTTCTTAGAGATTTCCCCTGTTCTAAACTTAATTAATGATGTACATTTTATTAGGGTATCTGCGTGACTTCACTACAATTATGGCGGTTGCAGTTTTAGTCTTCCTGGTTTTCCCAAGAGATATAAATTAAATTCAAGAATTTAAAAACATCTATAATGTAAAAAAAATTTTGTAACTGCGCTTTTATCTAATTTGAGTAATGATGTACCATTTATTTATCCATACTTGATTTTTTTTTTTTTATTTCTGAGACCACACTGGCTAGTCATGATAAAACATAAAATCGCGAAGAAAGAAAGAAAACGAGGAAAATTAACAGCCAGTGAAAAAATTGAAAAGTTATGCAAATATTTCGGTCAAGACTTCCGCTTGACCGTCCTCAGTGCAGAATAAAACTGATAAAAATATAAAAACCAAACCTTAAAATAAAAACACAAAGCTAAATTGGACGACCCTTTTTTAGTAACGGTGAAAGGGTAACTGTGTGTGTTTTTTTAAGAAAGGGTTTTTTCTTTCTTTTTTTTTTTTTTTTTTTTGCTTGGTACTTTTTCATTATAATTCCAAGGACATCGAAACAAAAAGTTTTTCTGCTCCCTGGACCCATATTAGGTTTATTCATCCCCAAAAACAGTGGTTCTCTGAAAAAAAAAAAAACTTTCAGCTGTTTCAAAAGTATGAGGTTTTTAGGGAAGTACCATTTTTGGTCAGTGTTGCTATGCTGCATGGTCAAAGTGAACAAACAAAAATTAATTAGCTAAATTTGGCTACGCTTTTCATCCTTAAAAATCCAAACATTAATATTATGCTCATTTCCGCAGACAAATACACCTTCAAAGAAAAGCTACTTATGTGGCGTCCGCTACTAGCTAAAAACTGCATATGGAGGTCTTTATCATTAAAAATTTAACTCGCAATTTCTACTATTTTTTTTTTAAGATTTGTATTAATTTGTAAGTTTCTTCGTAGCCAGTTCAAACGATCAGATTTTTATCTTCACTTTCATTGGTGCTTGAACCGTAAAACTGAGGGTGAAGTTATTTGTAGCTAATATTTTCCCTCAGGATGCACTATGAGGAGTACCATTCGAAATACCTATAAAATATAAAGACACAACTTACAATTAACATGACCAGAACTACCGACAAATACGACCATCGGTGCTAGGTACAATTCAATATCTGAGATGTATAACTAGATGGACTTTGTGATAGAACAGTTTTGTTGAGATACATTTTTGATGGGTTAGGTTTTCCGGAATTGAATTTTGGTTTTGGTTGAGTTTACAACTTCGCTAAGACCGGCAACAGTCTTCACGCGATACGCTATAATAGGCTACTTAATAATGTCAAGATAGCGAGGATTCGATCACGCGATAATACTTAATAATGTCAAGATAGCGAGGATTCGAAAGCGTGCATGTGCCCTCCCCCTGGAATTTTTTACAATATTTTTTGTGAGCCAGCATTTTTTTTTTCTATTATTCTACATTAGAAATGAGTGTGCTGTAACATGTAATTGAATCGAATTGCGAAATGTGTTGTTGAAATTTGTTGCACAATGCTGTTTTAAGCCCATTGTAAGTAATCAACCTAAATCTTTTTTCCTTAGATCATGTATAAGGAAAATGGTGTTTTTTCCTATTTTAGTTTAATTTTACTCGAATATAATCTCGTGTTTATACCAAGACGCACAAGTTAAGAAGCGGATATGCATTCTCTCACGTTCACTCAAAATTACGTTTATCTGTAAGCCCAGTATTGTACTTCTAAAATGTGTAATCTTCTGTCTATCCAAATGTTAATTATTTTTTATGGCTGATAATCCATATTTTGAAATTCATTTTTGGTTGTAGGCTAACTATTTGGAGCCGATTCAGTTATATTCTAAGTTTTCGATCGAACTGTAAAAAAAATCGGAAAAATTGACTAATTTGAGGAGAAAAATTTAATTTTCAATCCACTTCTATATCTTTAATTAATGTGCATAATGTTCTTTTTCAATTGTTTTTTTTCCGTGCCCCCCTCCCCAACGGAACACACCGTATATGATACTTGTTAGTATATTTAAGCTATAATAACCCTTGGTACTTTTTGGTTATTGGAAACACGCCGAAAAAGTGAAGTTAGGTTAATCCTATGAAAAATCACTAAACATGATGATAACATAATACTTTAGAAGCAGAATTATAGAAACCTAACGTAAGCTAACCAAACCCACTCACCCACCCCTAATATGCAAATATGTAGCCCAAATTATACATGTCCAATGCATTCTGCCTAAGTCCAGTGCATTGTATCACCCATCACTTGTATTTGTAGCTATGACACTGGTTTTCTGAGATGTAACCCAAGCCAAATTCTTGATTGTGTTTCCAATAACCGGCAAGTGCCTAATCCTTGATTGTTATAAAGAATGTAGCAGTAAATTGTGAAATCTAATCAGGCTGTTTCCCATCCGTTTTTTTCTGTAATGATTTTTGAATCGTTTATTCGGAATAAAAAAGCTTCAAAAATATTTGCACGAAATTATTAGTTTATACCTACCAATTTGGCAAGTAAATTTGGATTTGAAAGTTTGCCTAAATAATGGATTTTTTTTTAAAGAACACAAAATTCCCAAACCTTGCACAAATAGGAGTTAGGAAATGATTTTTCTGAAACGCTGGATTAGGAGAAAATACTGTTTTCGTTTTTCAATTCAGCTCGAAAATTTTTATTATAATCACATATTTTTGTTCTTGAAGAAAGGTGTTTTTGTTTCGTCCTACAGTGTCATTACTAATCATTCTTTAATACAACCCTTCATTTATTGCAATCCTATTCGAAAAGTATTGAGTTTTAAACTTAGACGGAATATAAAGTACCTACCAGGAATGTGATAAATAGAGAACTGATTGAATGAATTGGCTAACTCAGTGTTGCCAGATGATGAACTAAAAAGTAAGCTGGATACTTTGAAAAACAATCCAGGCAATGTTTTGTCTCAAATCTAACACAACTTGTACCTTGCGTATTTACCCTTATGCATTGGTTGGATGTAGCAGTCCATTTCTTATTGTGTCTCCAGGGACTACCTTTAGGCCCTAGGGATTATTGATCAGTCCCTGGAGTTGTGTTTTATTTGTGTGTTTATATTGAATAAAGTCAAAGTTCAAAGTGTTCTTTTAGCATTGGTAAAACAATTTATTTCGAACCATTGGCTGCACACTAAAATTTCCAGGCTCCAATTCCTAACCTAGACCTCAAATCCCGAGCGAGCAAAAAACTGAACCAAACCTGGGTCTTTCAAATTAATGAATCTGGATATTCCAGAATTTTCTAAATTTCCGAGATGAATTTGCGCAGGAAGTGATTGTTTGATTCAAAAAGAGTAATGAATGTAATGAACGGATTAATACAAATTAATCCGTCCTTTTATAAAATTAATTGATAATATTTTATCATCAGTATTTAAAATATTTGCGACAATAATTGTCAAACTTAGCAACTTCTAGCTCAGTCAGGACCAGGGTTGTCACTAAAGGCGAAAAAATCACCAAAACACAAATTAGTGGTAAAAAAAACTTTAGCATCCCGAAATATGTCCATATCTATCAAGTAAAGTAATTAGGATAGTGGCACTTACGTCTAATAATTGGTAGCAAATTGCACTTTATCAGACACTAACACTATTGCCCTCATTGTCTAAGCCTCGTATAGTAAGGTTCATTGAAATACATTGAACGTTTTACACATGGAAGCAGGAGTCAGAGTCAATGGATAGTCTCCAACCAAAATTAAGGAATTTTTTTTTTACTCAAGTTAAGACAGGTATCAGCAGGTTTTTTTTGTCGACCTGTCTCTGCAATTTTCTAAGCCTTAGAAATAAAACAAAAGTTGAAATTGGAGTTAGAAAATATCTTAGTTTGGGCATAGTTTAAGTCCTGAGTTCATTCTCCTAATACAACTATTTTCCAAGATAATGAAAAACTCAGCCAGAAAAATTCATAATGTACATGGAAGCAGGGTAAGAAGTGATACATTTTCACATGTCACACAATACATGAGGCGAAATGGGTGAATACAGGGTAAAATTCTTCATGGGGATCTTTGATATCTTGGAAAGTAGTTAAGTTATGTAAATAAAACTTTCAGGAATATTTCCAGAGCATAAATATGCCCTGGGAATGTCTTTTGAAGTGTCTACCTCCCCCTCTCCTCTCTAAGTTACTGACCTTTGATGAACTGGCACAAGCTCTGTTTTTTAACATTGAAGCTTTCATAAATATATCTACAGCATACATAAGGTCCAATGAAAGTATTCTAAGCCTCATAACTTTGCTAAATTCGGCTTTATAAGGTTTTAAAGAATTTAGAAAAATGCATTATAACTTCGGAAATAAAATTGAAAAAAACTTAAAATACAACTCAAGTCATTAGCATTGTGTTTTAAAAACCTAGGGTTGAAGGAAAACAGACTCTAACCAAAATTGAACAAAAGTTTATTTTTTCCTAAGTTAAGACTGGTATTAACCTGTCTTCTATGCCATTTTCTAAGCCTTAGAAATAGGAAAGAAGTTGGAGTTGGAGTTAGAAAACATCTTAGTTTGGGTATAATTTAGGGTCTGAGTTCATTCCTGAAAGTTTCGTTCTCCTACTGCATTTACTTTCCAAGATAGTGAAAGGCTCCACAGCTAGAATTTTATCCCATCTAGACTACCGCCTATCTCTGCTTGTTATAGTAGTTGATGACTAGAAATATAGTTCGTGTCTGAAAATTTCATAAACTCTGCTGCACATGAATCTTTATTTTGACCTTAGTGTTTGGTAGGAAGATGACTGTGACTTTCGACCTTTTAGTGTGCATAGAAACTAGAGCTTCGTTTTATGGCCTGAAAAGTACCGGATTTAAAGGATGTATGGATTGCCAAAGACAGTAATTTCTCCACGAAAAAGCAGGCCATGCCAAAAAAGCAAAATAAAATAAAAATAGCCAAATTTTAAGCCAAGAGGTCACCCTCTTTCCGCCACCTTGTGTACATTCTCGGAGTGCCTCATATGCCTCTCAGTACCGCCACTCTTGGCATGCGACTCCTGATGTACGTAATTGTTGAAAGCCAACAATCGCTTGTTTAAGCCACAAGCCAGTTACAAAAATGTGTACATCAGTTGCCATGAAAATAAGTCAGTTTAGTGTAAAATAAGCCAATATGGCAACGCCGGGTTGAACTGCATTGGGTTCACTGAAAATCCAAATTCCCTTGGCGTTGATGATTCGAAAGGGGCAATGTGACTTCTTTTCAAACTGAGAATTATAGTCCAACACTTTACAGATTTGTCTAACCGTTTTTCTTGTGTATTTTATTAGATTGAAGAGGTTCTTGGAATTACTAAAACTGTCGGTATCTATGCCATTAAAAGTTTTTTACCAGCTATAGGATTATGATACCTACTCTAACGACTAGGCCATTCAGGCTTTACTAACTATAGTCGACCAAAAATAGGAAGTACAGCCGTACATCAACGCATTGAATGAGATTCCTCTCGGCTTTATTGCGTGACAACTTGTCAGTGTTGTTTCCCTGTAAAAAAAACAGGTCATTTTAATTTGGACTTGTTTTGCGAATACGTCTATTCACGGAGATTTAAAGGGGCAAAGGGTATTTTTCAATATCTAGGGGGGCGCCAATTTGTCGTTTTTTTTCGATTTTGTCAGTGAAAGTGTCAAGAAAGAAATTTTTCAATGAAAATATAAAAAAAATTTGAAAATCCAGGGGGGGGTTGAAAGGTATAGGGGCAAAGCCCCCCCCATTGACATCACTGTTGCCTTGTAATCGTACTTGCGATACCCTTGTAACGACATCATCTTTGCAACGACAGCTTCCTAACACTAAGGCTTAAGAAAAACTCTGTTCTTATAGCCATGAGAAAAGACCATGAAGATGTAATAATAAACTTTTTTTTTTTTTTTACAGTAGAGAAACCATTGCAGCGGGCATTATTGCATAAGAACATTTATGTTCAGTGCCAAAGCTTCAACGGCAATTTTTTAATTGTTTCTTTCTTAGTTGTCACGAAGTGATTCAATTTGTAGATATATTTATTGAAGGTCAGCTGTTTTGAAACAGAAATTTAATGTTCGATTTAATAGCTATGAAAAATTTTTCTCTATCGTGTTGCCGAAACTTTTTGCAATTACTTTGTTATAATTTGGTTCAAACTATTTAACCGTTGGGAAATTGATAAACAATAGTCCATAAGGTTTCTGAAGTTTATCACTAAATTAAACAAACGTAGTTGAAATTCAGAACCACAGTATAAGTATATATGAACAGTAGCGAGAAGTCCTATGCTCTCCATTAAATATTTTTGACACGTATCTCTTCATGACTCCGCCTTCGCGCACGGACAGTGACAAATGTTAGCGACTGAATAATGCCAATAGCAACTGAAACTATTGCTGTGACCCAAAGGGATTTTTCGTTTCCGAGCGCTTTAATCTGTATCACTTCTGAAGAAACTTTTTGCTTCTGTTCATATATACTTTTTCTTGTGCTTCCTGGCAAAAACTCCCTGGTCAAGATATATGTGCTTGGCTTTATTAACCTGTTTTTCACGAGTAGCATCATCTGTTATCATCAATTTTTGCTTATCCCTGTAAATGCCAAATAAGTCGTTCCGGAAAAACTCTAATAAACTTCGAACTGGATTTGTCGACATTTTGTCAAGGAGCTCAATCATATGACTTTTAGCATTAGTCTGGGAGCCAAAGTTAAAAATCTGACAAAATAGTGATCCAAGGAGTACAAGTTATCTGAGAGTGGTTTAAGATTAAATCGACCATGCTCCTAACGAATATCTCGGGAATATAAGCGCCAAAGGTGCGCTTGGTGGTTCTCCGTAATTAAGTTCGTTATTTTTCTGTTTTGCTCACACTAAGTCCAGCTTTCTATTATAATGCTGAAGTTGTTTCCTTTATGCCTTGTCAAAACATCAGGCGATCGTTAATTTACCATCAGGGAAAGAAAAAAAACACATTTAGGTCAAGACGGTACCCAGGATTTTTTCTTGGGGGGATACTCAAAGAATTTTTTCGGGGGGGGGGGTTACACAAAAAACTCAAAAAACGCTTATAAAATTATTTATATCCATTTTTGTTACGTTTTTACTTTTGTTACGTTTTTAAATTTGGCGCATGTCCTGATGGAACCTTTCTCTCTGCTCGTCCCTCATCGCCCTAAGGTCTTCAGGAAACTTTTCGATGTGTGAGAACAGGAAGTGCGTCTTTATACTCATAAAACACCCGATTTTTTGGAAGGCTTCTATCATGCTGCTGATGAATAAGGCGTGGTTTGCTGCCTTTGTGTTCCCCAGGAAGCTGTTTGCCACCTGCACAGCAGATTTCCACGCGGCACACTCTAGCGTGTTCATTGAGTTTTATAACTGTGTCCTTCATGACCTGCCATATCTGTGGGCCATGAAAAATGCCGGCCTTCAGCTTCTTAATGGTCATTCGAGGAAAGGCTCGGCATAGGTAGTTGAAGAACTTCCCATCCTTTTTGTAGAGCGCGGTTGAACTGCTTCATTAATCTAAGCTCCATGTGTAGCGGCGGAATCATTATCTTCTCCCGGGCAATAAGACGTTCGTTTATGATGTTTCTCGCACCAGGTACTAACTGCTCTGGCGCCGGCCACTCTTTCTGTACATAGTGCTGAGATTTGTCTCGACTGTCCCACGTATATATAAAGCATGGGTACTTTGTGAACCTGGACTGTTGACCAGTTAGAAAGTTTGCCGTCTTGAAGTCGATGCAGATAATCCATTGGTTCTGCTCATATTAGAAAAAGTCGAGCACGTAATTCACTGCTTCATATTTTTCTTTAGGATTTGTAAGTCCGAAAGAAAGATTGAGGAGAAACTGGTTTCCGTTGTGGAGGAGCGCACACTTCAAAGAGTGTTTGTTGCTGTCAATGAAAAGTCGCCAATCTCTCGGATCGTATTGAGGAGCGTTGAGTTTACTAAGAAGACCGGCGACATTTCGGTAGTACATGAGGTTTTCCTCCTGGCAGAAGTAGCCCATATAGTCCTCATGCCTTCTACGAAAGAAAGTGATACGCGTCCTCACTAAGTAGTTTTTTCTCTTTGAGTCTGGAGGCCAACAGCTCGAAGAAAGTCTTCGACAAGCTGAGATCCCGAACCAGATCATTAAACTCACATTGTGAAAACGACTGCAGACCATCTTGTGCTTTATACTCCTCTTCTGTATATCTTCTCTCGTCTGCACTGGTGGCCTTGTCATTGCTGTCGGGAAGCTCGGTGAACGAAAGTACTGAAAGGTCTTGGGAGGTACTGGAGGCTGTGTCAATTATTCCGGTTGACGCCAGTAGTATTGACGGCGCAGAAGTAACAATTCGAAGCATGGTCTAACGGCTCCCTCCAAACCATCGGAATCCCAACCTTCAGGGAAGTTTTCGCACCCTTCGTCCACCGCTGGAGGTATTCCACGCAAAGTCAGCCTCATAGGCGCGCTTTACAGATTCTGTGATGTTCCTCCTTTCCACTGACAGCGTGTAATCACCGCAGATGTAGCAGAAAGTTTCAGGATTATTGCAGCATGACCGTTGCGCGGAAGTCATATCAATCAAGTGAAAGAAATGGAAAAATGTAAGTTGATGTCAGGCAATGAAATTTAGAATCGATTTGATTAGCTAAGGGAAATTCAGAATCGATTTGATTGGCTAAGGGATAATTAGATAACCTTGCAATCACGCATACACGTATGCAGCTACTTTATAGAAATAAAATAATGTTGTAATTCGATATATTATTCAAGAAAAATATGATTGAACTCAAAATCCTGATATTAGCGTATGTATAGCTCGTCAGGTAGGCCTTTGGCTGTATCTCAAAAAGTTGACCTGATAGAGAAAAATGAATTTGATATTCAGACTCAGAACACCAAAATTAGTCTAAATCAGTGGAGAAACCCCTGGCGATTTTTTGGCTGTTACCCAGTGTAAACTTCAAAGTAAAACACTAAGAAAAAGACTGTCAATAAAAATGAACAGAAATTAATTTCAAAAACTTTTTCTTACAAAACAAGTTTGTCAAGGAATAGTAAATAGCCTCGCTAAGCCAAAAATGAGTAGAAATAAATTTAAATAATTTCCAAGCGTAAAACTACCACAAATCACCATCAATAAATGAATTAAATCCGAAACAAACAGAAATTATTCCCGAAGCCAACTGTCCTTCCAAAAGATAGCTGAACCATCTTATACTTTTTGGTGCCCTATGTTTTAGCTTATTTTTGATGATTGTTCACCTACGTTTTTTTTTTCTTCTTCAAAGTTGGTGGCCGCTACTGCCAAAAATTACAGAAGCTCATATGGAAGTCTTTTCAACAAAAATGGATTTGCGTTTTTTTTAAGTTTTAAGGTACTTTTAGTGTGTAAATTCCTCTTTTTTTCCGTTCCTTAGCACTTTTCAAAAAAAAGAATAAAAACTCAAATAAAATTCTCAAATTCAGAAACCTTGTTTTCCACGGGGGGGGGGGGGGGTATTTTCCACGGGAGGGGGTATTTTTCGGTGTATAAACGCCTAGAACTTTTCCTTAGTTAGCTATTTTTTTGGTAGCTCTGCTATAGCAGAAGAGGTTATTTTCCCTTGCTCAAACGAGTAAAATTTAGATTAGTTTATAAGGCTTGGATCTAATTTGGCCATCTCTCTGTTGCCGGGCTCCCCCTTTCTTGGGATTACTTATTAAATGGATAACTTTAGGAAATAATTTTGTCCCCTATCTTGTTGCCTTGGCCCTTGTTCTGTCTTCTTGCCTTTCAGTTTATTTCTACTTTAAGATTGCTATAAGCTTTCTAGTATTCCCCTCAGAAATAAAATTGAAGGGCCAGGATTTCCTGGGAATAATATCAATGGTATTTAACATCATTCTTCCTGTATTGTTATTATAAAGCTTCACGTTAACCAAAAACCAGCCTTCAAAGCTGAAAATAAAAGATCCTTAAGCTTTGCTACCTGATTGTTTGTTGTTTGATAAAGTAATGTACAGTAAGGTATAATTTCTAATCATCTGTTACGAAAAAATATTGGTGGGAGCAGTGGGGAGAGGGAATGGTGCCTGAAACCACCTCGAGGGAGCCGGATTTTCTGGCATGATCTGATTAACAATCAGAAATAGTTAAAAAACTTGTTTTTTCTCTTTAATTTCTTAAAAGGGTTACTGTATATTATATCAAAGATATTTTAATAACAAAAACTAGATTATTTAAAACAACAGTGCCAGCCTGGAAGTATTACGGTTTCTGCCAAAGTGAAATTTATGCAACCTGGGACTAAACAACCCGAGTCATTATGCAACCTGGCCACAGCAAGGTCAGTCAAGCCTCCCATAACAGTTGAAACAATTTAGGAAGTAGGTTTAGAAGTTTCTTTTGCTCGTTTTTAATTTCTTGACGAGCAATAAGAACTTCTTCGGCTTCTGGGTTTGGAAGGTGAGTGTGGCCATGCAACTCCCCTACCACACTTTCATCAAGCACTTTGACTTTCGCCCTGCACTGGCCCTGATCACTTCCATAGAGGCGATGCCTGAGCTAACTCATAGGTTACTACTCCACCGGCTAAATTTTTCTGCTTCACATAAACAAAACCCTTATAAACTAACTTCTTCTGCACCCGATCAGATTCAATCCCCTTCAGACCTGACATTATTAATAACACTAAGTTCTAAGTTCTTAAGCAAAGCAGACTCTCAAAATTATTCTGAGGAACTCTCAAAACATAATAAACAAAATACGGTACTGGTGCATTAGATGTTCACTTCTAAAAAGTCAAGCTTGTTTAACGCTAATAAAATAAAACAAAATAGGATGAACATATAATAGTTTAGAAACAAATTTGGGCTATATATTTGCACAATAGGGGGGGGGGGGGGTAAAGCATAGCATATATTAAATGCGTAACCTAACCTAGATAACCCCCCCCCCTAAACCCCTGAAAACAACAGTTTAAATATCGTAAACACAATGAAGTACTCTGCATTCCATTTCTTAATAGCGGTCTCTTTGAAAATAACCGGTCTCTGGCGGGTTTCGTCTGTCATTGCATGACTGGTTTCCTTGCATAGTATATGAAAGTGACCATCTAATGCACTAGTACCCAAAATACTTAGTAATAAAAGTGACATTTTATAATATAGGAATTCTGATTATATGTCATTGGTCAACTAAAATGATAAATATAACAGGATAGAATAGCCTAAATGGTCTTTCTAAAATGATGATTTTGTGGGCAAGTCAATTTATTAATAATTTGAAGTTTTTAATCTTGAATAATGTTAATAGTATCAATATTAATGCATACCTTGTACTTATGGTTGTGTTTGTCTTTTGCCAAGGCAATCAGTAGAATTACACTTCTAGAGCTCCAGGATGATATCGACTCTTCTTGCTCATTTTCTGTTGGTTTTTGACAGACATTCCATATTTTTAAACTTGGCGCCCGCGAAACGAAAAAGTTCCAAATTGCATAGGGATTTTTTTTTTTTTTTTTTTTTTTTTTTTTTTTTTTTTTATTTTATTTTTTTTTATTATTTTTTTTTTTATAGTGTCCTTGGCCTTGTAAGCGTATTTGGGAAAAGGTGCAATCCATGACCATTTTCTTTTTTTAGGCCAGTTTTCAGCAGTGGAAGCGGAAGTGATGAAAGTGTTGAATCTAATCGATTGTTTATCAACACTCCCCCCAATGATGCTATTTCTGGTATTAGAAAACTTCGGTAAGTGACTTTTTTGCTAACGACAATTATTAGACATATTATGCGTGTCGGTACTTGTTCGACATAGCGACCATACTTGTTACCTGAGCGACCGCACTCAAGAAGTGAAGTTAGGTTGAAATATTGAAATATAACAAAATTATGGAAACTGCAACAGAGAATTATGGAAAGCAACGCATTGTATTAAAAACTTAACCTAACCTACTCTATATATTAAATATTAAATTAAAATATACCTGAATAGTAGTTTATCAGACTAAGGCTATGCTGATTATAAGAAGGCCATTTAAGCTGACCATTTTGGAAATTAACCTAATTTAACCTAACCTACTCTATATATTAAATATTAAATTAAAATATACCTGAATAGAAGTTTATCAGACTTTGGCTATGCTGATTATAAGAAGGCCATTTTAGCTGACCATTTTGGAAATACGGGTAAATTTGATATGACAAAAAAGAACCCTACTCCCTGATACTGAAGATGATCCCGACTTTTGAAAACACAGTTCAGGACCATAACAACTGTTGTGTTCTGTTAATGAGCCTAGGCACACAGGGGTCTGGCCTTTTTTTTAAGATATCAGAGGAAGGAGGGGGGGGGGTTAAGACGTAGTTTTTTAATTGTTCTGAGAAGGGTTACTTTGGGAAAATCTTGAGTATCCCCCCTTCCCGCGTACGTCAATGTCAATAATTAAGGTGATGATTATAACTGAACAATTGTTGTATTGCTAATTTCTTTTGTCTTTTCTTCAGATATATTGACATTAACTATTGGATAAGTTTTACGTTGTAGCGTTTTAAACAAAATTAGGGGGATGAATGTAATAATGCCGCCGTGTTTGGAAACTTTGGGGTAGGGGTTCAAATCTGCATGTCGGAGGGCTATATTCCTCAAGGACCAGTAATATATTCGGTATTTCTTTTTAGGTCCGAATCACCTTTAATAGGGAAATGTGGTGCGTTTGCCGCAGATATGACATTTCAAGGCCCAGTTCTGCCTGATTTACCGTTAGTCGATATAATTGCACAAGAGATCGAAGAAACAAAAAGGTTGAATATGGATAAAGGTGAATTAAGTGATTATTCATGTATTTCGTTGAATAGAAAATTTACTTTCATCTAGAAAAAAAAGAGTACATGGGTGGATATAGGGACACATACCCTCAGTAACTGTGGAGAGCAGAGGCGGTACATGGGTGCAATTAAAAATTTGAATGGTTAAAAACTTCCATGCTTCTTTTTGGTGATCGTCTGTTCTTCGTTCGCAGCTTAAACGATTTGTTTTTATCTCAACACTAAAACACAAAGTCTTACAAAAACAATGTGTAGCGACATAAGAATCAGAATGCGGTTTTAAACTGACTGCATAATAGACTTTTCGGTTGCAAAACATAATTAATTTGCATTTTCACTTGCATGTTATCAGTTTCAACCAATGAAAACCAAAATGAATAGAAGCAACCAGTGAGGAGATCTCATTGGAATTTAGCCTGCGTTGACTAAATTTATTAACTCAGAGTCTTCAAATTCCCCTCAAGAAGTTTACATATCAAACCAAGTTTGTGCATTCAAGAGGGATTCCCTCTCAGTGTAGGTTTAGGTCAAACGATGAGCGCAAAACCTAAACTAGTGTGAAAGAGCCCTAAAGATAAATGGACATATCTTCTTGAGGAGCTGATGTAAAACCAAACCGAGCTCTTCCTCTCTAAGACCAACTCCCTACGCTGGAATGTAACTATCCTACCTCCAAATGCGCTCCGTTTGAAACTATCCTACGTCCAAAAATGGATTTATAGTCTACCTTTTTGGAAAATTTGGTACTTTTGTATTAGCCAGTACACACTCGAGAAGTTAAATTTGGTCAATCCTAATAAAGTATAACCTTTAGTTTATATAATAGTATAGTTTGGGCTATATATTTGCACTTTAGGAGAAGGGGGTGAGGGTAAAGTGTTTGGATAGCGCCCCTAACCTAAATTACTCCCCTTAATGTGCAAATATATAGCCCAAATTATACAAGTCCAATGGATTATATATAAGTCCAATGCATTGTATCACCCGTCACTTGTTTTTTTAGCTATGAAATCAGTTTTTCTGGGATCTAACCTAATCTTAATTTTTGAGTGTGTACTGGGTAATACACAAGTACCAAAAATTTTGTCGCAAATCCGAACTTGCAATCAGAATTGGCTCCGCCCCACTAGATGTATTCCAAATTGCTTTTCTCTTTTTTGTCCTATGTTGTAAAGTTACTTTTATCACTATTCTAAGTTCTTATTTGGACTTGGAATAGTTTCGAGCAGTAGATTTTGATCTACTTTGAGAAACTCTACTGTTCGGGTTTTCCACGAACTTGCAGTCAGAATTGGATCCGCACCTAAGTCCTTATTTGGACTTGAAATAGTTTCAAGCAGTAGATTTTGATCTACTTTGAGAAACTCTACAGTTCGGTTGTTCCCCTTTAACCTCTTTTTGAAGTATAGGAAAAATAATCTTAGTAACTTCAAAAGCTCTCCTGAAAGTAGCGGTTTAGGACATAAGATCGGAGTTTCAATCAGAGCACATTTTGAGCAAGGATAGTGTCATTTCAGTGTATCGAACTGCAGTTAAAACAAAGCAAACAAGAATCACTTTTAATAGAACTATATCTGTACCAAAAACGTCTCGAATTTCAGTGCATCTCTCATTTAACATGAAGGTAAAACTTCTTGTGGGATTTGTTCTTTGGTCAATATACGGAGAGTCAAGTAACTCAAGACTACGCCAATTAGTCATATCGCAAAAACAATAGATTCCATAAAAATATGACGAAGCTTAAGTAATGGGCGGTTTGAATTCGCTGTATGTACATGGATGTATATCTTAGAAGGCGCAACCCGTGGTGTGCAGTTGCCTCATTCCCCAGGAATTAAAAAACTAAAACTATTTGCAAACGGCTGTAAGGAGTCGTAGTACAAGTTCGTTACACCGCTCCTATGGATTAGTTTTTTCGCTTGAATAAGCTGTCTGTGGCCTTGTCTCGACATATAAATTTTCTCCGTCTTAAGTTTTACCTACTCTTGTCGTTTATGGTTTTAGATCAGAAATGAATATGGTATGTTTAATATTTTAAAGCAGGCTTAATGTTTAGAGTGAGAATTAATTTACTTGATGTCGAGTTATTGTGTGTTATCTTTAATTTGCGTTTTATCGCTGCTAGCTCTGAGTTCATTGACTTGGTTTTTTGTGTGCAATTGTATTTTAAATTTAGAAAACTAAATATTGTCTGTTGTTTGTCAACAATAGATAAGAAAAATTGGACAGCGTTGCTATAGTATAATTTTATTTCTTATAAAATGTGCGCAGTTGCTTTCGAATGTCTGATGATTTAAATAATCTGTTTCCGTAACATACTGTAAATTGATTATAATAAATTCTTTATCAAACGTAAAGTAAACCGGCGTTTAGAACTAGAAAGCCGCCACATTTTTTTATTTGTGTTTCACACACCTTGTTGCACATGCCGGAGCGGAAGTAATACAATAAAACAAACAATGTATGCAAATTAATGTTTGAGCTATTGACGGAGACCACGTGTGTCAATTTTTGAAGTTTTATTTTTATGTACAATAAATGTCCAGAAGTCGACCGATATTACTCCTGAATAGAAAAGCCATGTTTCTCCTAATAATGATAAAGATTATTAACTAAATGGGGCGTGGACAAGAAAAGAGGATGTGACACAAAGAAGCTTAAAAATATTTTGAGAAATAGGTAATACGCGTATTACTAATTGAAGGTATAGATTGATTTGTTGTTTAAAAGGGAATAGGGTATGAATCAGTGGTTGACAAAAAAATTCACATATCACTGTTTGAACTACTGTAACAGAACGTCACCATATCTTTCGCTCTTCTTAAAAAAGTTGTCTCGCAGAGCTGTGCTACTTTTGGAAAATTTCGGCTTTATTTTTCGTGCTTAATATTGGGACTTGCCGAAACGGTTTTCGGCAAGTTTTTTTAAGTATCATATGCAGCGCAATCGCGCTGCCTAAGTAAAGAACGATTTTGGCACAATGTATTATTTATTTTTATTTTTTTCCATATCAGGGCACTTCGTATCGAAGGAGTTGTCGTAGAAACTTCGAAAAGGACTCATTCGATTGGAAATTGGAGTGGCTAGTGCCCTTTTTAATAGTCGAAAGTGATTGGAGGGCAACTACCCCCCCCCACCACCCATCATTCCCCCAAACCCATCCAATCAAAATTTTGAGATAGCCATTTTGTTCAGCGTAGTTGATTTCCAGATAGAAATTATGTTTTTGAGGAGGACACTCCCCACAGCCCTCAGGGCAAGGGTTGTAAGTTATGCCCTGGCGGCATATAAGAACGATGTTGGCACAATGTATTATTTATTGTTTTCTTCCTTTAGAGCTGGGCACTTCGTATCGAAGAAGTTGTCGTAGAAACTTCGAAAAGGGCTCATTCAATTGGAAATTGGGGTGGCTTGTGCCCTTTTTAATAGTCGAAAGTGACTGGAAGGCAACTAACACCCCTTCCACGCCCACCATTTCCCGAAACACACCCAATCAAAATTTTGAGATAGCCATTTTGTTCAGCGTAGTTGATTTCCAGATAGAAATTATGTTTTTGAGGAGGACACTCCCCACAGCCCTCAGGGCAAGGGTTGTAAGTTATGCCCTGGGGGCATACAAGGTTTTTATAGAAGGCGTTGTCGTAGAAGCTTCAAAAAAGGCTCACTCGATTGGAAATTCAAAGTGCTAGTGCCCTTTTTAATAGTCGAAAGTGATTGAAGGGCAACTAACCCTCCTCTCACGCCCACCTTTTCCCCAAACACATCCAATCGATATTTTTAGATAGCCATTTTATTCAACGTAGTTTTAAGTTCTGGAAATTAGGTCTTTGAGGATGACAACCCCCCCCCCCTCCCACACAGCCCTCTGGGCAAGGGCTGTAAGTTATGCCCTGGGGCATATAAGGTTTTTATAGAACGCGTTGCCGTAGAAACTTCAAAAAGGGCTCATTCGATTGGAAATTGAAATGCCTAGTGCCCTTTTTAATAGTCAAAAGTGATTGGAAGGCAACTAACACCCCTTCCACGCCCACCACATCCCCAAACACATCCAATCAAAATTTTGAGATAGCCATTTTGTTCCACGCAGTTTAAAGTTCAGGAAATTATACCTTTGAGCAGGACAATCCCCCCACAGTCTTCAGGGCAAGGGTTATAAGCTATGCCCTGGGGACATATAAAGTTTTTATTGAAATCTTGGTCGTAGAAACTTGAAAAAGGGCTAGTTTGATTGGAAATTCAAAGGGCTAGCCCTTTTTAATAGTCGAAAGTGATTTGAGGGCAACTAACCCCCCTCTCACGCCCACCTTTTCCCCAAACACATCCAATCAAAATTTTTAGATAACCATTTTATTCAACGTAGTCGAAAGTTTTGGAAATTAGGTCCTTAAATGACAACCTCTCCCCCTCACAGCCCTCAGGGCAAGGGTTTTAAGTTATGCCCTACGGGTATATAAGGTTTTTATTGAAAGCGTTGTCGTAGAAACATCAAAAGGGCTCATTCAATTGGAAATTGAAAGTTCTAGTGCCTTTTTAATAGTTGAGCTCTCACGCCCACCATTTTCCCAAACACATCCAATCAAAATTTTGAGATATCCATTTTGTTCAGCGTAGTTGAAAGTTCTGGAAATTAGGTCTTTTAGGATGATAACCCCCTCAGAGCCCTCTGTGCAAGGGTTGTATGTTATGGCCTGTGGGTATATAAGGTTTATATAGAAAGTTGTTGTAGAAATTTCAAAAAGGGTTCATTTGATTGGAAACTGAAATTGCCCTTTTTTATAGTCGAAAGTGAATGGAGAGTAATTAATCCCCCTCTCACGCCCACAATTTCCCCAAAAACATTCAATCAAAGTTTAGAGATAGCCATTTTGTTCAACGTAGCTAAAAGTTCTGGAAATTATTTGTTTAAGGATGACAAACCCCCAGAGCCCCCAGGGTAAAGGTTGTAAGTTATGCCCTGGGGGCATATAAGGTTTTTTACAGATAGAGTTGTCGTAAAACTTCAAAAAGGGCTCGTTCAATTGGAAATTGAGAGGGCTAGTGCCCTTTTTAATAGTCGAAAGTGATCGGAGGGTAACTAACCCCCCTCGCCCACCATTCCTTCAAACACATCCAATCAAAATTTTCAGATAGCCATTTTGTTCAACGTAGTAGAAAGTTCTGGAAACTAGGTCTTTGAGAATGACACCCCCCCCCCTCATCCCTCAGGGCAAGGGTTGTAAGTTATGCCCTGGGGGCTTATAAGGGTTTTATTGAAAGTGTTGTCTAAGAAAATTCAAAAGTGCTCATTTGATTGGAAATTGAAATGGCTAGTGCCATTTTTGGAGAGCGACTAACGCCCCTGTCACGCCCACCATTTCCCCAAACACATCCAATCAAAATTTTGAGATAGCCGTTATGTTTAACGTAGTTGAAAGTTCTGGAAATTAAGCCTTAGAGGATGACAACCACCCTAACAGCCCTTAGGGTAAGGATTGTAATTTATGCCCTGGGGGCATATAAGGTGTTTATAGAAAGTGTTGTCGTTTCAAAGAGTGCTCATCCGATTGGAAATCGAAAGGCCTAGTGCCCTTTTTAATAGTCGAAAGTGATTGGAAAAGCAAGATTTGGCTTGGAAATAATCCAGCGGTGATTAGAATCGACTTACACGCATTTTTCTAGATAGGAACAGCAATAAGAGATATTCGAACCTGTTTTTTATGATATTGGGACTTTCTTGCTGTGCCATGTTATTGACTTTGTATGTATTAATCAAAAAAAACTTTTTCCACAAAATAAGTTTGTCAAAGAAAAGTAAAGAACTCCTTTAAACAAAAAATGAGCAAAAATAAAATCAAATAATCTACCAAACGTGAAACTACCACATATCAGCATCGACAAATAAATGAAACCCAGAACGAACAGAATTTACAATAAATAACCGAGTCAAACTCGAAACGAACAGAAATTAACATAAGTTTGGCTCAAAACCCCTATGCCTTCCCAAGGCCAGAACAAAATTTGCACTTTACTGAAAAAATATAAATGTTTTTACTTTTATGACTTTAATAAATCAAATAATATTAACATTTTGATTACTAAATATCAGTATATACATATTAAACTGACAATGCACATTCATTTGTATATTTTTCAGTAAAATGCAAATTTTGTTTGCCATGTTTCTCTTAATAATGATAAAGATTATTAACTAAATGGGGCGTGGACAAGAAAAGAGGATGTGACACAAAGAAGCTTAAAAATATTTTGAGAAATTAGTAAGACAGGTAATACTAGTTGAAGGTATAGACTGATTTGTTGTTTTAAAGGGAATAGGGCATGACTCAGTGGTTGACAAAAAAAATTCACATATCACTGTTTGAACTACTGTAACAAAACGTCACCATATCTTTCGCTCTTCTTAAAAAGTTGTCTCGCGGAGCTGTGCTACTTTTGCAAAATTTCGGCTTTATTTTTCGTGCTTAATATTGGGACGTGCTGAAAGGGTATCGGCAAGTTTTTAAGTATGCATACAAAGTCAATAACATGGCACAGCAAGAAAGTCCCAATATCATAAAAAACAGGTTCGAATATCTCTTATTGTTGTTCTATCTAGAAAAATGCGTGTCAGTCGATTCTAATCACCGCTGGATTATTTCCAAGCCAAATCTTGCTTTTCCGGTGAGCTTAAAAATGTTACGCAACTCTTAAATGGCTTCTATCTCTGATTGCGAAATATTCGGTCAATAATAAGGACTTTGTTCTGGTAGAATCATACAGTTTTTTATCCAGAATTATACGCTACCCATAATATTGTCAATAGTGGTTCTCATGTTCTGAAATGTTTTTTGGAAACCTTTCAGTTTTTAAATCGGGCTCAATAGTTTTTAAATCTGGATGGGACTACCCGGAAACAAAATCCTGGAATTGGGCTTTCAAAAATAAGGCTTTCTGAACTCAGACGGTATATACAGATGGCTACATTATCAAGGTGCGGAACTATTCGGAATTCAGCTTTAAAATACACATGTTTCAACTCGGGCAGCATATCGTACTTATGGCATTATTCTATTGTATGAAACTGCGATTGCTGTCGTAATCCTAAAATTGCGAAACACCATTGCTCCTAAGGATTCCAGAGAAGTGATTATCAACCTGTATGCCGTGTTGTAGAAACTTTGGGGGGAATGTTTTTACAATAAAACACTCCTAAAAATTCGGGAAATAATATACTAAAACTGTGAAAAATCTGAAATCAGAGAGTGCCTGAAAATCACACTTAAAGATCTAAAAATCCCAAAATGAAAAATGATTTGCTTTGGCTTTGAATGTGTTCCTAAAGGACTTTTACTGTGTTTTCAGACCTGCTGTTTAATCAGCTTTAAGATTGCCTTAGGCTTCAGTTTTGTCCAAAACCCCATTTTCAATACCAGAATCCCTAAAAGCCCCCCTTTTTCTGGCTTCTTTCCAAATCTTTAGTAAAACCTTTTTTGCAGACACTATAGTAAAGACAACTTATTTTGAAACTGAAGACCAGTTACTTGTGCCAAAGTATCTTCATATGACGTTTTGAAAAAAAAAAATCTTTTTAATTAACAACTAGTTAAGCTCGGGATTGATTGATAGATTCCTGTGCCAAACCCCTGAATCTGGACCATATG
>CM051258.1:33634773-33952273 GCA_027921565.1 Artemia sinica
CTAAGCAAGAAAATAGACTCTGAGTCTTTTTTATTTTTTCCGTAATACTGTGTTCCTGTTGTCCTGCTTTCATTTTCTATGTATATTTTCGTAGGAAAAGCAAGTATGATTGGCTAAAAATTTGGTTTATGTTTGGAGATCAATCTTTAATAAGTAAATGTCGCACAATTTTTTATCCCAAGATTCTGTTTCAGTTCCGTCATTTTGATACAATTATAAAAATATGTTCTTTCTACTAGTACAAATGAATAATGTTTAGGAGGATTCTCTCTTTTTTCTGTAGTGCACAGTGCCTTTTTTCAGTATTCTTTCTGTTTCAAAGTTTAACCCTTTGTTGGTCTGTCAATAATCAGTGATATATCAATATGAATACTCGACGTTCTCCAGGGGCTACATTTAGGCCCTAGGGATCATTGATCAGTCCCTGGACTTTTGTTTTATTTGTTGGTTTATATTCAATAAAGTCAAAGTTCAAAGTTCCATTAAAGTTAGCTTTTGGGTCCCACCAATTTGAATGTTTTTTTCGTAAACATAAACTAAGAATAGGTTCATCTTTTTTTTTATCTGTTGTTCCTCAGCTGTTATTTAACTTGTATGTTTCTGTTTTTATAGAAACTTCCCTTTGCTGAGACAGATCCACAAGGAGCAGACATTGGAAGCTTTTATAAACAGTGCCAAGCTGCTCCTCCATTATCAAGTTTTGACAATGATCCTACACTATCAGAGCAGGTCAATGAGCTCACGGATCAACTGAAAGATTTTGAAACAAGGTCAAAAGACTTCGATGACTTAGTAAGGTCATTATGTAGTGATACTGAACTAGAATGAGTGCCTTGATGGACTTTAAATTATACTTCTGCGTCATTTTAATTTTGGCCAATATCAAAAGTGTTTTTAGCTTATGTAGCTGAAAAAAAAACACGGTAATGGTAATCAGAGCTGCGCTTTTTCTGAATGTAATTGCTCTTAGTTTTATTAAGGAAATATTATGTGCATTGTTGTGTTGAACTATTTGAAAGGTTCGCTTGAAGCCACTTTTAGACGCTTTCCAGGACACTGATTTGAGTGATGCCACTATTGTGCCGCTGTTTCATGCCTGGCTTTCCAACAATAGTTAGTACCAACCCTAGTGAGGTCTTACTTTTGTGTAGTAAAATTTATTTTTTTTACAGTTCCCAAACGGGCCCAAAATGTGATTTTTGTGGTATATTCAAAATGCTATTAGAATTTGCTTGTGTTTAGGAATTAACTCCTTAACTCTATGACATGCTTAGAATTTGTTGTTTATAGCTTTTTAAAGACGTCGTAAGGTACGGGTAGTTTTTTTTGTGCGGAGGAGGATAAGCATTTTTTCAAAAAATTTTAGACCTTGCGAGCAAATTTAGAAAACAAAAGTTGAATATATGGCTATTAGGTGTTTTATTTTTATTACTAGTACTACTGACAAATCACTGTAGCACCAAGCAACCAAGAAGCCAGTACAGCTACGCACGCTCCTCTTCAATCTAAATCTATTCAAATGTTCCCTCTTTACACCATCCCAAAAAGTTCCCATTTCCCTTAAATCTTTCCTTACGACATCCTCCCACCCTATTTTATGACGACCTGCTTTTCGTTTGACCCTAAATGGTTGGCCGACAAGGACGATCTTTGGGAATCTGTGTGTTCATGTTTATTACCTGGAATTGCATTTCTAACAATTTCATAAAGATGCACATTCTGTTTCATACTTCACTCGGAACATTAAACTAATAAATGCTAGCCTAACTTCCCAACTTCTACGCCATGCACCGATTATCCCAGAGGCTGATCCAGCATGGTTTACACGTTCCGATGAAAAAATTTAGTAGCCACACGGAGAGAAAAAAAAAACACGAATAATACTAAAAAAAATAATACAAAATAAAACTAGGTCCTTTTTTTACGCCCAACCTCTACTCCTCTCAGTGACGACAACTTTAACGAAAAATTCACTTTAAACCTCCGACGTCACCTACACTTTGATCGTTCGTCTTTGAACATTCTCGATCGAGAGCGTGTTCGTCTGACATTGTGACGAAGAGATACTGGCAAATATATCCTGCTTGTCAATACTCTGTCATGTATATTCCTTAGGTATGTTTTCAAAGGAGGTCGAGGAAGCTAGCTTTTCTCCCGCCCCCTCCCGAAATTTCCATAGTTTCATGGTGTTTCCCTCTATTTCTTATATTTACGTAAAACTTAGCTTTTGGAGTTGTGACGAATCTCTGCCCCCTAAATGAATTCCTCCTTACGCGCCTGTTAACTCGTGCATGATATTGTTTTGACTGCAGAAAAGGAAGAGATCCTCCCCTCCCCCTTGTTTTTATAACTAACTTTGATTAAAAACCTAAATAATGCACTTGCTGCTGATATTTTTCGAGTAACAAAAAGAAAGAGACAAAAGAATCATTGTCGAATCAATCAGTGCAAGTTTGACGATGATTGGTTGAAAGTTGTTGTGGGTAGTCACTGTAAATTATAACTTTTTCTTGCCTCTGCAGATGTCTTTAATCGTCATTCTTTTGGTTTATTGCTTAAACAATCATTGCCTTTTGAGTACTTGGTGAAATAAATAGTACTAATGTTGACATCAATATTTCATCAAAAAGGGTACATTTAACTGCACTGAGTGATTTCATTTGCAGTTATGCCTTTTTGTAGAGCAGCATAATCGTTGAATATTTAGTTTCACCGTTGGATTCTGCAGAATTGTAAAGCCATAGACCCTAGTTTAAGTAACATCTCTACTAATGACATGATATTATAATCATTTAAAAAGATTTTTGCGCCTTCTTGGAAAACCCGCCTTTTTTAGTGAAATTTCGTCACGTTCAAAACAAGTTTCACGGTACTTGCCTGGCTGAGGGAATTGTCGAAAGAGGCTTGGGGACTTGAAGCAAATCTCGAAAATAGAAGCTTTTTTGCTGAAGGGAAAAAAGGAAGAATTGTAAAATTTTATAGTTATCGAGTATTTGGTTGCTTTCTGGACTTCCAAGAGTTTAATATTTAGTGAAGTATCAAGCAGAAATTCAGGATTGTATTCAGCCATCCTGAATTTCACTTGGTGCTACATTAGCATTAAGATTCAGCAAAAAAAAGGTAGGAAGTATAATATATGATTATACCCACCTAACCTTGAATATTATTAATTTGATGTAAATTGAATCTACGTGATTGTTTGCGGCAAAGAAAGAACTGTTCAACCGCCAGATTAATATGCAAGAGGCACCCCAGCGTCTGAGATTTGGTAACATATTTTTATAGCAAACTTAAGCCGTTAACTTTTTCTTTGCCCAAAATTGTAACAGTTTCGGTTGTGAACTGCCAAGTTGATTTACTTGCTGGGGGAGATATTAAATATTTTTGTTCTTCTTATAGTGATGTGTTGCTTCTTTTCCCCTATGGTGGTATAGTTTGAATAAATATGTTTGAATTTCGTTGTACCTGTTTGCTTGATTTCGAAATTAATTTTTTATAATTCACTGTCTGTTTATATAGATTTGCTTGTTACGCTAGTATTTTATAGTGTTCCCCCTTTTTTTTCTCCAGCTATTTTTCCTTCAGATTGTCCCTTCTCATTATAAAACCTTGCATAAGATTTTACAGGTAAAAGACAAATTTATGGATTTTGTTTTTGGATGGTTCATATACAGCTCTTTTTTTTCTTTTTTTTTTTTTTTTTTTTTTTGCTGTTAGGCAACGCATTATTCGAACGAATAAAATTATTGTGTGCTATTTCTCCATTAACATTAATAAAAAAATATTAGTATATAGCCAAAGTACGTATGAAGGAGTCTAATTTTTGGGATTAGCGGGGTTAGGGTTGAGGACATATAAGAGACTGTATATTATCATATCATAAAAAACTGCTCATGTTTCAGTGCTAACATACCCAAAAGACTCCTTCCATTATTAACGAGCCTAAGCTTGCGGTCCTGCTCAGAGCCATCTGTTGAAATATTATTTTGGTAAGTTGAATAGGTGCTTAATCGAGGGAAGTAGCTTCAATTGTGGGTATATTGATGTTTTACTTGATTTGCATTGAAAATATTGAACATTACTACGTTGTTAATGGCCCTCGCCTATTTTAAGTTAATTATCATGAGCAGGAACCGTTTGATAGTTTTTTCCCTTGTCGATTATTGAATGGGTGGTAATGGTAAATCCTAGGTTTGAATTTGGATCTGTAAAATGTCTCCTGTATTCTGCCCAGCTTAAAAACAATATATGGTAACATATCTTGACCCTGTTTAAAGTGTTTTCTTTCTTTCCGTATTTATTTGCTTTACAGTTATTACAGGCTAGTAGAACCTCTGGTATGCATGCCGAAGAACATGCCAACCGTTTTTTTTCATACAAGCTAAATTAAATAAGTATGATCGGCATAACTATATATATATATATATATATATATATATATATATATATATATATATACATATATATATATATATATATATATATATATATATATATATATATATATATATATATATATATATATATATATATATATATATATATATATTTGCACTCGTCAGTTGGTGCATATTTATTAATTGTGAGAAATTGATCATACTAGTACTCATACCAAGTTCTATATTTGCGAATTTTATTTGAACGGTCACTTAGTAATTGAATGCTTGTATGTTTTGCTATATATTTACTTCCATGTATTGGGTAAATACTATTGTTAAAATATTGTGCTGTTTTTAGCACGATTTAAAGTTCGTCATTGTACATATCTTTATTACTACTTTTTGATTCGTAGAGCATAGATTCTCTGTTAATTTTGCTAGTTTTACAAAACTAAAAGCAAATGAGAAAAATGGGTTATCGAGACTAAAAAAAAATAATCTGAAAATCAAAATAGTATTACCAGTCATTCAGAAATTTTGAATCGCTGTTATGGTTTCACTACAGAATATAAAAAACTGAAGAAGATACAAAAACATAGGGAAGCCTTACAGAATTTTCTTCTTTTTTGGGCTTGTTGATTGAGTTATTTGTTCAGTCATTGATACCTTTTACCAAAGATAATTCACAACTATAGTTTGTACAGGCGGTATTTGGAAGTTGGACGTAGCCATGGAAAGGGCCAGCTAGTTGTTGTTTGTATTGGGGGATAAGCGTTGTCGTGTCTTCATAATCTATATGAAGCAATCTGGTTATAACCTGACGGTTGATTCAAATTAGCAAAGTCACTTACTCTAGCTTTCTGTGATAAAGAGCCTTTTCTGCTGTCTAAAATTTTTGCGAATATTTGCTAATTATTCGCAAAAATTATTCCAACTTAACAAGTCTAAGTTCGAAGATCGCGTATTCAAATATCTGATTGTAACTACTTCCAAATGAGCTTTTTCAAAATAAATTCAATTACTTAAATCCATGAGTTTTTGGCAGTAAATTTTTGATGCTTTACTAAAATATTTATTTTAGTTTATGCCGAAGATAATTTCTTATACCACATTGCCCTGACATCACATAAAGAAAGAAAAACGAGCAAAAAAAAATTTGGCCTATAAAAACCCCATTTTTGCTCGTTTTTCTTTCTTTATGTTAGTTTATGCCTGTTCTGGTATGGATAAATATAGTCGCAAAGATTCTAGTCAAAACGTGAACTTTGTGTTAACATTTGGAAGAAAGTTTTTCAAGGGATTATTTCCCCATTAGGCTAGCGAATACAATTCTTATTAGCTCTTTATACCTTTGTTTTATTAACTTCAGGATTGATTAAAGCCATATCAGCATCGATTCTTAAGAAGACTAAAGGTTCCATACCAACAAATTTTGCCGAAAATTTTTGAAAGTTTCTATAACCTTCTCTTTTCTTTTTTTTACGTATGCATCACTTCTATGAAATTCAATGAGAGACAAGCTTAAGCTTTTTTCAAAACTTGTACAATGTACTTGATATCATTTTTAGATGCTGTATGTACTGTTGCTTGGTTTCATGTTGGAATCATTGTTTGTTTTATCTATGTGTACCTGAATTTTGGGTTTGTAATGGCTTATTTTTTTCTTTATAATAAAGGGAATAACGTACGTTTTCCATATATTTTAAAGGAATGGATTGAAGACAAAGCATACATGGATGTAAAATATTTTTATATTAGACTTAAAAAAGAAAATTAATTTTGAAAAATATACTGCTAGAACTATTACCAGCAATTCACTGCAGCACCGAGCCGCCTGAGGTTAACACAGCTGCTCACGCTCTTCCTCCATCCCAATCTGTTTAAAGCTTCCCTCTTTGCACCCCCCAAGAAATTCGAGTTTCCTTTAAATCCTTTCTTGCCACCTCATCCTATCTCGTTTGGGGACGACCTGCTTTCCGTTTGGTGATAAATGAATGGCCGAAAAGGACGATCTTTGGCAATCTGGCATCCCTCATCCGCAAAATGTGTCCTTGCCATCTCAATTTTTCTATCATTATTGCCCTAGAAAGTGGGATATAACCCCATTTTTCACGCAGCTTGTCGAACTGTGGTCAGTCAAACGAGTACTCAAAGCTGTCCGTAGAAAATTGCTCTGGAAAACATCTAACAAATGCTCCTGTGTCTTCCGAAGCGCCAACGTTTCTGAACCATGCATGACCATTGTGATCACTGTAGCTTCCAATATTTTAATCTCAGTTTGAAAAAAAAAAATCACTGAAAGTTTATTCTTCCACGAATAGAAGAAATCAAGAAAACTAACGTTTAGTTCTCTAAAAACCGTAAATGACCGTGGCCGTCTTGAAGATTTGAGGGGGCCGTAACAAAACACCAATTTGTGGTGATTTATTTTCAGGTTTTCGATTCAATATTTATTTTCCGTGGAAAAACTGTTGACAATTTATTTTGTGTTCGCTTGCAAATTTTTGCACATAGTACCAGTCAGAAGTCAATCGTGCTGTGAGTAGTTGTGGTATTAGCTGTTGTCATAGGAGTTGCCCTGGTTGGGATACTCATGGCTCAAACTTCCAATTATATCTTTGAAAATAGTTCCAAATTTTAGCTTTTTAATAATGCATTTAATAATGCAATTGACCTTTCACGGTTAACATTTTGTAATTTAGAACCAGTTTCTTAAAATTGTTTCATAATGGTCAAGATTTGACAAAGATACAATGCGTCTATCTGTATAAAGCTGAGGAAGGCAGAGGAGTCTCGGATTTGGTGGCCTCACTTTAGGCTCCACAATTGTAGAGACTGAAACCACTATGATTCTAATTTCAACAAGGTGTAGAAATAACCACCACTGCACTAAAATGTGTCTGCAAAGCCTCTGTCTAGGAATAGGCTTTACAAAATTTGGTAAGCTTGCCCTTGGGACTGGAGATACTTATGATTAAAATACTTTACAAATTTATATCCAATGTCATTTGGACCCACAATGAGTCTGGAGATAAAAGGGTGGATGAATCTCCTGAATCTGTTTCGCCATTTAAAAGGGCGCAAGATCTAGAATGTGCGGCCAAGCGATGCTTCTCGCAACTTCTACGATTACCCGTTATACGTAGAATGGATTGTTATCGCCATTTTAATATTTTAAATGTTGGGCAGTTGAGGGATTATCAGACCGGTATTCTCGCAACTTCTACAATTACCCGCTACACGTACAATGGATTGTCATCGCCATTTTAATATTTTAAATGTTGGGCAGTTGAGGGATTATCAGGCCGGTATTTTCGTGCATCAGTGTTTAAATAAATTAACACCTAATTATTTTTGTGATGTTTTATCATCGAATTCTGCGTACCATTCTTATGATACAAGGAATTCCGCGGACCTAGTACAAGAGAGACGACACACTACTAGGTCTAGTTTTGTATTTAGGCATGTGGGCGTTTCGGTATGGAACAGTCTTTCGGAAAGCACTAGGATGGGTGAGGGGGGGGGCTGTTTTCTGTCTTCTATCTTCTGTAAGTATTGGTTCGTGGTTCCCATGAGGTTTATTTTTCATTTATTTATATAATTGCGTTTTTCTTCTTTTTTCTTTTTTTTCAATATATATGTAGTAAGTGAGTAAAATATTGAGTCCTACCACAAACAAATCTGTATAGATTTTCACGTGGTAGGTCTGTTTGATATGATCTTTTTGTGAATATTGGTCTTTAATAAAAATGAATTTCTCTCTCTCTCTCTCTCTCTCATGTCGGATGTGGCTGGGGGGAAGTAATACACAGGATATACATTGCTCTTGAGGTAGAGGTAACTAATTATAGCTAATTTTCCCAAGGGTAAAGGGATGAGTAAGAGGTTAAACGAGTACTGAGACGCTCAAATTCTTTAACTTAATATTCAGGTTAAAAGCATCATCTACCAAGCTAATGTTTCTGTTTCCCTCCTTGAGCTCCTTGATAAGTTTAGCTTCCCTCCTCTCATTCTTTAAGGGTTTGTAGCTCCTCAGTTTGTACCGCTGCAATATTCTACCTTCATTGGCTCGATACGATGGCCCTAAGGGAAAAATAGAAAAAAGAGGAGATACTTTAGCGCTACAAATCCAAAAACATTAATTTTCTTTGTTGTTGAAGATTGTGGACTGTAAGCCTTCAATGAAAGGTCTTCGACAATGGCAATTCCAATGGATTGCCTTTTATTTCAATTAGACGTTCTTCTAGTCGGAGATCTCGTATGGTTTAAAGTCTCTGATATGCGGTCGTTCATGTGACTATCCTTACGCAATTCCTCTGGTGGTTACATTGATTTGGCTTGTACGCAAGTTCAATATCTGTGTAGTTGCATTGATGGAAACGCTACTGTCAAACAAAGGAAATATTATGTTTTAACAGTCTATCAATTTAATCTAGACGATATTTAAAAGCATATCACGTCCAGGGTTCAAATTGGGGATTTAACTATCCTCCTGACCTGTCATAATTTTAACGCAAAGCTGAGGATACAAAATTTCTGTTGAAGCTTTTTTAAAGGCCTCGAATACTAGATACCTTTGACTTTAAAAAGCAGCCTTTGAGTCGAACCATGGCTTTTTTCATAGAACAGTGTGGCAAATATTCTACAATATCAAACGCGAAAACTAAAATTGTACCAAAAAACCTGCTTTGTTAAGCAATGAGTTTTTCTGGCGTTATCCTTTAAAAAATTAGGAGCACGAGAATGCCCACAGGGATTGCGGGGAGGGCCACGAAAGTTTTCCCTGAAGGGAGAGGGCTAAAGTTTGATAAAAAAAAAAACATATATTTTTTTTTGTCTGAACAACAATGCATTTTTCTTAACTTTACAATAATCTGCGGTATTTTATACTGTATGTTTTTCAAGTGAGGAAATGAGATGTAGATTCGTATGATAATTCACTAAAACTCTATCAAGTATACTGGAAGATTTTGTTTTGCGTTATAATCCCAGGCAAAAAGTAAATCAAATCTTTTTAGTGACATATCTTTTGACAATTGTGTAGCTATTTTCAACTAGTAATTTTTAGAAAAAATTCTATAATTTTTTGTTTTTTAGATAGCAAAAAGCTCTAAAGACTTTTAAATTTTTTTAACAGTCTTACAACGTGTCTAAATTTGGTGCTTTTTGGAAAACTGGGTAGAAAATCTCGGAAGTTAACCTAAAAATGGCGGTTCCTTTAATATGTCGAATCGCACCAATCAAAGTTTTCCCTTCTTCTTTTCAAGCTTTAGGTTAATTTTACGACACAGTAGCAATCTTTGATTTTGCTCATAGAATAGTTAAGTTTTTATATATATCCGTCGCGGTTTCTAGAAAATGACAAATGTAGGCACGCTCTTTAGCGCGTTCGGACCTTGGAATTTAGTACGTAAAGTATTCTAGCCTCTGTAGTCATAGGTATAGATGCTTTGGTAATGGATAATGGCACAATTGCGGGTAGACATACTGTTCAATTCAACTTTAACTCACCCTGTCTAGCTTAAATATTTACCGAATATCAATTTTTACGGTTTTTCTGTTTCCACTTTATTAAATTCTAACCGATTATTTCCCATATTTTAACATTTGATCTTTTTTCTTAATGGGAACTTTCTATATGCACCTCTTAAGCCTGGGCTCCTCTGAAGTTTGGGTCCATCATGCCATTCAATTTTTTTTTTTAGCTTAAAGTTTACCCTCTATCAACTTTTTTAAAGTTTTCTGTTTCCATTTTATGAAATTCTAACGATTATTTTTCGTATTTTAAGATTTGGCCTTTTTTAAGGGAAACTTTCTTTATACCTTTCTTCAGCCTGGGCTCTCATGAGCTTATTGCCCATCATACTATTCAGTTCTTTTTATCTCAAACTTTCTAGCTTGTATTTTTACCGTATATCAATTTTTAAATTTTTCTATTTCCACTTTATTAAATTTTAACCGATTATTTTCCCTATTTTAAGATTTGATCTTTTTGAGGGGAAATCACTCTATCCCACTCTTCAGCCCCTGGCCCTTCTGAGATTTATGGCCAACATACCGTTCGTTTTTTCTTTAACTCACACTTTCTAGCATAAATTTTATCGAATATCTATTTTTTAAGAGTTTTTCTGTTTCCACTTTATTAAATTCTAACCGATTATTTGCCATATTTTAAGATTTGATATCTTTCAGGGGGAAATCTCTATATCCCACTCTTGAAACCCTATCCCCTCCTGAGAAGTGGGGCTCACATACTGTTTGATTCTTCTTTAACTCACATTTTCTAGCTTAAATTTTACCGAATACAAATTTTAAGGTTTTCTGTTTTCACTTTATTAAATTTTGTCCGATAATTTCCATATTTTAAGATTTGGTCTTTTTTAAGGGAAACACTTTCTGTATCCCGCTGTTGAGCACCTAGCCCATCTGAGATCTGGGGCCGACATACTTTTCAATTCTTTTGAAACTCACACTTTCTAACTTAAATTTTCTATATCCCACTCTTCAACCCCAAGACCTTCTGAGATTTGGGGCCGACATTCTGTTCAATTCTTCTTTAACTCAATGTTTCTAACTTAAATTTTACCGAATATCGATTTTAAGGTTTTTTTTTGTTTCCACTTTATTAAATTCTAACCGATTATTTCGCGTATTTTAAGATTTGGTCTTTTTTAAGAGGAGCTTTCTATATCCCACTCTTGAGTCCCCGGCCCTTTTGAGATTTGGGGCCGTCATACTGTTCAATTCTTCTTTAACTCACACTTTCTAGTTTTTTTTTTGCCGAATATCTGTTTTTCAGCTTTTTCTGTTTCCACTTTATTAAATTCTAACCGATAATTTCGCGTATTTTAAGATTTGGTCTTTTTTAAGAGGAGCTTTCTATATCCCACTCTTGAGTCCCCGGCCCTTTTGAGATTTGGGGCCGTCATACTGTTCAATTCTTCTTTAACTCACACTTTCTAGTTTATTTTTTGCCGAATATCTGTTTTTCAGCTTTTTCTGTTTCCACTTTATTAAATTCTAACCGATTATTTCGCGTATTTTAAGATTTGGTCTTTTTTAAGAGGAGCTTTCTATATCCCAATCTTGAGTCCCCGGCCCTTTTGAGATTTGGGGCCGTCATACTGTTCAATTCTTCTTTAACTCACACTTTCTAGTTTATTTTTGCCGAATATCTGTTTTTCAGCTTTTTCTGTTTCCACTTTATTAAATTCTAACCGATTATTTCGCGTATTTTAAGATTTGGTCTTTTTTCAGAGGAGCTTTCTATATCCCACTCTTGAGTCCCCGGCCCTTTTGAGATTTGGGGTCGTCATACTGTTCAATTCTTCTTTAACTCACACTTTCTAGTTTTTTTTTTGCCGAATATCTGTTTTTCAGCTTTTTCTGTTTCCACTTTATTAAATTCTAACCGATTATTTCGCGTATTTAAGATTTGGTTTTTTTTAAGAGGAGCTTTCTATATCCCAATCTTGAGTCCCCGGCCCTTTTGAGATTTGGGGCCGTCATACTGTTCAATTCTTCTTTAACTCACACTTTCTAGTTTATTTTTTGCCGAATATCTGTTTTTCAGCTTTTTCTGTTTCCACTTTATTAAATTCTAACCGATTATTTCGCGTATTTTAAGATTTGGTCTTTTTTAAGAGGAGCTTTCTATATCCCACTCTTGAGTCCCCGGCCCTTTTGAGATTTGGGGCCGTCATACTGTTCAATTCTTCTTTAACTCACACTTTCTAGTTTATTTTTTGCCGAATATCTGTTTTTCAGCTTTTTCTGTTTCCACTTTATTAAATTCTAACCGATAATTTCCCGTATTTTAAGATCTGGTCTTTGGGGAACTCTCTATATCTCACTTTTGAGCCCCTGGACCTTTTGAGATTTGGGGCTGTCTTACTGCTAAATCCTTCTTTAACTCACACTTTCTAGCTTAAATTTTATCTTAAAGTACACACCTTTTTCACTCCCAACCTTAGTATTTTGGGATTTACGTTTATTCCAGTGCCAAGCAATGCTATTCAAAAGGCTTTATTTTATTAATTCCAAATAAGTTATTTTTTCTTGATATTCCTTGCTGAATCTGTTTTTTTACATTGGAGTACACGCGTTTTTTCACTCCCAACCTTACTTTTTTGGCTTTACGTTTATTTCAACACTAAGTAATTCTATTCAAAAGGCTTTATCCTATTAATTCCAAACAAGGTCTTAAGAATTCTCATTTAAAGCATGAGAAAGCCCTTGAACGATTCTTGATTGAGAAATTATAACAGAAGCTTGAAAAAAACAAAATTCAAAACATTAATATCAAAAAAACAAAATTCAAAATATTAAATTAAAAAAAAAATCAAAGCACTAATACGTTAAAAAATAAAATTGAAGTCACTGAATTTAAAAAAAAAGTGAAATTCAAAACACTAAAACTTAAAAAAAAAATTAACTTTTATTTCGTTTTTTAAAGAGTCAAGAGTTTAACGCCCCTCCTACCGACCGGCCATCCGCAGGCGGGGCTCCCCCGCAGTAACTCGACGCAGCTCAGGGACTCCCCGTAGCGGCCAGTCTATGGGAGGGGGCATCAACCCTAATTATGTGAGATTCGATGAAAATAGGGGGGAAAAAAGTCCAAAATTACACTGAATCCCAGACAAAAAGGCAAAGTAACTACAGTCGAACCTCAGAGAGCACAAAATTTTGCTCGATTTTGATACAATCCCAAGATCCGGCAGTGAATGTCCAAAAATTCCGTAGTACAGTGTATCAATTCTGCGAATGAAGTCTTGTAGAGATATTTCTAGTTATTAAAAATAGTTAACGCCGAATCAAAATCTAAAATTATACCGCAAATGTTTAAAAAGTTGAGGATTCGATTGAATCTTGCACAAAATTTTAATCTTATTCTTCTCTTCTTTCCGAAATCCAAGTGAATTTTCTAGAACGGATATGGTAAAATGCGAAATTCGTTAACTTAGAAATTTCGTAGTTTCGCTAAATTGGCCCAATTTAAATTAAGAAAGTAACATGGGTGCCCATAGGCTAAATTTTAGGGGGGGGGGCTTACCTGATCTAATCGGCACTTCCAGTGCTGTATAATTGAAACCTCAAGACAAATTATCATAGGCAGCGTGATAGCGCTGCCTAAGTAAAGAGCGATGTGGGCACAATGTATTATTTATTTATTTTTATTTTTTTCCATATCAGGGCACTTCGTATCGAAGGAGTTGGCTCCTATGAAGTTCTGGCTCCATCTTAAGAGTCAAGCGTGAGGGATAGAAAATAGCCCCCCTCCCTGATATCCTCTTTTCCCCAAACATTTGCAATCGAAATTGTGAGAGAATATAACATTGTCTTTAGTAATCAAAGCGAATATAACAATGTCTTCAGTAATCAAATATAAGAAATGTTTTGGCGGACGTTGAACTAAATCAAAAAAACTATGAGCATGTGGACTTTCAAATAGGTGACAAAGCAATATCTCAAGAACAACTTATATTATTAAGTTATATCTTTAAGAGTAAGTTGTGGGGGATTTTGAACTAGCCAGAACGCACTATGTGTGCACTTTTAGTACTACAACTACAGTTACTGTAACTAATAACGCTAAGAGTATTAAGGGGAAACTTTTAGGAAGTGTTTAGGGGGCGTTCCAATTAAACAAAAAACTGTATACATACATGTTTTTAAAAAGGCATATAAGCAATATCATAGGCAGCACCACTCTATAATAGCTAGAAATATCATTGAAACATTTAAAAAAGCTAATTCAATTCAAAATTAAAAGCTCTAGTATACTTTCTAAGAGTAAAAAAAGATTGGAGGGCAATCAGTCCGTCTTTCAAGCTAATTTATTTCCCAGACACATTTAGTCAAATTTTGAGAGAACTATTTTGTTCAGCATAGTAGAACGGTCCAGCAACTATGTCTTTAGGGTTATTGGGCATATCAAACCCCCACAATTATGCAACTGGCCCATTATGCTATATAACTAAATGCTACTGTAAAAATAAATAAAAAGGCATTGTGTTTGCGATTGCCAATAAGAGACTTCAGCAATATATTGAGAATGACTGGGGGTATTAAGTTGAAGCTTTCGGGGCTACTACTATTACTACTTCTGCTCTTACATTTTAGATAAATAAATAGATTGTAGGTGTATCTAGGTTCTCAAAGCGCATAGATAGAATCTTTTGGGAATGATATTAAATTTTATTTTTTCAGGTTAACTTGAGGAAGTATAAAATGAAATTAAAAATACTCATTGTGTCAGGATTAAAACTTGTTGAAAAAGTTTCTCCCAACATACCAATAGCAAGCCAAACTATGGATTTTAATTAAAAAAACGAAAAGATATAGAACATTATTTTTTTCATGAAAATGAATTTGTCAATAAAAACGAAGAGAAATTAATCTAAAAAAACTTTTTTCCACAAAACAAGTTTCTCAAAGAAACTTAAAGAGCTCTGTTAAGCCAAAAATGGGCAGAAATGAAGTCAAGTAATCATCCAAACGTAAAACTACCACAAATCACTATCAATAAATAAATGAAACTCAAAATGAACAAAAATTAGAACAAATAGCCGAGTCAAACTCGAAACGAGCAAAAATTAACATTAGTAGGGCTGATAACCCCATGCCTTCTCAAGACCAGAACATAATTTGTGCTTTACTGAAAACAAAACATGTTTAAATGTTTTCACTTATTTTATTTAAATAAGTAAAAAACTTTTTTTACCCGCTTTTTTTATCCTTTTTATATTTTAAGGAATAAATATCAGTATGCGTATATTAAACTGACAATCCACGGTAATTTTTTTTTTTTTTTTTTTTCAATAAAGCCTAAGTTATGTTCTGGTCTTGAGAAGGAATGGAGGTTGTCAGTCCTGGTAATGTTAATTTTTGCTCCTTTTGAGTTTAACTCGGCTAATTATTATAATTTCTGTTCGTTTTGAGTTTCATTTAATTGTTAATAGTGATTTGCGGTAGTTTTACGCTTGGAAGATTATTTGACTTTATTTCTGCCCACTTTTGACTTAATAGAGCTCTTTACTTTTCTTTGAAAACTTGTTCTGTGGATAAAGTTTTTTTAATTAATAAAAAAATATGACACCGTCATTCAGCCAGGGGGGCTAGCGCCCCCCCCCTCTTATGGGTGCCCATGGAAAGTAAATTTGTTTCTCATCAGTATAATCTGTTATTCGCTTATCGAATTTACGGCTTTTGCATTGGTTTGACCTATTTATTTTTCATCTTTTTTTCACTAAGGTTGAACAATGAGCAATAAAATAAGCAAAACATAGCCTTGGTTACAAGAGTTCAAGAATATACTTTCAATTCACGGCTTCTTAGAAATATTCTGAGCTTAGAATTGCTGATCTGAGCTAAAGTTTTCATCTGTGTTAAAAAAATTAAATGAAGATTAAAAGTTTTTTCTCTATTTCTTAGTATGCAAAATTCAAAACAAATCAAAACTGTTGCGGCTCTTTCAATACTATCATAGATTCAAGCAGTTGAAATATTTCTTTTAATACATGATATTGTAAGGTCGATTTATGACGCAAGAACAAATTCTTCAAAAGGTTTTTTAACTGAAAGTAAGAAGCAATATTTTATGACTAAAAACGAACGTATATTATTCTGTAAATTAGAGGGATTCCTCTTCCTCAATCCCTCGCTCCTCACTTGGAATGTCCTAGTACTTTAATGAAGCTTCTTATCCGAATTAAACGACCTTTGTATTTCAGGAGTTGTTCTTAAAGGATTGGGATAAAAAGTTAAACTTTAACGTAAAGAGCAAGGCATTAAGGTTGAGTCAACCTCCTTTATAAACAGAATAATTTCTGTTTGTTTCAAGTTTTAAAGTTGCTCCTTACTTTCAGTTGATTTTTTATCTAATTTCCGGTTGTTTCTCAATTTTTTACCGAGAAATTCCTCTCCCCTCCATGAAAAATTCCCCCCTGGAGAGATTTCTCCATGTAAAATACCCTTCTGTGAAATTCCTCTGGACGATTCCGACCTCGCTGAAAATTACCCCCGGAAAATTTCATCGCACAAATCTACCTGGAAAATTCCTCCTTGCATATTTTCATTTGAAAAATACTTGTTTTTCATTTAATTTTTGATCGTTTATGAAATTATGCCAGAAATCACCCTCCGTGGAAAATCTCCTGAAAATCACACCCGCCCCTCCTTTTATCGATGGAAAGAATCTACTTCGGAAAATATTTCAATAGAGATTTCTGCCGCGGAGAATTCTCCAATAGAGAATTTCCCTACGAAAAAAAGACAATTCCAATAGCACTGAAATTTTTCCCGGAAAATACCCCTGCAACATCTCCAAAAGTAAAATTGGGACGCCAAAGAAAAATTCAGACAAAAAAATTTTCCTATAGACATTCTTGTAACTGTCCGTGTAAAATTTCACCAGGAAAGTACAGCCCCAGAAACTACCCTACCCACAGAAAACTTTCCCAGTTGAAAACATCCCCACGCGGAAAATACCACCCCCTCCTGAAAAACGTCTGTATACATCCCAATAACAAATATTGTATGTAAACCGACAAAAAACTCAGTTTTTCACAGATGGGAGTTTGAAACCTTTACAGTAGGTTCAAGGATACACTAAACCCGATGATGCGATTTTCATTGAGATAGCTTGACTTTTTGGGGATATCCCTCCCCCTTTTTGGAAAACATGAAATTTTTCTCAGACTCTCAGCCTTTGATGAGTGACATTAAGGCTAATGAATTTTATATATTTGGAATCAAGATAAGAAGCCAATTCTTTTGATGCATCTATTCTTGTCAAATTCCGTCTTTTAGAATTTGGTTACTATTGGGCCGAGTCGCTCCTTATTGCTGTGAGGCTCTCCAAATAAATAATCAAACTACGCTGCAAGAAGTCAAGAGGACTACTGCCAGGGAGAGAATAAGCTCTTGAAAAATTCTCGACAAAGATTTATCTTTTTTTAAGAGAGATTGATTAACTGTATGAATTTCTTTCTGCCGTTTTTTTTTTATTTTAATGGTATGACTGGCCTATATCAATGACTCAGTGAGTCTGTCTAAGGATTTCAACATTGATAAATGGCATTTTCTTATATTAATTTTTGAAAATTAGGAGAAATGCAGTGAGTATCAGGTGGTGGTACACATTTATTATTATATATAATGTTCAAGTTGAGGGTGTTTTATCTTAAGCGTAAGCTCATGCACCCACCCTTGCCACCAACAATTAATGGTTCCTCAAGAAATAAAGCTTACAATGGCAGGTCAAGAACCAGGGGCAAATCTCCAGCATATTTAGTCTATTGGGGAAACAAGAGGGTCCCATATCTGGGTAAATATTTCCCTGTTCATATTATTGACTTACAAATAAAATAAACATACCACTTGCTGCCTTTTTTATGCTCTTTCCAAATATAATAATCACTTTTGCTGCAAATGAATTTTAACCCACATCCCTAGGCTAGGCTATAGGCCTAGGCTATACCAATTCAGGGTATATATATTGGATCATAGGAGGGGGGGGGTTAAAGTTTGAACTTACCTCTCTTTTGTATCAGAAGTGAACTTCAGGTAGCCTAAATATTTCCCTGTTCATATATCTGGGTAAATATTTCCCTGTTCATATTATTGACTGACAAATAAAATAAACATACCACTTGCTGCCTTTTTTATGCTCTTTCCAAATATAATAATCACTTTTGCAGCAAATGAATTTTAACCCACATCCCTAGGCTAGGCTATAGGCCTATACCAATTCTGGGTATATAGCCTATATTGGATCATAGGAGGGGGGGGGGGGGTTAAAGTTTGAACTTACCTCTCTTTTGTATCAGAAGTAAACTTTACCCCCCCCCCCAATGTGCAAATATAGGCCCATTGCCTGAATTGGTATAGGCCTAGACTATTTAGGGGTGGGGGTGAAATTCATTTGTGAAAAAATTGATTATTATATTTGGAAAGAGCATAAAAAAGGCATTGAGTAGTATGTTCTCTTTGTTTGTAAGTCAATAATATTAACTGCAAAATACTTACCTTGTCAAGGGGCATGGGATATATAATAATTTTTTTCCCACATCATTGGGGGGGCACCTGCCCCCCCCCCCCCCATACAACACCCCTGTCTAGAATTGGTACTTTTGGAAAGCCTTCTGAATTTCTTTGGTAAATTTGTTTGTTGATATATTAATTTGCTTGATATAAGATAAACACTGGCTATCATTCAATTTTCTTTTCCAATTGTGGTAATTTGTTACAATTTCAAATTTTGTTTTGAACCCTTAAATGGAACCTTGTTACACTGTGTTCCTTATTTTTTGATAGCCTAGTCAACTGTTAGTCTACTGCTACAAACACCTCACTGTTGCACCAAGCTATCAATTGGTAATGCTATTGGAAAAGACCTCTTCTAAAGAAAACATGGTATTAATACATAATTAGGGCATAATGAGAAGCAAATACTATAGAATTCTAATAAACTACTTTAAAGCCCCAGAAATACATATTTATATCATTCATAAAAGCACTTCACTTTATTTCACCCTCAAGTCCTCATTTCACCCTCAAGTCCCCCTCCCTCTTTTGTGCAAATATAGGGCAGGGTACTCAGAGATTTGACAGCTAATCACTACTTCAATAGTTAAGGCAAGACCTCTAGTAGGCCATCTGGCCATTGCCTAATCTTGGCCAGATGTTCTGAATAAAATTATCTTCCTATACACAGACAGCAGGCTCTTACTCTTTGACATTATTTGTGTAGGGTTAGATAGTTATGATTGGCTGATGATTAGTTCTAGATCAGTTGGGATTGGCTGACTATAATCTTGGAAAACATCTGGTCTTTCAAAATTTGAACTTAGTCAAAAGTTGGCTCTGCACTCTAGTTTATATAAATATAACTATTCTGTTTCACAGCACTTGTCTTAGATCAAGTCCATCTAAGATTGACTGTGTCTGTCATTAGCATATGTTGTTCAAACTTTACAATCCTTTAATAATAATATAATGCAAACCAAATAGGCCACAGGGCCTCTACAAAGATCTTTTAAATTGAAAAAAATTGTAGGCACTTTCACTGTAGTATTTGTCCAGTTCCTGCTTGAACAAGTTTAATGAGTTGGCATTGATGACTTCAAAGGGGAGGTTGTTCCAGTGTTGTGTTACTTGGTTCTTGAATGCCCAATGGCCAATGTCCTTTTGGAACCTCTCCTCTTGAAGCTTGAGGTTGTGACCATGAAGGTTCATGTGGCTGAAGCTGAGAACATTGGTAGCCTGGATGTTTTCGTAGGTGGCATAGCAAAGCTTGTTTACCTCAATGAGGTCTCCTTGGTGCAGTCAATAAGCTAGTGAAGGAAGTTTGAGCTTGCGGAGCCTATCTTTGTAGGGTAAATCTCTCAAAGTTGGACAGAACTTTGTTATTTGTCTTTGAACTTTTTCAAGAGCTTTGATGTCTTTGTTGTAAAAGGGACGTGTAGTGCAATGACCATATTCAAGGATTGGCTGTACCAAAGCTTTGTAGAGAAGGCTTAGGCAGCATTTTCTAAGATTTGGCTCAAGCTTTAAATGTACAAACAAGATTAGGCTCCACTGTTGTCTATCAGTATATTTGAAAATTTTTAGTGTTGTGTATGGTTAAGATATTCAAGTTAATGATATACTTGTTAAAAAGATTTTGACATATCCAATAGTGAAACAATCCAATTTTTAGGTGATATGATAGATATTTTACAAAGATTTAGCTGTTAAAGAGTGGATTAGCTGACTGACTATTTGGTATCTTAGCCTGAATTTTTATAAAATTTCTATCATATCACCTAAAAAGTAGACTGTTTCACTGTTGGATTTATCTAATCTTTTTAATAGGCTGTATAGGCCTTGTTTGAATATTTTAACCCATATACAACACTCACAATTTTAAATATACTCATAGACAACAATGAAACCTAATCTTGTAGACATGTTTAAAACTTGTGCCTAATCTTGTAAATGCTGTCCAATTTTGGACATAGGATCTTAAAGTTAGAACAGCATCTCAAAGTCACAAACTGATTCAATGTAAGACCAGTGTTGTGAAACAGAATAAATATTTTTAAATGAGATTAGCTATAGAGTGGTAACTTTTGTCTAATTTCTAACTCAAGAACAAAAGTTTTTACAAGATTATAATCTGCCAATCCCAGCTAGTCTTGTCCCTAACTATCAGCCCATCTTAACTATCTAAACCTATATACATAATATTTAAGATTAAGAGCTTGTTGTCTATGTAAAGTATACCTTAATTTGCACTTAAGAGCAAAATTAAGGTCCATACTGGATCTGCTGTGCTCTATGTTGAGGATAGTGAAATTTTGTCACTGTAATAGGGCCTAGTGACACACCATTAGAGAGGTCTGCTGGAGAGATATAATTTAAGCCCACTTGTTAAAAGTGACCCAAGATAGGTATGGCCGGTAATGACCATTCTTCAGTGGTTTAAAGCTGACACCACCACACAATAGCAAATTTGGATAGAGTATGCAAGATGGTTGGATATGACAAGCATCATCTAGTGCATTTAAGGCTAGTTATAGTACATTTTAAGAAGGTCACACTGTAGGCTTTGTTGATTAGGGGATTCAAACAGTGTGGATTCATCAACATAGAAAGCAATGTTGTTTTTTATTCCATTCACCATATTTTTAATTTGTATGAATAATATAGTAGGACCAAAATTGTGCCTTGGGGCACTCTGCTTGCAACAGTGGCTGGTATTTACCCCTTCTGGCAATTACCCCTCCCCCCTGGAAAATACCCCCCATGGAAAATAAGGCTTTCCAAATTTGAGAATTTTATTTGAGTTTTATTTCTGTAGAGGGAAGGAATTTTGGTACTTGTGTATTATGTGCCACTCACTCAAGTTTACACTGTGTAAAACTCAAGAACAAATTGGTTTCTTTGTTAATTTCTTTCATCTTAGCATGAAACAAGACAAAGACAAGTGACAGAATAGATGGGATATATATAATTTGGGCTATGTATTTGCACATAAAGGGGGGGGGGGGTAAAGTATTTGGACAGTTTCGAGTCAGAAAATAATTCCTTCTAGGTATGGCCACTAAAAAATTACAGAAGAATAGTGAGGTGTCTGGAAATTTTGTTAACTAAAAAATAAATCCCAGTATAAAGTAAATGTAATGTTTCATTTAAGTGTTTTTTTTCTAAGTGTTAAGTGTTTTTTTTTTCAATGACCAATTTTCCAAGTTTCAAGTACTATTATTAGGTTAATGTAGTGTTTTGTTTAAGTGTTTTATGATGATTGTTGATCAAAGTTTATGTTATTTGTGCCTTTCATTTATGATATTTTACTATGTTCATGGCCATATATTTGGCTTTAAAATACACTTCTCTATGTATCTGTCGAATATGCAAGTTGTATCAAACACATTTTGCATGCAAACCTGCTATACTTTACCCCCCCCCCCCCCCTTATATGCAAATCTATAGCCCAAATTTATTTCTAAAGTAACAAAAAACTGGTGTGTTCTCAAACTTTACACAACATAAACTTGAGTGAGTGGCACATAATACACAAGTACCAAAATTCCTTCCCCCTACAGAAATAAAAAATTCTCAAATTTGGGAAGCCTTAATTTCCAAGGGGGGGGTATTTACCAGGGGGCTCTTTTCTGAGGGGTAAACACCTAGAACCACTTACAACATCATATGCTCTGGAGAAAACCTTATCACAATTGACTGAGAAGAGTGGAACTTGCTGAGTCTGACATGTCAGAAAGTCCTTGAACCAATTTACTTTGTCTATGTGGGTTCCTGCTGCCATAAGTTTTAATCTGAGGTGGTTGTGAGGCACCTTGTCAAGGCCTTAGCCAGATGCAATAGAATCAGGTCCATAGGCATTTGCAAAAGTGTTGCAAAACCTACAAATCATCAATTACCTACAAATCATCTAACTCTCTATGCTGATGACTCAAAGTTGTTTGGTGCAGTCAATCATCAGTCACTGCAAGCAGATCTCAACCATATTCAAAATTGAACAACAATATGGTACATGAGCTTTAATATTGACAAAAGTAGTGTTGTTCATTTTGGCAAGTCCAACCCAGGGTTCAAGTATACTATGGTCAATCCAACTGTAAGTAATATTCAAGAGCTGCAAAGTGTGGATGAAGAAAGGGATCTTGGAATTGTTGACAACCAGTGCAAATTCCATTCAAACTGCAAGAAGACTGTGTCTCATGCAACTCTGTCCTAGTACTCTTAAAAAAACTATATCCTGTAGGTCTCACTATGTTTTTGTGAGGTTGTACATGGCCCTTGTCAGACCAGTGCTTGATTCTGGAATGTGAATAGCATCACCAGGATACAGGGGTGACATACAGCTTCTGGAAGGGGTGCAAAGGAGAGCCACAAAGGTAGTATCTAAGATGAGAGCTTTATGATGAACATTTGAAGGAGCTGTAAATTATCTACACTGGTTTACTGATGACAAAGAGCTGATATGCTTATGACATATAAGTTTACTTCACAAGACCCCCCTCCCCTCAACCACTGGAATAGTCTCTCAAATACAACAGTCTCAGCACCCAACAATGAAGTTTTCAAAAAGTTATTAGATATGAAATGGAATGGTGTTCCCTGGAAGTACCAGTAGGATGCTCTGAAGTGTATCTGATTTGCTCTGTAGTGCAAATTAAGGTAATAGAAATTCCTTTATTCAAGTGATCTGTTTTGGTGTCATTTGTCTCAAGGAGATTGCAATTTCTTTCAAAAATCCTTCAGTAGTCTTGGATGCACATTATCAGGACCAGTAGACTTGTTGATGTCTAGCACTTCAAGTCATTTTTTGGCAACTGGAGGTGAGACTTGCACAGGTTTCATTGGCTTAGGGATATCACAGGATGGGCTACAAGGTAGTGGGCCATCTGGTTCACTAGTAAAAACTGATGCAAATTGCTTATTGGGAAGTTCTCCCATCATCCATACAGAGTGTTTTTACTGACTGTCTGCTGTGGTCTTTACTGGAAACATACTTCCAGAACTTATTTGGGTTAGGACAGAAACTTTTTTACTCAGAATATATGTCCAAGATTAGCACTGGGGGTTTTACCTTATAGCCCCAACTACATATTTCCCATGCATTTTGCCATATCTCACTCTTGTTTCAACTTAATACCTGTAAATTATATCAACATTGACAAAATTAAGAAATAGAAAATGCATAGGAAATACATAATTTGGGCTATATATTTGAACATTAGGGGAGGACCTTCCAAACTCTGGAAGTTTAGAAGGCCTGCCAAAGCCCAGAGTACCAGTGTCCCCCAAAAAAGTAGGGTGAATATTTTGAGAGGAAAATCAGTATACCTAATGAAAGTGCAGAGGAGTTTTATGAAAACAGCTAGCTCTTGCTCTTTCAAATGAGATGAAATCTTACCTGTTTGTGTTGTCAAGTGTTGCTCACTCTTTGATTCTGGAACTAAAGAAAAAAAATTCTGATATTGATTCTGTTTTAGCAAGGCACCCTACAACTTGCAGATTCTTAATTGAGCAACATCTAGTTAGGTTGTTTCAGATGATCCTGGATTTTGGTTTAGTCCATATGCAATTTTGTGTTGGATGAATAACTTCCATCCTTAAAAAGGGCCAAAAAGACATTTCCATGTGCAGTCCTTATTGCCCCATTACAGTCTTGTGTACTATGTTTAAGCCCTTTGACTTATTTGTGATAAGGGACATTTAAGAAAAATGTTATGCCCTTCTTGCCAGTTCAGGTACCAGTAAGGTTTAGGTACAGAGCATGCTCTCTTATTACTTGTAAATGTGCTAAAGGACATTGAAGACCAAGGTGATTTCTTGATTTTATGTGCACTTGATGTTGCAAGAGGTTTAGATATGTGTATATTTGTGTGAGTTTTGCCTGAGACTCATATGAAAGGTTCTGATGGTATGATCATTATTTGCCTAAGATATATGTATAGAAATCTGAAAGCTAAAATTAAAGATGGTAGTCTGCTATTTTGGATCCTGAAGGTGCATGCCAAGGAGCTTTGACTTCTCCAGTTTTGTACAATAATTGCATTACTGGTGCTCAGGATAAGTTGAACTGTATATTTATCTTGAAAGGAGTTGATTTCTTGCTTAGCACATTTGTAGATGACTTACTGAACCTTTCCTGGACTTTCCAAGAATACTCTACCATTTAACTAAAAAGGAAATAGAAGTACAACAAGTGTATCTGACTCTGAAGTTCCTTTTGCTAGCAGCCCCACTTACCTGGGTATGCCTATTGGACGAAATCTGAAAGAAACTGCATACCTGACACTAAAAAAATATGCTTGTTTTGAAAAATAAAATTTCAGATGCATATGCATCCCTATTTTCAAACATTTTGTACCTCAGTAGATTTCACTGTTCTCAGGTATATAGTAGCCTAACAATTTCTCACCTACTTGCTTATGTTTGGTCTTTTTTAACTGTGGTAAGAGAAAGCAAGTTCACCACCTTTTTTTTTCAAATTTGCAAAGTATTTGATGGAACTGCAAACATGGAAAAGTAGAGAAAGTATTTTGGTAGAGAAAGTGTTGATTGGTAAACCCAGCCAGGGTTATTGAGAAGCATATTCATGATTTTTCTGCTGAATGCCAGGAGTCTTCCCATCTTTGGTCATTTCTGTTTGTCCTGTATTTGTAGTTGTCAAAGTGTGTTTTTCTTTCTGTTGTTTCTTTTTGTTTTTCTTGATCTATACTCTGTCTTCTGGGCCCTGCCTAGTTTTGTGTGACAGGTTATAAATGAAATCATGATATGATGAATAGCTTCAATTGTGCATTTGTGCCAAAAATATCTTAATTTAATAAAAACAGTACCAGTACCATTAGAATCATAATTTTCTACTCAATTTAATTGCTGTTACAGGAAAAAAGGAAAATTTCACAATTTTGAAAATAAGAGCTTGAAACCTCTATATGCTGAATCTAAAGGTATGATTTTCATTAAAATTGCTTGACTTTTTGGTGGTGTCTTCATCCTTTTTTGAAAAACAGGCAGCTTTCTCAGGCTGTTAGCTTTTGCTGGGTAACATTAAATTAGTGATTTTATATATTTGGAATCAGTATAAAAAGGCAATTCTTTGATGTATTAATTTTAATTGAAATTCCCTTTTTTAGAGTTTTGGTTACTATTGGCCAGAGTTGCTCCTTACATACCGTTGTTTATCACAAACTGTTTAATGGCAAGTCACATTTTTATAGTCTAAAGAGACTCCTTATTGGAATTCCAAGATTTCACTTAGTTGAATCATATGAATAGGTCTCTTTGAGTAAATCACAGTTTGCAAAATTTGTATAAACATTGTAAATGTGTCTCAGGTACAATCTACTTTTGTACCCATGGTTGGTACAAAAGAAAATTATGATTGAATTGTCCAATTTGGACATTTTCAGAATTTCTGAATATCAAGCTCAACACTAGAAACATTATTTTATTAGCTACTCTAAAAATTTTCATCTTTGAGGTGAATCCTGCCTCAACCAGTTCAGTATTTCTATCTCATGCTTGCAATACAATAATTAATACTTTGCATCAATTCCAGCTTTCAATACCAAATATAAACCATTAACATTGATTGGAACAAAAAGTAAGTAAATTTGGTGAAAAAGGTCTTTGTAGCTCTGCCACTAATGTAAATAAACTCAACTTCCTGATCTCTAGTTAAAATTATAGCATTATTTTCTTTTCTCTTAATATTTTTGAATCTTAAATTCACAAATAGCAAATTATTTGTAGTGTACTGCTACATCAGAAACATTTCTAATGCAAACTTAATTAGTTGATGTAGCTACATTAAACCTTATAATTATTATCAGACCTGAAAAATGATAAGTGTTCTGGAAATTGAGAATTGGATTGGAATCAAAGTGAAATAAGGATTAGTATCTGAATCAGGAAAAATTATGGAATCATGCAGAATTTTTCAGCAAGACAATTTTGAAGAAGCAGTTTCTTGCTGTTTTTAATCTTATAGTGAAAAAAAGTGGTTCAAATATATTTTGTTTTCAGTAAAGCATAAATAAAACTCTAGCCATCAGGGGGTTGAACAGGCAAAAGCCCTACTTTTATTTGTGGTGATTTCAACATATTTTAGGTTTGGTTTCATTTGTTCATGTATAGTTATGTCTGTTTGGTTAAAGTTTGACCTGACTATTTATTGAATGTTTTGTGACTATTCATTGAATTGAATTTGCTGAATCTGCTCCTGGTATCATTTACTCATTCATAGTTATTTCTCTTCATTTTAGGTTTCACATATTCTACAACTTTATTTTGACTCCTTCTATATTTAATATCCTTTCTTACTTTTCTTGGGAAGCATAAAGTTTTGTACTTACAAACTAAAATATCAGATTGCAATTCAAATTTAAGTCTGAATATTCAGTCAAAGTTTTTGATCTGTCATCGTTTTCCTTAATAGTATTTTTAGTAACCTAAAAATTACTGAAAAATTGGAGAGAAATGGGCTAGGGGGATTTCCGATCCTACAGATTGAAAATCGTCATTCCATCCAGCTGTCACTTTTGAATATAAGGCCTTTCTTTTGCAAGCTGGAAAACAAAGCCAACTTAGCTTTCCATAATTTATTTCCATTATTTGCAAGTAGCAAAAAGTTACCAGACTTTTATTTTGCAAGAAGATGAGAATTGGCTAAACTTGGAAATTGAATCCAGCCTGCTTGTGGAAAGTGTTTTTGCCACCAAATTTAAATTATTACACTTGTAACTTCAATACAAACTTCCAATTTTGACCTTTTTTCTTCTTCTTGTTATTATCAGTTACTTCAAGAAAGGAATAGCATTTTTGCTATTCATTGCAAGATAGTGACTGGAATTGGTCATTAACACTGGCATTGGTTATAACAATGAAGGCATGGTGAAATTTTAACTAACTTACTTTTTCACTAATTATTCATGACTAGCTGGTATGATTTTCACTAGGCTGTCTTATATGCCAGATTCACTTTCCGTTATCTTTTCTTTTGTCACTGGCACTTTTTTGCTGCTAAGATATGGCTTGTCAACCCCCCACCCCACCCACATATTCTGTTCTATCTTTTTATCAAACAAATGTTCTGTGTTCAGTTTTGTTGTGATCAGTGGTGTGTTTGGGTAAATCAATCTAGGTTATTCTCAAAGGAATTTTGTTATGTTGTCTTTAAATAGATTTACGTTAATGTCTTTTTTTATAATACATTCTCATTTTTTTAGAACACTTCCTTTGAATAAAATCTAAAAAGTAAAAATTATTTTGCAGAAGGTAAATGTACCCATTTTTTAATACTAGTGATATGCAGGACGTTAAAGCATTGTATTTCCATTACTGTAAGTTCCTTTTATATCTGCGTTGTTGGTATAGGAACTAAAAGGTTATTTGAATGTTTAGTGCCACTGATGTATTGACATCTTATAGTAAGTTGGTTGGTAAGCCTGCCTGTGGTTGGGTCCTTTTCATCCTTTTGTCTGATTATTTTAATTTGCATTGTTGTTTTTATATTTAATGTTGTTTTGTATGTTTTTCTTGTGTATGTGTTTTCTTTTTATTTTCTTTTGTTACTCTAATTTATTACAATGTTAATGGGTCAGAAATACATTAATTAATTAGTATTGGAAATCATTGAATGTTCTTGATTTCATCTGGGTCCTACTGACCTACTTATCTGCTTAAGAATTGATAGTTGGGGAGGGACTACCTGCAACCTGAAATAAAAAAGGGGGATAGAGTTGGAGAGGCCTCAGGCTCACTTTTTACCTTTATTTGTTCAGAATGAAAAAAAAATGCGTGTTTCTGGTTTAAAGAAGGTGCTATTGCCCTACTTCTCTGCTAAGAAATTGGCAGTTGAGGAAGAGTAAATGCAGCTTGGACTTAGTTTGTTTTTGCACCAAGTCAATATCAAGCACATTTTTACACTATGTGATGATGATGCCTGTATTTGTACCAAGTAATAATTTGCTTGGTGTGCACCGTGTCAGTGTGCAGCTTTGACTTGTCACCAAGTAACTCGTTTTTAAACCCATTCAGAACTTTGCTCATTTTTGTGCTGCATCCTCAAAATTCTGCAGCTTAGAATTAACTTTGTTTTGGCACCAAATTGGTCCACAGCTGGGACGCCACTCGTTTTCGCACCTAGCCAGCACTTAGTTCATTTTACAGCAACCTAGGACTCAGCTCATAGTGAGTCAGGACTTAGATCGCTTTTGAACCGAGTATATCCTTAGTTTTGAATTGGCCCATTTTGGCACTGAGTCAGGACTTAGCTTGTTTTTTGTGGCCTAGTTGGTTTTCATGGTTCACTGTTTTGCACCAAAATTGCATGGTCCATCTTTTTGTTGCTCCAATCATTTAGATTGAAAATCATTACGTTCTTCTGATTTTAATAAGCACAACATGCCATCCTTTCTTCTAAAAGTTGGCCGTAGAGGGCAAGGGTTCTAGTGGTCAAAAGCCGTATTTTTACGTTCAATTACACAGATATAAATTCCTTGCTTGATTCTGCTTTTAACAAGTTACAAGATCCCCATCTTTTTCTTTTAAAATCTACCTATGAAGAAAGTTCCATTTGCATAATATGGGCTGTTGCTGTTGAGTCCGCTTGGGTATTATCCACCCTGTAGGCACATATTTTTTACCATTCTGAGTAAAACAATATTCTTAAAATTATGATATAATGCCATGGAGATTTTGTGGGTGGTCCCCACTTGGAAAACAGGGGGGGCAGGAAGAGGGCTGGCTGTCATGTGGTCACCTGCGATCCTTAAAATAGGCGTTCTAACTATCAATTTTGGATCCAATGATTCCCCTCTCAAGTTTATATGCGTGTCTGTTTTATACAAAGTAACTGGAAAAAAGAGTGCAGGGGGCACATCTCTCTTTACTAATTTAACGTCAAAGCGTTGACTCTAATATCCGCTATAACATTAAAAATCAATAGCTGTATACCAAGGCTATCCTTTTGTAGAAAAACTTTGTCTTGTAATGTAGCACCTGTAGAGTTTTACAATCTTAATTTTGAGAAGGAATGTTTCTGTTTTTGTTTTATAGATACCATCTGTAAACTGTCTCAGCACACTTTATTTTTCCCTCCAAGTCAAGTCTTTCCAAAAGGGTGCTAGAAAGCCATGCCTGATATCCAAAGTTGTTCTGATGCTTTGGATAAACTCCACCTAGATGAGTCAAATACAAACCCTAGTGAAACAAAAATTCAAAATGGAGGCTTTCAACAACCTGAAGTGAATGGCAATGCTGCTCATGGGTCAAAACAGAATGATAGTAAGTACAGTTTTTGTTTTATTTTGTGTTACCTTAAATCGCAGCTTGGAGCAAAATTCAATGGGTTTGAGGTTGAGGACTAAATTTTGGTTGAGGACTCAGCAGCTTCCCAATCGTACAGGAACTCTTGCTGTAACCATTCTTTGTCCAATTTTTTCTTTAATGCACCTGTTGAATCAGCAGCCACTGTATTTTCAGAGAGTAGATTCCACAAGTTCGTTACTCGTTGGCTGAAAAAATGGCTTCTTTCTCTGACTAAGGAGCGTTGCTTGAAGATCTTTTTGGAATGACCTCTAGTAACAGAATGTTCTGGGGGAGGAGTAAGGAGACGAGGGACAACATTTTTGGAAATAATTTTGTGGGTCATTATCATGTCACCACGTTTCCTCCTGTATGCAAGAGTAGGAAGTTTCAAGTGACGTAAACGCTCTTTGTATGGCATTTGTTTGAGGCCTTCGACCATTTGGTTGCTCTTCGTTGAACTCTTTCTAGAATTTCTTTGTCCTTCTTGAAATAGGGTGATGCCAGGGACATTCCAACCTCTAGGCGCGGGCGAACTAGTGCCTTGTAGAGCTTCATAAACACGCTTGGGCGTCTGCTAGAAATAGTTCTTTTGATCATTCTGAGAGATTGGAGGGCAGACGATGATACAGATTTATGTGTTTTGGGAGGCTTAAGGTCTGCAGTTTGTGCACAAGATCCGGCTAATTTCTATCTTTCAATTTGATAAAAGGAAAACATAAAACGAAAATCTGATTCTAACTTAGTGCATAAAAGAGAAACAGTCCTTTGCATAAATAATTAAATATTCCCAACATGCTGTCACCATCAGTCCTAGATTCACAAACTTGTATTTGTCTGTTAATTGTGCATCTTTAGATATGATTTGGAATAAAAATGTCAAATCAAGAATGTGCAAATACATTTCAAATAGGACAGAATCTGGTTCCATAAAGCTAGTCAATTCTCCATGAAAATTGATACTTAATATTTTACTAAAACATAGCTTAAATTGTTTTGATTAACACAACAAAAATGTTGCACGGTACCATTGCACAGGATCGTTAGTTAGTATCACACCTGCGCATAGAAGGGGGGGGGCACCCTACCTGCTCTTTCTAGTGGCTTTAGCTTATAGTTTTCCCAATAATTCAGCTTTTGTTTCAGATTCCTGGGAAATGTACATGAAAGTCAGGTAATAGTTGCAACACAATCAATGTTTAGTTCTATAAAATTCAACAAAAGCTTTAAATTATACTAAGAAAAGCAATTTTTTTCAATACCCACCCCCAAAAAACAAAACAAAAAAACAGGGGATTAAACCATTGGGAAATGTGCATGGTAACTGTGCCTGGGGAAAACTTGTAACATTAGCTTGCTTTTAAAGTACTGAACAATTAAGTTCTGCATATATTTCTTTGATATTGATTGTAGTCTAAACTTTAATAAGCTGATAGAACTTTTTCCCATTTTTCAAAAATTAAATTCAAGTTTAGTTTATGAGTCTAGTCAAATAAAAGTAATCTACTTCATCTTGACATTAATTGTATGGCTGACCAAATGTAACCTCAGTATTTGAGAGAAAAATTCTTAGGTTTGTAACTCATCAGCTGAGAACACTTCTAAATCCACACAGAAAAAAAAGTCTGGAAGGCACATTTAAAAGAACCAAGGACGGCGGAAATAAAACATGATTCGTTTAGTGTAAATTTGTAGAACCATAAATGTCTTAGAAAATTAGGAAAACATCAGAAACTCGATTTTAGTGAAAAATATCTCTGGATGCAGTTAAGCGGTTTTGATAAAAGCGGGTGTTAAGTAAATATGGTTAAAAATCGCCAAACAAATAGGCTAAAAATCGTACCAAACAACCTAAGAAGGTCTAGTTTCCCTTTGAAGGTGTAGTTCTCTTTGGAAAGTCAACAGATCATTAATGACGGAAAAAGTTTTTCTTTTTTATCTTTGTTCAATATGGTAGCACTGAGGAAAGTGTGATACTGCTCTAAGAACTTCATAATTTTGGAACCATCAAAAGAAAAGTCATAGAAAATCGTGTTTTTCAGGTATAAATACTGATAAGTTGGGTCGAAGATGTAAGAAATGTTTTTATTTTCATGGCCTTGGTATTTCAACTGATTGTACTGAAAGCTTAATCAAATTTACTTATGAAGTATGAAAGCATCATTTTTCATTGGTCTGTAAGAATAAAACTAAGTTTCGCTACAAATAGATTAAAGACATATTGATTTTGATCTAATTAGATATATCTTTCTCTTTTTTGTCTAGGCTTTTTGTGTGTACCAAGTCTTAAGCATGAAAGTGATTGAGTTTTATATGAGGGTTGTTTTGAAAAGTTTCTCACCTCAATCTGGGACGGCAGCATCCATCAATAAAGGTAGATTATGTGGTTGCACAATTCTTGAAAGATAATTCATAAATCTCAGGGATTTTGGATGGACAGTTGGTGTTTAATAGTTTGTGTTAATGAGTCAATGTGAGAGTTTTTGTAATCAAGCATCAGGGCGTCATCAGATATTTGTTTTTGAAAGGCAATTGAGCTATGCAAAACAAAGATGAGTTGCGAGTTGTGTACGATGATCTTGTATTATCATTTACCAATGTTAAATTTTAGGCAGATGAATTTAAACGTAGTAATACCAGCTAGAGAGACAATGAACGCTCAGGGTACCAAAGAACTGTAGCCACTAACGATATTATCGCTAAACTTCACCAAATTGTGCTAAACGTCCGTTGAATTGAAGAGAGAGATAGTGAGAGTCCATGCTGTGCCCAAAGAATATGTTTGCCACATATTGAGTCAAATTTTGAGCCTGAGAAAGTTGTCCACGCGTTGGATGCTGCGTTGGCTTACGATAGACTAAAACGTGTCCAAAGGAACAATTCAAGTGCTCTGTTGGGGCAGTTTAGGTGCAATAAAGGAATAAGAGTTTTGGCTCTGATCAAACACTAAAGGTGAAGTTTGGATACTATATTATATACCCCAAAAGAAGAAGAAGGAAAAAAACAAGCTCGAAAAAGCTATTAAAAAGCAAAAACTCTGGTTCAGTTATCCTTAAAGAGGAAAATACTACAAAGAGCAAACTATGCATCGTTACTTGGTTTGTTCATTAGTAAAAAGAAATGCTTCGAGGACAGAGAATTTCGTCCAATGAATAGGGCATCATTTTCGTTAACAATTGTTTTCCTGATAAAGACACCAGATACTATCTGGAAGAGTTAAAGAGGTGGGAGGATTACTACAAGAAGATCATAGACTTCTAAGGAAACTTTGTAGAAAAGTAAGATAAAATTAAACAAAAAATGTCTAGTGTCTTTGCTAGGTCATAATATTTTCAGAGCCCCCTTGTGCATCGATTGTATGAGTACATACTAGGGCATGTGTGTGGTTACCCGCGTATGTAGAAAAGTGTCAACTGTTCAGGAGAAGGGAAAACAAATTATTTGTTTTTCTGTTGGTCCAGGGAAGTTTGAGAATACGGCGTGTCAATATAACGGTCCATGGATCTATTCCACATCGTGTGAACTATTCCACTCCTAAGGTCCTTCGCATTCTACAGAGTCTTGATGTAACCAAATTCATGGGTCCTGACAATATTCCTAATATTGTCTTGAAGACCTGCAGTGCCAAATTGACTGGGCCTTTGTCATCGCTTTTCCGGCTGTTCTCCAGTCTGTTAGTAAGAGGTTTGATGCACCGTCGACGGCTATTTTCTACAAGTGCTTAAATTCACCTACTTCCCTTGAGCTTTCCCCGTATTGTGCCCCCAATTGTCGAACCAACAAGACAGACAAGAATGCACACAGCTTGGTCCAATTATATTGAGGCTGCCAAGCCGAGAACAGAGCACTTGAAAAACAGCTTCATCCGACGCTGCACTTCGATCTGGAATGATCTTCATGAGGAAGTTATCCTTAAACGTTTCTCTGTTCACTCTTACAAAAGGAGATTCAATAGTTATCTAAAAACCTCGGTAAAAGACTAGCGGCTATCAGATATTAAATTATACCTGTTGCCCCGAATTTAGAAATTAAGAAAAAAGAAGTAACAATTAAAACCTTGTGACGAGTTCAATATAATATGTGTTTTTAAGATTTACAAACATAGGTGCACACATGTCAAATCTTTTGGGGAGCAGGCCCAATATTTTGTCCGGGCAGGGGGATTTAAAATAAAAAAAGGATTTTTTTCAGGCTATTATTTTCCAATATTTCTTAAGAGGAAGGTTTCCCCAAACAATGTCAGGAGAGGGAAGATCATCTTTCCATGTATGGGCAGACATGTGTAAAGAATATGGTAACTGCCTTTTTATGTCAAATTGAGAATGGGTTTAAAAAAAAAGTTTTTCAAAAAAAAGTAAAGAACTATGTTAAACTACAAAAAGAGCTGAACTTAAGTCTCAAGGACAAGCGATAACCATCTCTTTGGCTTTACAAACATAGGTGCACACATGTCCAATCTTTTGGGGAGAGGGCCCAATATTTTGTCCGGGCAGGGGGATTTAAAATAAGAAAAAGGATTTTCTCAGGCTATTATTTTTCAATATTTCTTCGAGAAAGGCTCCCCCAAACAATGTCAGGAGAGGGAAGATCCTCTTTCCATGTATGGGCAGACATGTGTAAAGAATATGGTAACTGCCTTTTTATGTCAAATTGAGAATGGGTTTAAAAAAAGTTTTTCAAAAAAAGTAAAGAACTATGTTAAACTACAAAAAGAGCTGAACTAAAGTCTCAAGGACAAGCGATAACCATCTCTTTGGCTCCAGTTAAGAACTATTCATAACTTTCCAAAATATTATGTCTTATTCAGCAATTCGGCATTAGGTCTTCACTTCGGTAAAATCCTTCCCGCTGTCTCGCAATAAACCAAAATGTATAGTTTAGGAAAAATGAAACAAACAAGATAAAACCAAAGTGTTACTCCCCCAGCACAATAGTATACTGGAATGATACTATTAACGCTTAGTTTGAATTTGTACTTAGATATTTGTTTATCTAGATATATGTTTTGTCCTGGCGAATTTTTTTCAAGTAATTTGTTTGTATTGTAGGTCATTTAGAAAATGGCGAAGAAACTAATAGCGATGAACTGAAAACTGCTGGAAAGACAAATTTAATTATCAATTATCTGCCTGCCACATATGGTGATATTGAACTACTTTCTCTTTTTTCGCGAATTGGAGAGATTGCTGACGCAAAAGTTGCCAGAGATAAACAGGTAACTTAGGGTATAAAACTGCGATGTTATGTTTCTGTTGTTTCTAGAATCGGGAGACCAAGAATTGATCTGTTTTCATAATTTCAGTTTGGCAGAATCGGCTACATACACACGCCCGAGTTTATAACGGGGGGAGGAGGAACGTCGTTTGTAAAAATAGGGGAATTTTGAAACAGTGTCAATGGAAAGTGCCCCAGAACCCTTTTCCCCTTAAAATTGAGCCCGAGCAGTACCATAGCGTAGAATATATATGCAAACAAGCCAAATCAGAATGTTATCTGATTATGCACTAATTTACTGTTTACTATTATATAACTTATGCAGCAGTTTACTTTTACTATTATAAACATCATTTTATATAATATAAATATATTTTAAAATTTCGTCTAACAACATGTTATTGTTAAGAGAAAAAAGTCAGAAATGGGAGAACTAGAGCAGTTAAAGGACGCCCAACCTGAAAACACTGTTTATTATTTTAAAGCCATATTTGGTGACTGACATAAATTGCCTCATATCAATGGAGAACAACAAGAGAATTGAAGCATTTTACTTTCGCGCAAAGCATCCAAAATATTCTTCATACTACATATTTCTGTCGTCGTCGAAGTGGTTTCGTCATTTCTGTGAACGTATATTCTTTGATAGGTGAAATAAAGATGGCAATATGTGTTTTTTTTTATTTTTTTTTATTAACAAATGGGTCACAAAAAAACTACATACAAATCTCCATATAATGCTAACAAAATAAAACTGCATATAATACCAACAATATCAAATTAGGTCCCGACGCATATTAGCGTGTTTGGGATGACCCAAAAAAAGGGATCACTTCAACTACTTATACACTAATACACTACTTATACACTAATACACTACTTATACACTAATACTTATACACTAATACTGTTATGTTGCACATAACAGGATATGTTTCCTTCCACGTACCTCACAAGCTACTCACAGCATACGCTAACTTACAACGTATTGTGTTTACTGACGAAGTTTGGTCCGCATTTTGTTCTGAAGTGTCCTATACTAGCTTGAAGAGCAAGGCACGAACGGAGGTAAAATCTTAAAGTCCACTAATCATAAAATTCGTTTTAGCCTCAGGGTTTCGAATGTTTGCACCCAAGACAAGTCTTCTTCTTGTAGTATTTAACTGGGAAAGCCTAACTCTTTTTTTTAGAGCGAAGAGTTTTGGAAAAGGCCGGTTTAAGGCCATTTTCTAATCAAAAAGTACGCGGTTATATGTATGTAAGTGTAGTATTTTTTTGAAGGGGGGATTATTAAACCCTGAAATATCTCTATTGCAAAAATTAGAGAAATTTCTTGATTTTTTTGCAGACGTGGTACTTTCCTCCTTATTACATTATCAAGATGAGATAATTTTTTGTCGAATATACATGTACATCTTTTTATGGTCTTCGTTGACTTAGTAAAAATGACACTTCTTTTGTGGTGATCCAAAGTAGAGTTCAAAATTAGGGTACACTAGTGAGAAGATACTGTTTTTTATCCTGCTCCTAAATATTTGACTAAAAAAATTTGGAGCTAATTATGGAAAGTAGCTTGTAAAGGAATATTTACATGATTTTAAGAATAGAAGGAAAATTTCCCAGAGAAGAGATTAGACATCAATAAAAATTCCCGTATTGAAATCTACATGGTCTGAGTTTTATACTTAGAAATACTATACCCAGGGTTGCCACCCTGGTGATTTACCACTGTTTCTAGTGATTTTTTATTTTGCCTAAACAAAAAAAAATCACTAAATCAGCACATAAATCACTAGATTATTGAAGAAAATCACTAAATCAACCAAAAAATTACTAGAATCTAGTGATTTTTTTCACCGGGTGGCAACCCTGTCGTATCATACATACGGCCTTCTTGTGTCCCGGTGCACACGATGGCATAAAATATGTATGAATAAAACCCACAAAAAAAAACCCATTGAAATATAAATTATTTTAACACAGCATTTATTATTATTCTCTTCAATCTTCAAAAGAATCGAGTATCAATGCTCATTTAGAAGGATCCTGTCTGTTAGATTGACCTAGTGTTCATTGCTGCTGCTCGTCATCGCATTTCAGCTGTGGGGGATTTTTCAAAGCTTGGAAAAAGGTCCCATTGATCCTTTTCTTTACATTGCTCTTTACAAAGAATTACGAATAAATGAAGCAAGGGGCTTAGAGATTCCAAAGTGTGTTTATGACATATATTTCGATAGTTTTGGATTGTTTTGGGTAAATATGTTTGGATTTCACCTTAGTGCCAATCAGTCGTTTTCGCAGGGAAAGTTTTCTCTAGACTTTCGAGATAAGCGAAGTCACCAGTCATGCCAAAGCTCCGAATTAAACTTTCTGTAAGTTAGTCAAGGAAACCTAATACCTTTTGGGAAGATAAACACCTTGTATTTTGATAATCAAAACATATACTAAAAGGAAAAGAGATATACTAATATACTAAAGGAAATACTACACACTAAAGGAAAAGAGAGAGAGAAAAAAAGGGAAAAAAAAAAAAATCAGTTTGCTTAGTTCTGCAATGGATGGTATATCTTAGCTCCCCAAAATGCGCTTCATACCATCTTTCGAACCATTGCAGCTGAGTTGAAGAGAAACAGTATTTGAAAAGATATATATCTAAGACAAACTATATATCGTCATGTAATTTTGAACGTGTCATGTAGATCATTTGAATAAAGCCAGTTACAAGTCTTGAAAGAATGATCGTCATCGTTGGTACAGGTACAACTTCCCAAAATGTTGGCGAGGGTGGGGGTTAGGCATTTTAAAAACCGACGGGTCACTCTTAGGGACTGTTTTACCGAGCGAGATATAGATTTTGAACGAGCTTGGTTAAATCGGGTCAAAATTTTGAACTATTGTTTTGTTGTTACCGATTGGTTGAACACAAGGGAATTGGGGCCACCGTCTACCCTTCCGGAATTTGGATTTCCTAATTAGCGGTACAATTATTTAAGGTTCATTATCTTTATCCCTTCAGACTGGTTTGAGCTACGGATTTGGTTTTGTAAACTTCGTTCGTACGGAAGATGCACTATTGGCTATTGAGAAGTTAAACGGCTGTGACGTGCAGAATAAACGAATCAAAGTTTCCTTTGCTCGACCACCGGGGGAAAATCGGCGACAGACAAATCTGTACATTCAAAACCTGCCTAAGTAAGTTGGTTTTTCTTAAGCTCAGGCCTATCTTGGAAGATTTTTCTTCTGTACATAAGCTTTTTATTAATTGTTGCCATAAGTAGTGATATTGCTGAGTCTTTTTTTTGCTTCTCTTTCCTTAACACTTAGAGAATTATTTCTTTTCTATCCTTTTTAATGTATTTATCATGCTCATGTATGGCTCTACTTTTCCATGTGAATTTGAAATTTTCTGATTAAAATAAAAAATATTATCTAGGTCAGCTTTAAAAACCAATATTACATTGGCATTTTTTTGTTTTAAAATATTTAAAAAAATCCACAATTTTTGTCTTCTCTACTTTAGTAGTATGAAAAGTTGTTTACTTTACTTATGGAATGTGTTGTTTTCTCCTGTTTGTAGCTTATTTACGAGAATCTTTGTTTATTTGCGGTCAATATGTTTATGAGAAGTCCATGAATGACTAAATGTAGAAAGCAAATTTATGCAAGGTATGTGGGGATTTTCAAGAAGTAGCAATAACTCTCTTTGAAGGTAGAAATAAAAAATTGATAATCTATGCTGCAAGTACTGGATGTCTAATACTATTGAAGTTGCGATCGTGAGTTACTGAAGTTACGTGAAGTTACTATTGAAGTTGTGATCGCATAGTTGCGTTGTGAACTTCGCAATTACCCTGTCTGAAGTCTATTCTGTATTTATTGTATAGCTTCTTTTACATTTAGTATGGATCTATGGGACCCATCTTCCTTTTATATCATTCCACCTGAGAAACAAAAAGACTTCTTTTATAGGACGTTAACTGATTCAGAGTTCGTGAAAATTTTCCAATGTTTTGGCTCGATTATACAGAGCAATCTTCTTAGAGATAAGAAAACGGGTCTTCCCAGAGGAGCTGGATTTGTAAGGTAATTTTAAGTTCTGTTAATTATACAGTGATTATGGATGGCTTTATGATGATGACTAATCTACAACACTGAACATTCTTGGACTAGTTAGCATACTACTCAATTACACCGTAAACAATTCCACTCTAATCATTGTAAAACATGGTGGTGTAAAGGGGTAGTTTTAAATCTCTTATCTTAGTCACTTTTATTCCTTTTCCTGTGACATTTATCTGGCCTAGTAGAGGGGTTAAATAATAGAAAAAGTCAGACAAGAGTTTCTTGTGCTTGTACTTTGTGTGGGGTTTGATGTATTTATTGATTTTTGTTGTTGTTGAAACGTATCTAATCTTATCTAGTCATGCTAATCAAGTATGCTTTAGCAGTAAACAGTGCTGACAATCTCTTGGATATTTTTTTTTAACTGAATTAAAAAAAAAAATCGAATTATGTGTTAGGAGTAGCCAATTTTTACAGACAAATTACATCTTTTAACTTGAAGGATTCTTCATTTATTGCCTAAAATAATCAAATCGATGACATCCAGAAATCTTAATGACTTGAAATGATCCTCTTTGTGATAAATTTCTTGCATTAATTATCAATTCTCAGGATGAGATTTTAAGGTATGAATATTGTCTGGACTTTTATTATCAATGGGTGCCGCATATGTGCTTTTTTTTCGGATTAGGGTTGAATTTCCTCGCTCTATCTCCTTCCAAAGACCCTTTTCATGTATGGGAAGTTCGAGTCACATTACGGTGATGTGTAGAAAATTGGGATGTTTTGGCAAAAGCCCCCGTTTCTTGGAGCAGCAGAGCCCCCCTCCCATCTTTGAGAAAAATTGTAATTAGTCATATTGGAATTTATTTAAAATAAGATGGGATTGTAATTTCTTATGGGAGAGTTGGAGATTTTCGGTCCAGGATATAAAGTTACACAATAACATTTATGGAGCTATTTCTGCTGGGGTGGATAAAATGACATTTTTTAAATAATTAGCCTTAAGAACTCGTACTATAAATGCTTAGAATATAAATGCTTAGCATTTAGTTTTTGACCATGGTGTAATTACGGTGGGAGGATTTACTGGTTGAAGCCTTAATCTGAAATTCTTCACTAGGGTTTTATTCAAGGGTCATGGATTTTGAAGATCTAGTGCTATAGCTCATAGTTCAACACAGAAGCCTGTAATAAGTAACATTAGCATGTTTTATTAAAATGCGAATTTTGGCTTTGCATTTGCTTTAGTTTCCTTTCCTCACTTTTGCCAATTTACTTGGTCAATTTACCTAACGTTTGCCGATCTACAGTCTAAATTTTGAATAATCAGCTAACAATTACAACGTGATCATTACATTGACATTTCGAATTGGCATTTTTGCCGGATCTAATTAAGCGGTTCTCCATATGGCATTTCTCAAGTCAATTTGATTAATACGACCCAAAATATCTCCACAATTTTGTCTAAGGATATCTCCTAAAAGGATATCGCTTAGCTCTTAGCTAATTTTAAATATCTGAAAACTTGAGATTTTTCCATGGTGGAGATGCCATACATCCACCACACCCAAGAAGTGAAGTTAGGTTAATCCTAATGAAACGATTCTTACTTCTTAATATGCAGAATAATTGTAGCTAACACATTTTGCATGCAGACCCTATACTTTACCCCCAACTCTCCCTAATGTGCGAATATATAGCCCAAATTATATATTTTCAATGTATTTTCCCACCCGTAACTTGGTTTCCCAGTTTCCTCATGGTTGATTCAATTTACAGGTAAAGGGGTTGAAACGTATTGCGAGAGTAGCTGGAAAAAATATAATTTGGGCTATATATTTGGACATTGGGGGGGGGGGAGGGGTAAAATATAGCGAGTCTGCATGCAAAATGTGTTCGCTACAATTATTCTGCATATCATGAAGTAAGAATTATTTCAGTAGGATTAACCTAACTTCACTTCTTGGGTGTGGTGGCTATAAGAGATAAGTACCCTATCTTTACTTTATCAATATCGGCATTTATACTGTTTAATCAATGACTATTAAAGCTTTGTTGAAACTAAATTTGACACATTTTCTATCTACGTATACCTAGATATGACACTAAGCAAGAAGCCGAGGTGGCCATAAAGGAGATGAATAAAAAGCAATTGGAAGGTAGCAGTTTACCTTTGGTTGTTAAAGTAGCTGAGGAAGATAGGAAAGCTAAAGTGTCATATTATGCCGGCATGCAAATGGGACTCTCTGCTCCAAATGCTTCCATTCATACTTACCTACTAGACTATAATATGTATGGTAAGTTATCCTTCACCTAGCTTTTAAATAGACAAGTCTTTTAGCTAGATACTTGGCTAAAGTTATTGAAAAATTGTACTAAAATGGAACTAGGCCCAACTATAGTAAAATAGTGTGTTCCTTTGATGTGTTGTTACTATTAACAAGAAATGCTGCAAGCGTCTTGATGCTGCATTTTCTTTGCTGTTGAAAATATGCTGACCAGTTAACATGCAAAAGAAGAGAATTGTCAAAGACTGAAAAGCTCTCAATGTGTGATCCAAATTTGAAAAATGTCTAACAAAATCCGTTGTATAATTTGTCTTTTCTTTGAAGTCTTGCAGTTCGTTATAAAATAATTTTCTGTTTTCAGTGTTATTCATTTCATCTATTAGTACTAAAAAATACGTCACGACAAAACTAGAACAGAAAACATAGCATATCTTGTTATCCCTAACAAGCATATCTTGTGAGGAGTATTTTCTTGCGAATAAATTTGGCAAATTAGCTTACCTGGCGCGCTGCTGTTATATTTTGTTAGTAATGAAAGCACCATGGTCCTTATAACTCCATAGCTTTAACGTGTCATCCTCTCACTTTGAAAAAAGAAGAGGAATGCTAGAAGAAGATAGAAAATGAAATGCTGGGATAGATAGCTAGTCAATTTCTTTTTAAGATAACAAGGATAATGAGAAAAATAAGATCATTTATTTTAAAATTAAACATCATTTAAATTAAACATCATTTATTATTTCTTCTTGTTTTTTTTTAAACGGTCACCATCACTATCCATCTTCTATAAAAGAAAATTAAATTGAGAATTCAGTATTCGATCATAGGAACTTACTCTAGACCCGCCCGCTAGGCCTTCTGATTGGCAAATAATTTTTTTAATTTATAATATGACGAATGAAAACCTAGTATGGTATCTAGTTATATTTCTGGTGATTAAAAAAGAAAGTTACCTACATACATGGGGAAGAAGGGTATTCTTTCCGTGCATTAGGACGTTTCTGGATATCTCCTACTAAAGCGTTTCTCCAAGAATTGCTCTTTATTCTACAAAAGTTACAAAAAGAAGCTTTACATTATTTTTAAAATTAATTGTAGCTAAAGAACCTTGGGTTTATTACCGCTAACGTAGTCTGGATTTAAGTAGTCTCATTTGAAAGTTGATTCAGTACATGCTATTTGTCGTGGCACCTTAACTTGGTCAAATCGTCAATATATTTCCACAATTTAGGAATCTCGTTATCAGTTGATCAATCACTACAGGAAAAAGAAGGAGGGGGGAGTATCTTGGGGACTCCTAAAAAGATGAGCATAGGACTCGAGTAACAGAGGGACGGGTGGGTGGTGATAATAAATCGCAGGAGATGAAACTTTTGTATTTCTGTATTTGGGAAAGTAACCATACTTTAAAAATTAAACATAGCACATAACTCTTGAACTTTAAGATTGTTTGCACCGATGATATTGAGTTGAATCTTATCAGCGCTTAATTAAAAAAAAATGATTTGGTGAGACAGCATTAATTGGGCGAGAAATAAAAACAAGCAATTGAAGTTGAGCTGCAGTTACGCGGGGGAATTTTTTGGTCTGATGTTAACCCAAATCAACTCATCACACTGGAAAATGTCAAGGATGACAACTTGCCTTAGTAAAAATTGATCACAAAGGGAAAGAGCGCCCCTCTGATCATAAGAAATTTGGTGATCGTAAAATCCGAATTTAATAAGCTGTTTCAAACCAAAAATTTTCAGAAAAGTCGGATTATGAACTGTCGCTATAGCGACGACATACCCGACATGCCCAGGAATTAACTAGTTAATTAACTAGTAGTAGAAACGGGGCTGAAACCTTGACGAGAAGTGGAGTCGCATTTGCCACAAGGGAGATGGTTCAGAGTAGGGGAGGGGGTGGGGTGGCTACAATAGGCAGTTTGAGTTAATCCAATGATAGGTATGAAGAGTGTAGTGGATCTTCTTACTTCTAACTGAATAGTAACATCGAGTAATGATTTAAACAAATTTATTCCGTATTTTAGGAGCAAAGGACCTATTATATCTGTATGTTCGTTAATATATGCTTCTATCATATAATGAATTACGAGGTAAACATCTAAGTTCTCAATATGGCTGTCAAAGAGGCAAGAAGGAACAAAACCCTGTCAGCCCCCCCAAAGAAGCGTTTAAGCTAACCTTATGAGACACAGAGTTGGTAAAAATGCTAATTTAAAGATGTATATAACTCAAACTTGAGTTGACGCAATGGCTCATGGTTGGCATTGTATATACTGCTCAGGTAGCTAAACATGTTTTCCTTTGAATCTCCTGGCTTTTATTAAATTTTTACTACTACTACTAACAACACAGCTTCTAAACTTCTAGAAACCACAAAAGCGGCTAAAACACTTTTTTTAACCAAATTGAAATGAAGTTAAGTGATATAGATTTTTAGAAAGAAAGAGAAAACTGTATACAAATAAACAATGGCATCTAGTTATACAGTTTTGTCTTGGTCGCTAAAAATTCATAAATATTTAATGTATTTCAGTTATTGTTATTTCCACCAAAGTTACATGAAAAAGTGAAATTGGATACATTTTGTCAGTGGCTGTCATAGCTCAGTGGTCAGAGCTGCCTGCCTAGTTGGCAGAACGGTCTTACCTCTACTGCCGCTGATGACAGACACAAGATAGCAATATAAAATTGTCTGGAAAGGAAGATAGTTGTCTTTAGTCATGAGACCCCTAACGGTCTCTGCTGCTAAAATGCACAAATGATTCCATGTTTTACCACAAACCAACAAATATTTGACCATTTATGTCTAATAGGAAACTCTATTTTTGCTTCCCAACCAATAAGGTGCTAATGCAAGTTTCGTTGTTTTCTAGGGCCATTTAATGGGTACTATCAAGGACCAAGTTTTATAGCCCCGCATATTAGACCCCGTTTGCCAGGGCCAAACCATGGGCGTGGGCGTGGAAACGTTTTGCGTGTCAATAACCGTCGTCCAGTAAGATAAAATCAAAGGAACCTGTGAAGAAAGCTGTGTTTTCTTGTTTACCTAGTGGTGTGGGCAAGTTAAAAAAAAGCATTGAAACTGTGCATTGTTGTACAGAATAAAGTATCGGTATTTTTTTAAATTAATGTTGTTTTTGTTTTTTCAATCCAAAAGAATATTATTATGCAAATGTTGGCTTGCAACACAAACACTTTTTTGTAGTAGAATATGCAGAAACTACCTAATGGGCTAGATAACAGGCTCCCAAAGTGATTGTTATTGCTATTTATGAGGTTAACTTTCCCAGGAATCAGCTGGATTCTTAGTGGTCGTAAGGATCAACAGTTGGGGAACCTGTTGGCTAGAGAAAACTGGTCTTTTGAAACTCAGCGTTTTCATGGTGAGTAGCTGCTTTAACAGCCGACTTGTTTGTGAAGTACGGATACTCCAGTAAAAAATTTGCTAGACTAATTAGCACGTCGAATAGAGTCCTCTGTATAAACTTCTCCCACGAGCATTTCCTCATATCTATTGAGCCATAAGGGACACACTTTTTTATCCCTTATTTCTTCAAGAAATTATTTTTTTAAGAAACTTATTTCTTTAAGAAATTATTTCTTAAAGTTGGCTTTACTTGCCAAGTAAATTACACTAAAAGAAACATCGTAAATCCTTATTTTTTATCCTTATTATTTAAGACAGAGAGCTAACAATGATTGCCCAATGTTGTGTTGCAACTTTCACAAGCTGTTGTCACGCTCCAACGGAGCTTGACAGCAGTTTGGAGCTTGTCACTCTCTTTGATTGCTTACCAGTACAAAAATACGGTTTAAAGACCAAGAAAAGTGCAAGTTACCTCTCTGAGTGGCTGTTTCACTTGACAGATATAACAAAGTTTCATCTTGTCAATATTTGACTTGAAGGAAGCCTTAGCTATATCATGAAAAAGTTGACCAACTTAGCCATTTCTCTTTACCATGCACCATATTTGCAGAATGCTGGAATTTGCACATTTTGACCTCTAACAGTTGCAGTGTATTTACAATGTAGATCTACTCTCAAGGCCGTATCCAAAGGGGGGGGGGGGGTACGGGTTTTGACCCTCCCCCCCCCCCCCCCCCCGAAATGCTTTTCGACTAGTAAAAGCGTAACAAAAATGAATGTAAAAATTTTGTATGCGTTTTTTGGAGTTTTATTTTCGTACCCCCCCCCCCCCAAAAAAAAAAGGATACGGCACTGTCTACTCCTGCCGCTTGCAGGTTTTTAATGCATTCGTTTGGATGACAATCTTCTCGCCCCTTTTGGTTTTCTCTCTATAGCTGTCTATGGTTAAACAACTAGATGGTCCGTTGCAACACAGGTGACTTATTCTTCCATTTTGACGCTAGCAATGTCTTTTTACATGCTAAGAAAACATGTCAGACCCATAATCGAGGCTGCCTCTAGCTTATGCTTCTAGAATCTTAATCCAAAGGCAATTTGACACCGTCCATTTCTTATTTCCTCAAACAGTGTTGGTCTACCGAGTTCTTTCAGCCAATGACTTCTTGAAACACACATTGGAGCCTTTAACTACTCTAGCATACTTCCGATTTACAGACGGAGTCTCAATTATTCCAGTTGATTTATGAGAATAACATTAGAATTGTGGACAATACCTATTTAAGGTATAAAGGACCAAGAGATTGTATCCTAAATTTTTTGGCTGTCCTCGGAAAAATTCTTTTGAACCCCTTTAGTCCTGAGTTTAAAAGATTGTGAGCAGGCATTAAGATTTGCGATCTGAGTCGGTCTGTTTTACTGTTTGCGCATGACACAAATTTGTCTGTAAAAACGAGAACGGATGGTGAGTTGCAAGATGTAACCCAAAGTAGTTTACTAATAATCAGCAGATGGATGAGCGTGAGTCATTTAATTTGAACTATAATATATATATATATATATATATATATATATATATATATATATATATATTATATATATATATATATATTATATATATATATATATATATATATAGGATCTTTCATTTATTATCCACGGCCTTGAAAATACTGATATCGGTAATATTTCTTTTTAGCTTAAATCTCTGGTCAGGGAATTAGGCCTCATTTTTAACTTTACTTTGAGTTTCTGTGAATATATTAATCGTATATCTTAAAAAATCGTAAGGAGCGTGTGTATTTTTATAAAATTTATACTTTTTTTTTCTCAAAGTTCAGTTCTGCGTCTTGTATATTTTTTTTGCTTTTTCGCCTTCACTTAATTTATTGGGTACGATTCTAGATGAGGAGCCTCTTCCTATCTTGGAAAGTAGTTGGGTTAGGTGAATGAAACTTTCAGTAATGTTTTCAGAGCCTATACTATATCCGGCTAAGGTCTTTCGAAGCAATCTACTTCCCCCCTCCAAAGGACACACTGACCTTTGATGATCTTTGACAATCTTTGTTTTATGAAAGTGAAGCTGTCGGAATTTGATCTACGGCACCCACGAGGCAAAAAGAAAAGTGGTTTGAGCCTCACTACCTTAGCTCAAATCCTGATTTGCAAGGTTTAAGAGATTTCTTAAAACTATTTTTCAAAATTGGAAAAAAAACCCTGACGAGGATTAAAATCCGGCTGAGATCATAGAAATTTTGGGCTCAAAACGTGGAGCCAAAGAAAAAGGGATTAAAAACCTAAAATTAAGGTAAACAATTTTTCGTCGTAGTTTTGTCTTTTATGCAATATTTTCAGTCCTAGAAATAAAGAGAAAGTAGAAATAGTAGCTTGACAACATCTTCCCGCGGCATATTTTTGGCCATTGATTTGTCCCTGAAATTTTCATTAATCTAACTAAACTACTTTCCAAGATAGCAAAAGTCCCTCATCTTGCGGTTTACCATTTATTGTGCTTCGTTTAGTCTCCTACGGTTCTTTCTCGTTTATATCCTTTGCACATATTGTAGAATTGTACAATCACACGTTCTAGATTAGGTTCCCTTTCTCTAAAGAAAGTTACCGGTTAGTAAAGAGTGAGGCTTCTTAAGAGTAAGTAAAATTCTAGAAATCGGACGATTTGAAATAATATATATATCAAAGTGTAATGGTGAAACCGGTCATTTGGTCCAATACCTAAGTCTTTGGCCAATACTTTTGAAAACCTTTGACCAAGCCACTTAAATTAATATACTTCAGATATTTGAAATCAGCTAAAAAGCACATTGTTACGATGCAGGTTATTTTCACAGATACCTTCCTAGGACCTAATTTAGGCTGTAGACCAATCCCTGGAAACTTCATTCACCTAGCTTAACATTTTGCCAAGATTTTTTTCACCCATTGGGATTTGATCAGATGATTGATCTTATCATATCGATGGGGCATGTACCTAAAAATAACATTGCATTTTACGTTAATTTAATGTATAAATGGTCGTTAGGTTTAGAGCTATTCGCAAGAAATTATTGGCATAAAGCAATTTGAACGCTCTTGAAAAAAAAAAGAGAAAAAAAAGGATTTTGGTGTTCATGAAAATTACACAATCAAGTTCAATATGTCTTGAGACCACGGAGTGGATTGGTTTCAACCCTCTCGACACAAATGCAAAATTTCACATTTACCCTGACAAGGGCTGTCGTGGATGCGTTCTATTAGGTTTTTTTTCCCGTGGAGTGATCGCACCTAAACTTCACAATTCTAGTTACTTTCTTGTGATAAAAGAGATCACTCCACAGAAAAGTGAAAATTTGTTCCATTTTTCGGCGTAAAACGGGAATTTTGCCTTTTTAGAGCCAACGTGCTATCAAATGAAAATTCTGAGATAGCCAGTTAGTTTAGGACTGTAAGAAAGCCACTTATTTACCATCCTAGTTTCAGAGCCCTTACTACAGCGCGGTGTAGCATTCATCCCTAAACATAGTCGTACATGCAGTTAATATATAATGAACAGTTAATTTAGACAATTATTCGTTAGGTTCGTCTGACTAAGTTGGTGCACTTGAGGATTCATCCATTAAGCGTTTAAGCGACATACATTAGGACCTAATTTGGGCTTTAGACCAATCCAAATATCATCCAAAGATAATAAGCGTTTAGTATTAAAGTGAGTCAATTCCAGACAAAAGTAACCAAGATATAGCATCACAAAGTTAAGTGACTAAAACTAAGGTTCGTATCTTTGGTTAGAGGTGTGCAAGACCAGTTTGCTATGACAAAGGTACCGACCAAAAACTAAAACGAGCTACATGGGCAGGGGCGCCCCTGTATTGTATTTCTTTAAATGTATTCTTTTAGTACCTTCATCAAAATCGAAAAAGAAAAATGCCCCCCCCCCAGATTTAGAAAAGCTGCCTTTTTTGTATCTTCACAAAAAGGAATTGAAAAAATCCTAGCCCCCCTTCCAAATATTTATGAATTATACTATATATCAAGTATCCACACGCTATACCTTTCCAGAATTGACATGATTCCAAAAAGAAGAATCAGATTACTATAAATTCAAGTTTTTATTACAAAAACGGTATCTACAAACGAAATGCTACACAGCTATCACAGGAATACACAGAGAATGAACCAGGCAACCTAAAAACCCGGAATCATCAGTTGACTGTCCTGTAGATCATTAGGTGAACTGGAAGAAAGTTCAAATTGATAAAAGGCTTGAAAATTGAGTCGTTCAGAGAACGAATACATTAACTCCACTTTCTGAATTTGAAAATTTCTCACTAAGCTCATAATAAAATAATTCCGTAGAAATAAGGTTTAAAAAAAAAAGTTAAACACGCCAAACGCTAAATAATGGCATTTTTTTTTACATTTTCTCCCTTGCTTGTTTTATGGAGGTAATCATTTTGGCAACTAAGCCAACAAATTTTACCTTGGCTACATTGTCGAGATTTTCGCGGAATGGGCTTCCTGAAAATGACTTATCTGGATCTCAAAGAAGTCTAATGGTAAATAAGAACGGTGCTAGGCGTACTTCCCCCAAAACATTGCCCCATATGTAAAGCTGAGCAGCCACAGAGAAAGTGGCACAAATAAAAATAGTGAAGAAAAGAAGGAATTTACAATGTTCTACCATTATTCCAAAATATAGGCAGAATATGTGGTGTTGAATACAATATAGTATTTATTTATTTTTTTGTCGTGTTTCTGGAGGCTGATTTATCATAGCAGGATAAGATAACAGTTAACACTGGGGCTGTTGGGGAGATATCAACTCCAAAGGCAAACTTATTAGAGACTAGGAAGTTTTTGAACAAAACATGTATCTCAAAATTTGATTCGATATCATACAGGTTAGACGAGGGCCGGATAGCAGAAAGGGAACCGAGAGGGAGGCTGATTGCCCTCCAATAACATTCGGCCTTTTATAAAGAACACTAGCACTTTCAATTTCCAATCGAATGAGCCTCCTCCCAAGTTTCTAAGATAGCTTCTTCCATTTGAAGTGGATGAAATTTTTTTTTCACTTTCTGACCTTTTTTTGGGCTGCATTTTGAGCGGAAGTTATGTTAAATATTTATTTTCCTTCTGTATTTATTTCCTGCTTAGCTCAAGGTTTCATATAAGTTTCAGACCAATCGAAAAAATTCGACCCCTTGGCTGAAGGACTTATGGCTATAAGTTTCAAATTGATCAGGGAAAGAAAAGTTTTGTGGCTCATTTCAGAGCCCTTAGTTCCTCCCCCTTTCCAGAGCAAAATGTTGAGGATTTTTTGACCAAGAGAATAATCCCTGAAAGTTTCACACCACTGGACTCCCAAGATTAAACATGCCCCCCCCCCCTTTCCGCTATAAAATCTGTGAAGAATCGACAGTTCACATAATTTACACCTTAAATACATCGTATACATGTTTGAATACACTAAATCGTTGTATATAAATACGAAAAGAGAAATATTACCATTCAAAATCACTGAAAACAAAGCTCCTGGTAGATTTGTCCCCACCCCCCCGTAAGAAATTTCCCGGTGAGGCTTATGACGCCCAGTCCATTTTTGTCCATTTTATGCTAAGAAGAAAAAAGATTTTCACAATAGGCGGAGCACTATTACACCCTCCCCTATAACCAATAATAAAGGCACAGACCAGAAACAATCCCGGGAATCAAGAGGGATCAGATATGAATTTCTACCAACCCCTCATTCTATATTTATTTGAAGGCTCAATGAGAGTTATAATGTTTTAGCATTAACATTCACTCTTTGAGACATCTCCCCCCCCCCCCACCGCCAAAAAAATGATCCATCACCCCTCCTTCACAATAGCTGATGCGCACTTACGTATCATATAATTTTATAAAATATGAAGCAAATTAGTTCAGTCAAAATAAACTAAAATAAATGTCAGAAATTTTTTTCTGCAATAGAAAGGGAGGTATCACCCCACAGCACCCTTATTCAGGCTTAGTCTAAAGGAAGAAACACCCCCGGAGATTTAGACAATTTGGGCACTAAAATGCGCTCTTTTAGGCATCTGGCATCCCCTCTGCCTACACAATGACCCATTATATGTTTTTCTTCTTTTGTCTTAATTTCTCTTTGGCTGCTCAATTTTGCATCTGGGGAGAATCTTCCACCGGGAACTATCGGGAAGGGGAGGGGGATACGCCGAGCCCCAACTAGAACATAGAAATTAACAACGACTTGAAAAGATCCTACATATAGTAAAACAAATACCCATTTGACCGCCAAACGCATGCACATTCTTTCTCGAATGGAGCAATGACAGATAAATAGCAGTCAATATCTCACAAAATTATATAACAATTTGTAAAATCACCAAAAGCTACAGTCATGTCAGCACTAAAATATGGTAAACTATCTACAATAGGTGGGTAAAATAGTTTGGTTGCTCTACATCACAAATAAGTAATAAGAAAAAAATGTCTTGTTTTTTTTTGCTGTTGAAGAGACTAATCTTGGACGAAGCCTCAGTTTTAGCTTTATATGTTTTTAGATACAAAAGAGAGTTTTGTTTGATAGTATACAGTAATACTTACTTTTGTCATTTCTGAACCAAAGGGTTTAAAAAAAAAATGAAATAATATTTGAAAATTATCCTTTTCCCATTACAGTGAGAGACAATCTTGAATTAGTCACATGCTGAATTTTGCGTGCTTGTGGGAGCGGGGAACATTTGGAGAGATGATACAAGTTGGAAACAAGGCAACATATTAGCCTAGGTGACCTGTAGTTTCAAGTAACCTACGACTCTTACTTTCTTAATTTTCGAAACTAGAGCATAAATAAAGAAAATAATTAGGCTAAAATAAAAATTGGAAAGAAAATTCCCTTTTCCTTTATAATAACGCATCAAAATAATTAGAAAACTAAAACAAATTAAATGAAGAAAAGATAACAGCACTAAGCCAAGAATATAAACCAAGTTTAAACCCTTTGCACATAAATATTGATTAAAATAAAACAACTCATTAATTAGAAAGGAAAAATAATCCTTTGGAAACAGATCAATTTATCAGCCTTAACAACAAATATAATTATTAGTCACAATGTAAGTCAATTATATCCAAACAAGTTCACAACAGACCAAAAATAAACCCACGTCACGATGATCATTTATTAGCTAACATAGGGTTTATTCCTCAAGAACTTCGCACAAAATAAGCACACAGAACTATCCCTACAAAGGCTCCATTGCCGGTAATTTCATCAATAAAACAAGTTTAACAGCATCAGAAATTAAGTGCCTCATCCCTCCCTTATTTTTCATTAGGCTTTCATGACGGAGATTAGCATCGCCGGTTTGCGTTGTAAAGTCTAGTGCCCTATCCTCTACCTTTTCCGGAACCCGAATAAGTTAGTATTTTCTTATTCAGATTATTGACTTGAATAAGCCCATGTGTTTCAGATGTTGACATCTTAATTCAATAAACGTAAATCACTCATTGATGTTAAATATCATATAACTGTAGAATTACATGAAAAGTCGAAGATTAAGATGATAGTAGATAGAAGGGAACCTAAAATGAGTACCTTATATGGGGAGAATCCTGGAATTCGAGGTACGTAACTACAGCCTAGACTTAATAATACATGGGTTGCCAAACGCAAAAACGGGGAGATTCTTGAGTAGAATCTGAGACCCAAGCTGTTAAGAGGAAATAGTCCAGGTTTGATATTTTTTTTTACTGAAACCTAAGTTGATATGCGTATCGATGCGATAAAAGCAACTACTGCACCTGTGTTATTTTCTGGCTGTAATGAAGTGCAAGCTTGAAATATTATGAGATTGGTTGACAAACTTACGGGTAATCCCTTGCCTTTGTGTTCTAACCTTCCCCAAACCCTACTTAAGTGAGATCTTGTTATTTAAATCTCCAATAAATACCATTTGGTTCTCCTGATGAAATTCAAGAGCCTAGTTCAAATTTGAATAATGGAACTCAGCCATGGATAAAAACATCTAACCTTGAAAAATGTATAAACTATATTTTTTTTTTTCATTTATTTACATTGAATTATGATGTTATAATTTATCCATTCCTTTTTTATGTCTGTTGCAAAATACTATTTTTTGGAATTGCACTCAACGTTGATTTTAGCGGAGTCGCGTTGATTTTGCAGTTATTATTATTGTTTCGTATTTGGCATACTATCACCTCTTGATGTGTGCCACTGTGGTTGTGTTAAATACTGGAAAGAATCCCGGCTTGCCCCGAAGCGTTTTTTCAATCTTAGTTTTCTTCTTCTTTGTAATGGACATTAATATCTTTCAATTATTCTTATTCGCGATTGGCAATCCTGTGTTTGTTCATATTTTTAAAACTAAAAGGGCTAACTTCTTATTAAAAATAGGCTATTGGGCTTTAAAGTGGATTCGTCACAAGCGTAGAGTTTTCAGGAATTCCTTTATGGCCAAATTGAATCTTACTATGGGAAGTTATTCCAATTTATATTTTTGAGTTCCAGAAATCAATTCGCTACACATTAATTTTGAATACATCGTTAAATCCCGCTTCTTATCTGAACTATGATGGATACGTGGAATATACCAAGTGTCTGCATTCAGGCATGGATTTACCAGTAGACCCACTAGGCCCGGGCCTAGGGGCACACAATGCCAGGGGGGGGGCAATAAATTATCATCGAGTGATTTTTTCTTAACAAAACTGGACCAATGTTTTTTTATCATCGAAGTGCCAGGTGCACTCCGCTGCCATAAAGCCTATTCACAGAGAAGTGATTTAAAACCAACACAGGAATTCTGTGGCCACATATAGACTGTCAGATTTCTCCCAAGAATGGCAGCTGGGAGTTGGGTATCACCTCTCTCTTTCATTACTTTTGGCTCATCAGTTGCGTTCTGTTCAGCTCTTCCCCTATCCCGGAAATATCGCAAAAACGGAGCAGCAAGAACGCTTGGGCCTAGGAGCTTCAAAGGTTTAAGTCTGGCCCTGTCTGCATTTTTACATTTGTAAACAAACGATGCAAAACTAAAGATTCTAGACAAATATTAGTTTTTTTTCTGTATTTACGAGAATTTACGACAGTCTCAGACAGAACTATTCTTAGCTGCTATCGCACAACACTTGAAGCCACAAGAAGATTGAGACTTCCCCATGCTTATGTTTCTGGGAAACTTCTCATTCCGTAGTATATGGTTAATATATCAACCGCCACCAGATAATTTCTAAATTTTGCCGCGTCTGGTGATAGAAAGCATTTAAAATCATCCTGGTTTCAGGTAATCCAAATTGCAGTTTTTTTTTTCGTTTTAGACAAACATATCGAGTAAAAAAGTGCTCATAAAGAGAATCAGCTTCATAAAATGTATATAAAACAACGAAGAAGAAACACAGTGGCTATTCAAACTAACAGAAGTTTTAGGTGTCCCTAGTATACAGAGACAACGGTGTCAATAAAAAAAACAATAACAATGTCGTTGAAAGGTAACATTGCACGAGTATTAACAAACGAGAAAAAAAATATATATAAATAAAGCTCTAAAATCCATTTTCACAACAAGACAAAGTTTTCACGAACAACAAGAGTGATTATATACAAATACTTAAAAAAACACAACATATATTGCAAAACTATTGTAGACAAGGCAGCGCACAAAAATATTTACAAAATAAATAAGATGGGCAAAAGAGATACGTTTTGTCAATACGATCCAGGGCTTCTGGCAGATCTTAACATAACTAGAGGGATTGTTGGGCCTTTTTGCACCTGCGCTAAGTTGTTAAAAGGTAAAGTTGCTAAAAGTTCTTAGATGTCGTAAAATACCTTTTTCAAAAATTATTTACCGACTTAAACTACATTGAGAGAATCTGAGTGTAAAAACTGAAGATACAATTTACTATGCTAGGTTGGTACGATTTCAAACTCCATATCATTTAGAATTATGCTAAGAACGAGTATGAAACAATTTCCCATATAAATCATAATTCAAAATAGACTTTCAATTTATATAAAAAAAAAAAACAGAAAAAACCATTCCATTTACTTAGAGACGAAAAGATTTTCTGGAGGGCCTGAGACCTTGAAAATGAATTTTCAGGCCGGATTTTCCTACTTACATTGTTTTAGTGTGTTCTCACCAGAGCTTTCCAACGGTTCTAGTCTACCGGTCCCCAACCACGCAAAGCACTCCCAGCAGGGGCATAGCTCCAGCATTTTTATTGGGGGGAGGGGGAAAAGAGGGATCCATATCCTGATAGTCAAGGGCATGGGCTGTATAATATTTTTTTTCTCTCTAAATTATTGGGGGGAAGGGCCGATTGGCTTACTGGGACGAAGCATAAATACAATTATCAGTGGCGTTAATTTGCGAAAGTTTCGGGTAGAGGGCAAGATTTATTTTTCAAAATCAAGGGAGGGTGCAAGTTGTCATTTTTTTCAATTAAGACACCAAAAAAGACATTTTTCTATGAAAATACCCCAAAAAGGCTCCTCTAGGGAAGCCAGTTCAAAGTAATTGACATATTGGGACGAAGCATTAAATAATAGTAATTGGCGTCAATTTTTGAAATTTTAGGGGCGGGAGGATTTATTTTTTCAAAATCTTTGGGAAAGAGAGGAGGCAAAAAAATTTAGGGGGACGGGGGGGGGGGGGAGGCACAATTACAAAGTAGAAATTCAAACGGTTTTGCTGGGAATGAAAGTGAAAGGATTGATCAACTACATAGCTCTGACATCCAAATTCAGCACACCACAAGGTACATATTCACGTTTTGGAACAAATAGCGCTAATAAAAGAGTAGAAACTATTCCATTTTATTAGCCCTACTCCAGTTAAGCACAACTAAGCAGATACTCTTATTTAATCCCTTTCCTTACAATCAGCAATTGTTACATGGTATTATAATCAATTTTTGTAGCAAATGACAAACTTCATAAGAAAAAAAACGAAAGAAAGAAAAAAAAGTTGATATTCTTTTAAAGGATTTTTTTTTCTTTTCCACGATTGTGTAAAACATAAAAAATTTGCAATTGGTAATGATGGTATGGAACAGGAGACTTAACGAAACCAGGTGAGTGCTATACCATTAATCTAAATTTCTCAGATGGTATATGCATGTAAAAAAAGAGCACTTTTTACTTGAAATGATTTTAGCTAACTAGCTGTGAAACTCTACACTGTCTTCAGAAAATTCGAGAACTTTTTACTTAGTTTCGCTAAAGATAATTTGTTTTAAAGCGAACCTTAAATGATGATGCAAACAAGAAACAGCATAAAATCCGTAGTTCTAATTTCAGATAAGTGTTATATCATCTAACGTACATTTTAATTTTGAAAAAGGAAATGAAGAAACTGTTTTTTTTTTGCGTTTTCTGTAATATAATTTTTGTTCAATGCAGCCTCTCTGATGATTTGATTTATTGATGACTTCTGAACAGCAGCTGGTGATACTCGGTGCAAGATTAAACAAAAACTGTCAAAAGCGAAGTCTTACAGGAAAAAAAGCGCCAAGAAAAACGTTCAAGACTTGATTCAATTCGTTAGACGAAATATAACTATTTTTTATACGTTAAATAAATTTTAAAGTTTATTTCCATAGAAGCTTCTTTTTTAGTGAAAATTCCATGGAATGCACAATTCCCCATCAGCTAAGACACAATAATAGTTAGTCACACAGATTTTTCGTTCCACGAATATTAAATAACGCATCAGCATTGTTTTTCAAATTTTCCAAAAATTCTATCATTTGTCTTGGTGTAATATTATCATCTTTAATCAAACTAAAAAGCCCAAACATTTCAATACATTCTGACCTCAATACCTCCTCTTCTTTGTGCTCAATTTCATACAGATTAAGCAAATCTAAAGCTTTCAAATGATTCTCAACAATAAAATTCGCAAGCAAAGAAATAGGGCTTGAAGATGGCGTTATAATCTGACCAGTAGGCGTCAGCATTAAAGGCCCGGCAGCTGTTTCAACAACCAATTGCAAAGCAGATAGATCACTAGGTAGACCACTGGGAAAGCTGCGTCTGCACTTGAAATCACCAATTGCTGTCAGTAATCTTTTCAGTTGAGATTCGTATTCTTCGGCTAAGAGTGAAGGCCCAAATCTTCTTCTTGTAACTTTAATATCACGAAGAGCTCTGCAAAATAAAATTATTGTTCCGTATAAAATATTACCAAATTGCATAAAACAAGGTAACAAAATTTCTTTCTGAATAGTCTTATGGAGCAGCCTCAAGAGGAATCTTCACCCAGTTATCCCCAGCGTGTGCAAGTGTGTATATACTGATTCTTTTATTGGGATATATCGCACCATAAACTGGAAGGTGTATCTATATTTTAAGTATTTTTTGCTGAAGACAATTATAGATTTTGTCGCCCCCACCATCTTTTACTTTTTTTTGGGTCAGCTGAGAATGTTTTGACCAAGAGGAATTGAAAAATTTGTTAGCCCCCATTAAATAAATGCGGCTCTGCAAGTGTGGCGAACGGGCACCAGAATGGGCGCCCAATGTGGTCACTATTGCAACTGTTGTGCTGAGAACCTTAAAGTTGAAATGGAGAATGAATTTCAGAGAAATGTAATTAACGTAAAAAATCGATATTCTAAGAAGTAGAAATAGTAGCACACATTTAAGATTTACTTTACATTTTTTAAAGAAAAGCGTTTAAATTTGAACTCTGGAAAATAACCTACGGAAAATTAGATGCCAGTTTATAAGGCTTTCAATCAAGGCCGTATCCAGGAGGGGGAGTGTGGGGGTTTACCCCCCCTGAAAATGTTGGCCAACTCGTAAAAACATAACAAAAATGCATATAGACACATTTTTGATGCGTTTTTTAAAGTTTTTGCCCCTCCCCCCGAAAAAGAATAACCCCCGAATAAAAATTCTGGATACAGCCTTGCTCTCAATAATTTTTCACCAGCTACGATATCAAAAACATTTAGTAGACGACTTAAATACTTTCAAAATTCAAAAAGAGAAAAATATTATAGTAACCGTAAGGTCAATAATTAGAGTAAAAAAAAATGACTGACAGATTTATGAGGAAACACATTGGTCTTACAAGCCGCAATCAAAAGCTAGTAACACAAAATTTTAAATCTGGACTGGACTCTTGTCGCAAAAGTCATACTAAGTTAACCGAATTCGAATCATATAAAAGCAACCCTAACATGCTTTATTTTCCTAATGACCTTTATGTTTTACTACATTAAAACTGAATTTTTTTTCTGTTTCCAATAAAACGCTAGTTTCGCATAGTTTTACTATTCTCTACACATAAATTGTTAGTTTTTTCCGTCTGATAAATACATTTCTTGTTTCTCGTTGTGGCTGGGCTTTTAGAAGTGAACATAAGAAAACAGCATACCAGAGAACACCATTGTAGAGGTTTCAAGCAGCTATATTCAAAAATGTGTAATTTTGTATTACGATCGTATCAAATCAATGATCCTAGAAGATCAAGAGTGGACTCATTTGAAAGGAAAAAAAAACTTCTAGTTCCCTTTCCGAAGTGACTGAAAACATTGGAGGGCAACTAGCCACCCATACTCTTTTACCCTCAAAGAAATCAGATCAAAATATAAAGTCAACCGATCCGTACATGCATTTGCGAGCACTAATGTCAATAGCCAGCATTTTCACTCCGAATGAAAGTCCAAACACCAGTGCGAGTGAAGCGGTGGCCAGAAACTCGAGGCGAATGTCCGAGTGAGCAGTGGGAAGCTCTTAGGCCATTTATATGTAAAGTCAAATTGGCATACCCTTTTTGTTTGACCTTTCTGGATGAACTATGACAAAAGGAAACAAATATACCCCTTGAAACTAGCATAGAGTATTAAATTCATCTTTCCTAACATTTTCAGTCAAAAAGAAAATTGAAACTACGTGCATATAAATGATTTTAATCCATGCATATCAATTAGATGGGTTTCAGCAGTGAGGAACTACAACAAGCATAAACAATATATTACCTTGAAAGACCCTTTTCGCAGCTGGGAATCCTACTTAACACCCCGTCATATCTTCCAACATTTTGTATCAATTCAAGCCAATTATGTCTAACTTCTCCACTGTTCAATGATACATGGCCAAACTGGTTGACACCCGTTTCACTACCAATTACTAAACTTCTATTTTCTAATGCAGTCATTGCGCTAGGATGATGGGATGCCAGACACTATAAGAACGAGTCAAATAAATAGTTTTTCTTGGCCGCACTTAATACGTTTGATACCGTATCAAAAATGTAGTTTTGCGAGTCTCGGCGTCGGCTGACAGTTTCAAAGACAAATGGTCCATTAGCAAATTTTCTCAGCACAGGGAGCTTCAGAATCAATTTTGGTATAAACAGATAAGGGATCTTAGATGTGTCCACAGTTCGAAAAGCTAACGAGAAGCTAGTTTAAAACGAAGTAAACCTATAAACTCTTACTAATTGTAAAGCAACATTAGTGGTCAAATTATTCAATCAGACTTCTTTTGAGTTGATTTTTAATGTTTCCAAGCAGGTTATACTAGAATATTTTTGGGGACTGCACTTTCTTGAGCTTCAAGAAGAAAATTTTATTGCATTCAATCAAGAAACAAAATTTAAGCTTTCTAATGATGGAAGTTTATTAAATCTGAATATTTCTATCTCTGGCACAAAACTGAAGAAGCTAAATGGGTTTTCTAAGATATCCGGAAAGTAGGTGACGCCTTTTAGTTTTCTGTCGTTTATTCAATATTTTCACAAAATCATCTCACGAGTCAAATACACATACAGAAAAAAAAAACAAAATCAAAAAATCAATATCAGCAATATCCGCAACAACGCTGATACAGGCATGTCAACAAAATGCAACCTGATTGCAAAAAAAATAACACTTAGAAGGACTATACATGAACTGCAACTATCAAGAAAATCCACAAAGGGTAATTTCAAATTTATATACACAATGTATTGAACAACTGTCACAAACTGCATAACATAGACTACCAATAGTGAATAATGCTCTCCCACACTGATCAGCCCCAAGACATCTGATTAAGGATAGATTGGGCGCCAGTCTACACTAAAATGAGCATCCACTTTTCATGTCAATGCAATCTTCTACTTTCTTTTTATCAACTATATTATAGACTTATCGAAACAAGTCCACAGGAAAAATTCCCATGAGGGGAATATTAGACTATCAAAAGTATGTTTTAACGTTATATTTTCCAATTTATCGCAGGGGTCCTTCACGCTAGTCTTGGGAAGATTTCGCCACAATCTGTATGCACGTACATTGTCAGATTTTAAACTGACCTTAGAAGTCTTGGATAAATATCAAACATAAACTCAATAGTTAGCGAGCGGGGAAATCCCTGACATGTTAAGGGCTCTTCCAGGAATAAACTGAAAAAAAATCAATAAGAGTGTTAACACATAGGCCCGAGAATGCACACACCTTATAAGCTCGATGTCTTAATATTTGGCTTTCCTCAATATTACCTTCCAGAAGAATAATAATAAAATCAACTACGCCATGTTCCTACAGTTTAAATATTTATATATTTTGATATTTAGTTGAATGAATCATGGAGACCATGCACTGGATAGTTCCTTAACTGTCGTTCGTATATTTATCTGCCAGCCTTCGAGATTCGTTTTGGTTGAAAAAACGACTATTTCACTTTTTTCTTAATTTTTAAAGAAAATATAAACCTTCAAATATTTCTGCCAATGCGTTAAATGGCCAGATACCAAGTTTCTTCACTATAAATGCATGTAGTAACATCAATACTCTGTCTGACAGACATTAGTTAATTTTGTACACTGGAAAAAAAGGAACAAATATAAAAAAAAGCAAATGAGAACATAAAGAAAAAGAAATGTCTCAGAATAGGAAAAAAAAGGATAAAATAACTAGAAAAAAGGATAAAGGAATCAGCTATAGATAAGTAAGATAACACAAATGCATATTCAAAAAAGTAAATATGTATTTTTTTTTCAAGTTCTGGTGAATCTACAAAAAATTGCAAGTTCTCGAGTTGTTCTTTTTACACTGGGCACTGATTTTGCACCACGGCAGTGATCTGGGTACGGTAGCCTTCATTTCCCAGAGTGTGCTCTCGAACTTTACAGTAAACAGCAACTAATGCCACAAAAAATGAAACGGATGGGAATGAAAATAGATGGGTTAGGGAGATCTACTAACCAAGGCAGGGATATTCCACTTTCTTTAGTAACAGCAATAATAATCTCAGTCATGTAACAAAAAGCTTAAAAAAGAAAGACTTCTCCATTTGTATAACCAACTTATAAAAATTAATGCATTATTTTATCTTGAAATGCTGGATAAAAAGCTGATCTGGCCTGTAACCTCTTTCTATTTTTGAATTTTGAATTACATCAATTATACATAATTTGGATCCTTACTGCGAAAAAAAAACCCCCAAAAAAACAAAAAAACAAAAAAAAAAACCTTCAGACTACGAAGACACCCTTTGAAATGTTCAGTGTTCCAGCCACACTCCCACTTTAAGTCCTTAAGTTTCAGCTCCTTTAAAAGTTCATCAGATAACTGCTTTATTTCATCACGAACGGCTTGACCTGCTCTCAAAACTTCCTTTGCTTTTTCTGCATTTGCTTGTAACCACCGAGAGAGGTTGGCCAGGCCATCTTGCTCCTTCTTAGTTTCAAACTCCACACCATCCCAGAATCCTGGGGTAAAAGACTCTGCATAACTAGCTGATTGAAACTTCAACATTTGTACTTTATTTTCTTTCAAGTTTCTGGCAGCATCTAATGGCAAATCACAAGCTTCAAGGATAGATTCAACTGTTGATTTTATATTCTTATTATTTAGTTTTACTGTAATTGGTTGAAATATATTTTCTGGTTTCTTTTTCCTTAAGAAGAACTTCAAATTCATTACAGCTGGTACTTGTCCTCTTTTGACCAGCCCATCCAGAAGCCCATTGAGTTGCTTAAGAGAGTTTTCGTTTACTGCCTTTTCTCTTGGATGATTTCCAAAAAAATCTGGATGCACTGCAAAATAAAAAGGTCTCAAAGCAGTGCTAACATCGCTAGAAGAAATGTTTCGTTGGTGCAATACGAATGGCAGCCGCAAGTTTCGGATATTGAAATGGCACATCTTTGAACTACTCCTAGAACAATAAAGAAAGCATGATTAATTACTTAAAATAAAACATCACTCTTCATAGATGTTATCATCAGTAAGTGCTTATCTTGAGCGTTTTTTTTTTATTTTTTACTGCAACCACTTGCGACTGGACTACGTATGACCGCAAGTACTGGTGACTACGACACCTCGCGATTACAACTTCTTGCGACTACGACTACTTGCACCCGTAACTGCAATTTACTACGACTGTGACTGAAAATACTTGCTGTGGTTCCAATTGCTTGCGGTTGCGACGGCAACTGCTCACGTTTACGACTACATGCGACTAAGAGGGTTACTGCTTGGGACTACGATTGCGACTTTGACTGCTACTTCTACTGGAGTTGGTACTGCTACAAAATGCTGGTACTGTAAAACTAAATCCAAACAGACTATCTGAATCCAGATAGTCAAAAGGGCGTCTGTGCAATATCCCAGGAACAGCTATGGGTGTTACTTTGGAGCTTCCAGGGCATGTTGTTAGGGATATTTTTACCAAATAAAAATACAATACATACATACAACCTTGTCAAAGGGCGTATCTGCGATATCTAAGCAATGGTTAAGTTAATTAAGTTGCAACTTCCAGAGCATGTTGAGGAGGATATTGAACGAAATGAAATAGAAACTATGTACATCAAGGTTGTCAAAGGGGCGTATATGCAATATCTTATTAATGGCTAAGGGTATTAAGTTCAAGCTTTCAGGGCATACTGAGGGAGATGTTATGCTGATTCAAGACACTATGCACATAGAGACAGTCAGTAGGACATGCCTGCAATATTTCAGGACCACTTAAGAGAATTAGGTTGAAACTTTTAAGAGATGTTGAGGGGGGTGGTTGGTTACCTTTTGTCTATATTCAGGGTTGTAACATGACAGTGGATAGAATGGTTTCATTCCTGTTGAAGCCTAAAGATTATAGAGGCTCTCAATAAATTTATTTGAATATTCCGCATATCCATCCATCCAAAAATTCTATAGTAGAGCTAATATCAAAATTCGTTACAAAATTTTGCTCAAAATATAAATGGCATGCCAAAATTTTGATCCTTAAGAAGTAAATCGATTTAGTTTTTATTACAAGATTAGGAAATAACAGTTTTTCTTTGCTTATGTATTCAATCAGAGATTTTTTTTGTAACATCTGACAATAGAAGCATGTGGTGATGGCACAAACGAATGCCTGCTGAGGGTTCCGAAAGCCAATACTCTGAATTACAGAGATATTGCTAAGACTGCCTACCTAGCTGCCTGCCTCCATATCGAAGAAAAGTCACTGGGTCAGAATTCCCTTCAGCATTTCCTGTGCCTATGGCTGGATGAAAAGATACCCAAGATAGTACAAATGACTTTGGGACAATTCTTGCATTAATGCTGTATCATGTGAATTTTAGAGCTGTTTCTAACTAATAGGAATAACTACATCTGGAGCAGAGTTTGCCTAAGTACACGGCTTCATCAAGTGTTGTTTTTTTGTGTAACTCTGTTTTTAGTCGAAAAAATTATCTGGGGCAAACCCTAGTCTTTAAGAAAACGAAAGCTTTTCTCTGCATGTCACATGGGATGCTGGTTTTGAATGTAATGAGAAAGAAAATTCTCAGTGCCCATCTTGTACTCTGTGATGCTCTAAAAGAGTTTCAGAGCTAGCCTGAGTTAGTCCCTATTACTTAAAAGTTATTTTCTTTGGAACATAATGCTTGCCAGTGCTACAAATTGTACGAAGTTGAATGCACTAGGAAAGGATAAGAAGAATCCAAAAAGAATTCAGTTGAAAAGAAGAAAAGGATAATAGCAGAAAAACTCCTTCAATAAACTAATTAGAAGCTGAGAAAAAGCAAATATTCCAAAGACTTCGGGCACACTGGCTTTGCTCAAAATATGATTGAAGCTTTCAATTGGAAAATACATGAAGAAGATGATACAGCAAGAGAGGTTGAGTTGATTTAGAGCAGAGTTAAAGAATGGAAGTCCTTGATTTCACCTTATTTTGCCAAGAAACAAGTAGGGGAGAGAGGGGCGAGACCGCACGGGGGCGACTCCGTACGTTTGACCTGTCGTCTAAAGTTTTTGAGCTAATCCTTTCAAAAAATTTCCCGCTAGATGCCCTTCATGTAACGCACATTTGGCGCAAGTTTTAAATTTTGGAGAAAAGAGACAACCGAGAAAAGAGGTAAGGAAGTTTCTATATGCTTGCTGGAAATCCTGAAACATGTAGTCTTTGTCAAATACTTTCTAAGTTATTGTAGCTCTTGAGCCGTGAGTTAGCAGGATCAGAAAAGGTATACCCCTGCTATTTGCATGGTAATTTTCATCAGTAAATATCAGGCCGTTATCTACGAAAAAAAAAAAAATTCAAAATGGCGTCAACATGGGGTAACTCCGGGAACTTTTTTGGGGGTGATTCCGGACACTTTTCGTGGTATCCGGTTTCGCCCTGTACTGACGGAAGTCTTTCATAAGTTGGAAAATGGAACAATATGTAGCTGGAAGCAGAATACTGGTAAAATTGATCGTATTCCTGTTGTGTTATAGAGAAACTGAAGTAATTTATTTTGACTATCAAACTTTGTTTTCAACATTTACACTTAGACAAAAGTTACCCCTTGCCTTACAACCTAGCCTATTTAAACACTACTCTGCGTAACAATCTTTGTCTTGAATCAAAGTTGTCCAAGATTAAGTCTGCCTATTATTTAGATACTTTGTTCCAACTTTAAGATCCTGTGTTCAAGATTGAACAGCATTTTCTATGATTTGGCTAAGCTTAACCTTTAATTTCTATCCAAAATTAAGGTGTACTTTTGACTGTTTATACGTTTAAAATAGTCTCGGCATGTCATTGTTTATGGCAAAAAAATTCAAGCTAATCTTAATCGAATATTCTTCAATACTTTCTAACTGGTGTACCAATAAACCTTACCCCCCCCCCTCCTTGTTTAAAATACATACTCTGAATTGTATACATTCAAAGGATTATTGTCTTATATATTATAATGTTTAGTTTTATAAAATATGTGATTTGAACTTATAATTAGACAGTGATAATTCAAAAGGAGTCATGTGACATTTATATAAGCTTAGATTTATAGTCCACCTTCACAGCTATGTAGATCAGTTCAATTCATTTTCACCCATCATACTCAAAAATACTACTTATTATTAAAGAATTTACTATTATATTGAACAATTAACATTTATTCAATGGCTACTTATATCAGAAAGATAAACAGTAGAGTCTAAGGCTGTATCCAGGGGGGCAGAGGGTTTGAAACCCCCCGAAATGTCTGTCCGACTTGTAGAAACGTAACAAAAATGAACATAAAAAAATGTTTGATGTGGTTTTTTAAAGTTTTTTTGTTTAATGTTTTGTATTATAATGTTAAACTAAACATTACACTGCCTGCAGGCTATCTTTCCATTCTATGCCTCAAAGCATGGCGTGACCTGTGTTAATTTCCATGTTGTTCTCTTCAGATTCTGACGATTATAATTCTCTTTTACAGATGGTTCGCAACTACATTCGAAAGGGGAGTGGTCCTCCTGATCCAGAATTAGTCAGGCGTGCTGTTATTCAATTTATGCATGGGAAGTTGCCTTTCCAAGCAACCGCAGAAGAATTTTCCCCGAAGAAGAGTACTCTTGTGGATGCCGTGAAACGATACAAGGCAATCTTGACAATGACATTGTTCAGGAGAGCACTAAGTTTGTTTTTACTTCCAAACAAGAGAAAGAGCTTGCTGCATACTTCGAAAAATGCTCACTGCTTAACCATGGGCTGACTCCCTATGCAACAAGAAAGTTAGCCTACCCATGGGCAATAACATTGAAGATAAGATTCCCATAAAGCTGGAAACTGAATGAGAGACCAGGAGTGGATTGGCTAAGAGGTTTCATCAAGCGGAACGCCAGTTTGTCCATCAGAAAACCCAAAAATACAAGCCAGGCTCGTGCTGTCGACTTTAACGCCGTTGTAATTGGTGTCTTCTTTAGGAGTTCAAATCTTCAGGAGTTATATTGCAAGTATCATTTTCCTCCTGGTCGAATTTGGAACTGCGATGAAACAGGAGTACCCACAGTTATTCAGGCCCCAAAGGTGATTGCTAAAAGGGGAGTGAAACAGGTTGCACAGACTGTGTCAGCAGAAAGAGGGGATAATACCACAATGCTATGCTTTGTATCTGCAATTGGTCAGACAATTCCACCAGTGTTTGTTTTTCCAAGAGTCAAAGCTTCAGAGAGGATGTATCGCGATGGACCACCAGGATGCATTGGCTTAGCCCATCGCAGTGGATGGATGACTTTGGACAATTTCCTTTGTTCCATGGAACACTTTCTAAAAGAGGTCAAACCCAGCAAAAAAAGACCCTGTTTTACTCTCGTTTGACAATCATGAAAGCCATATTTCAGTAGAAGTAGTTTCCTTGTGTAAAGATAACAGCATCCACCTCATAACTTTTCCTCCCCATTGCTCCCATCGTCTCCAACCCCTTGATGTTTCAGTGTATGCACCATTGAAGCATGCAATCAGGGAGTCGTTTGACAATTGGATGCAATTAAACCCTGGTCAGAGAATTTCAATACATGAAATAGCAAAATTGTGCAAGTATCCCTCTCTGGAAAAGTTGAATCCTCAAAACATCACAGCTGGTTTTGAGAAGGCAGGAATTTGGCCCTTAAATCCAAATGTGTTCACAGAAGTCGATTTTCTGCCAGCTGAGGTGACAAACCGCCCAGATCCAGCCGAATAGAATGCCATAGAAACTTCCAATATTGATGATCCTCACCCTGGTTTATTTTGTGATTTATCTCCTGTCATGATGGGTCAACAGCAGTCAAACTTGCCTACGGCAGTAACTCCTGAAAGCAAACGACCATATCCACAGGCAAAAATGCAAGTAGGTCCGCGCAAAAACCGTAAAAAAGGCAAAAGTAGAATTCTGACAGAAACGCCAGAAAAAAGAGCACTAGAAGTAGAGACTGAGCTAAGGCTTGCTAAGAAAAAGAAAAAGTCACTAAAAAAGTCAAAGGTTTCACTCATCTCTGACAAAACTAGAGACAGCATTTCAGACATAGATATACAGCTAGACCCCAGCGCCGCGCCGGCGGATCGACCGAACGCCGCCGACAAGAGGCCCGATCGAACGCCGCCGAAGTGTCGCAACGCGGCCGGCGCGCCACCGCCAGCAAAGGCGGCGGCGTTCGGTCGACTTTAAATTAATTTTGCGGCAATTCTTTATTGCGTCAACCGCAAAGTCGGAGCTTTTCCTTCTCGTGTGGTTTAGTATTTCGGTTTTCCTGATTAGAAATCAAGCAGGGCTTGCACTATCCCCGAATTTTCGAGTATTTCCCCGAAAATCTATGCGTCACCCCGAAAAAAAATTTGGTTCCCCCAATCCCCGAAAATCACGCAATCACGGTGCCACCTCTAGTGATTTATCACCAGTGACTTTCCTGGCCAAATATTACTTTGCATACCATAATTCTTCACTACTCTCTGGTTCTTTAATTTTCGTCTCTTGTTACTTTGCATAAAACCAGACAGATGCAATATGCAATTGCATTGCAAATATTGCAATATACACAGTTCTTCATATGTTGACAAAAAAAAAGTATCGTCTTTATGAAATGAGTTTAAATCATTTCGAATCCAGTTTCCCACTTGCAATTCCTTACATCATTCGTAGTCGAGAATTTTATTTTCAGGTTGAATAGAATTATAGAACGCAACATTCACTAAAGTTTGATTTTGAAATTGATAGCAGAAAGATCGTTTCTACAGCTGAATGGTAAGTTTGCAGATTTTTTTTTCTTTTGCTGTTTTTACATAAGATTTTCTTAATGTTTACTACTCAATTGTTGAACGCCTGATAGATTAAAGAAAGAACAATCTTCTGTCTGAAAAATATTTTACCCCCCCCCCCCACAAAAAAATAACCTTCTATTGAGACAAAATTTAGCTATAGACTAAGCTATGTACAAGGATGGGGAATTAAAGATTGAAATGGAAGTTACCCCAAAAATATGATTCATAAAAAAATTGTAAATTATTGCCTATAGGGGGGGGATAGGGGGCTATCATTTTTAAATGATAATACCTCATTTTTTATATTGAAAGCAGGGATGCCAAAAATATTTTTTTTTTTAAATTAAAACGGAGATGGAAGAAAATACTATCAAATTCCCTGGGAAACCATTGAAATATTTTGATACACCCAGGGCCCCCTATTGGGACTTATTCTTTGTCTTGGGTATTTTGCGATTTCTCATAGGCTACTGGCCTAATTTGGCTTTTGTGTGTGGTCCCTTTTTATTCGATTCTTTGGATCTTATTGAATGCCACGGCGAACCTATGACTCAGTTTTCCAATAGTTTGAGGTATGTCTGAATAATTTCGCCTTTTTTGTTGTTGTCTTTGTACCCCTTTACTCATACCCTCAATTTTTTTTCATGGAACACTAAGCTGTTTAACGTTATTTCGCGTGTTTGTTTGAACCATATAGTAACCTAGTTAATTATTAAATAAATTATTTTTTTAATGTAAAGCTGAGACGGTATCCTATCAAGGTGGTATCCAGAGGGGGGGGGGGAGGTATGACATTTAAATGATAATATCTCGAAAATTTTTTAATGAAAGCAGGGATGCAAAAAAGTTAATTTTTTTTTAATTTAAAGCAGAGACGGCATCCTATCAAGGTGGTATACAGAGGGGGGGGAGCTATCATATTAAAATGATAATACCTCGAATTTTTTTTTGAAAGCAGGGATGCCAATAAGTTAATTATTTTTTTTTTATTTAAAGCAGAGACGGTATCCTATCAAGATCATGGTATCAAGAGGGAGGGGGGACATAGGGAGTTATTATATTTAAGTGATAGTACCTTGATTTTTTTTTTATTGAAAGCAGGGATGCCAAAAAGTTGTTTTTTTTAAATTAAAGCGGATACGGTATTCTATCAAGGTGTTATCCAGAGGGGGGGGGGCGGTAGGGAGACATTATATTTAAATAATAGTATGTTAAATTTATTTAGTTTTTAAAGCAGGGATGCCAAAAAGTTAATGTTTTTTTTAATTTAAAGCAGAGAAGGTACCCTATCAAGGTGCATGGTATCCAGGGGGGGGGGGGGGGTTAGGGAAGTATTATATTTAAATGATAATATCTTGATTTTTTTTTATTGAAAGCAGGGATGCCGAAGTTATTTTTTTTTTTTTTAATTTAAAGCAGAGACGGAATCCTATCAAGATGGTATCCAGAGGGGGGGGGGGGGCATAGTGAGTTATTATATTTAAGTGATAGTACCTTGATTTTTTTTATTGAAAGCAGGGATGCCAAAAAGCTGTTTTTTTTACTTTAAAGTAGAGATGGTATCCAGAGGTGGGGGCATAGGGAGTTATTATATTTAAGTGATAGTACTTAGATTTTTTTTTTTTACTGAAAGTAGGGATGCCAAAAAGTTATCTTTTTTTAATTTAAAGCAGAGACGGTATCCTATCAAGGTGGTGTCCAGAGGGGGGGGATAGGGAATTATTATATTCAAATAATAATATCTTGAATTTTCTTATTGAAAGCAGCCTCAGTCCACACAAAGTGGATAAGCTGATTTTTATTCATGACAATTATAGCCACATCCCGCAGTTAGAATATACTTCCAAGTTTGACTGAAGGATCTTTTTTCGACCAGTTGACCCCTAGATTTTTTGTCCCTCCACTCTATTTTGAAATATACCTTTTTTACACATACTAATATTAGGACTTTCATTAGTATACCAGCTTACCCGTCACACGTTGCCACGATCTTAAATAAAAGGAAATTCAATGAGAATACCCCTAAGGAAAATTTCTAAACGTTCACTGTCTTAGTTAAAAGTTTCTAACGTCATAATGTTTTCATTTTAGTTTAATTATAATTGAGAAACATATTCGAATCATACAAGATTACGTTGAATTGCTATGCATGCTCTTCGAAAAGCTGTTCAATTTTCTGATATCGTCCATTATATAAATTCATTTAAGTTCGACCAAGCTAATTGGTTGGGACTGGCACATTGATTGGAAATTAACTTCCATTTCCCTTCCAGTACTGAGGTTGGTCATCCACATTTCGTCATTGGGAACTGATGCTTGATTATTTTTTAAGGTGAAATTTTAAGTTATCCTATTCAAAATGATTGTGGAAAAAATTGGTAGGACAGGTTGATGTGTTTTTGTGTTTTACATATATTTCTGCTTGCAATTGTATGTTCTTTTGCGTATTGTAAATATTGTTTTATGTATGGTATATTTCGACAGTTGGATAATGTTTTGAAATATGAATCAACACATGTAAATTAAAGAAGGAATAAGCCAAGCAAAAATACTCCGTACAACATATTTGTCCAACCCCTATGATAATTTAAAAATTAACAAGATTTTTCGTGAGTTATACTTGATGTATTTTTTTTTAAATTGTTATTAAAACCCGTTTTTAATACAAGGAAGGCTTTTTAGGAATCTAAAAGAGCAAAAAAAAAAAACGATCAATATCAAAGTCGCCCATTTCAACTGTTTTAAAGATATTGGCAAAGGGCATTATGAAAAAATTAAGCTTCTAAGTTCAAACTTATATTCAAAGTTTTTACCCAGATAACTGACGAATTTTGTGATACGGTATTTGAAGTTTTGTCAGCAGTAGGCCTAATGCTCGATGAAAAAAACTACGAATTTTCATAATTATTTATGTTAAGAATACATAGCTAATAGATACTTCAACTATTATGCAAGGGTTCTGAAACGCCACAGCCATTTCGTTTCTACCAGATTTCTACTTCTCTTGATGAATAACAAAGAAGACCAGTTTCCAGCCAGCGACTTGGCAGCGCGGCGCGCTGTTTCTTGCCCCGCCGCCGCCGGTCTTCCCTCATCGGCGCGGCGCCGGGGTCTATATACAGCTCAATGACGGGTCAGATGACGAGTCTTTACATTGTGGAAGTATCAGTGAGTTTCAGACAGATGAAGAATTATCTTGTGGAAATTTTGTGCTTGTGAGGTTTATGGTTGGAAAGAAGCAAAACTCTGCCGTTTACTATGTTGGTGAAATTGAAGAAATAAGTGGCAGAGTAGCAAAAATAAACTACCTGTGCAAGTCTGGTAGTAAGTCCATCTTCCCTGAATGTCGAGATTGTGCAGAAACTGACTTTCAAGACATTATTATGAAGCTTCCCGCACCGGTATCAGTAGGAGAAACTGGGCGAACAGCCAAAGCTCTTGTATTTGGCTGTGATTTGGCCCAATTTCCCATAAAATAAATTTAATGTTACATTTAACTTGTATATTGTCTGAATTAAATGTTAATATTATCTGAATCAATAATCACAAGCATCAATTAATGAATGTCCGGAAATGCCCCATGCGTATCTGAAGTCACCCCCTGGTTGGGGTGACTTTGGACACTTGAAATCACACATTTTTGGGTCTCACCAAGAAATGACTTGATGGATGTCATTGACAAAACCACCAAGAAAAGTGAATAATTGAGTTATCTATTCATGTAAAAAGGAAGTTTGTATCTTTAGAAATACGCTTTTTAGGGGTCAAAATCCTCAAAATGTACGGTTTCACCCCTCTCTCCCCTATAGTAGTGAAGTAACTGTCATCTTTTATCAATTGAAAGCAAAGAATCTAGTATTTATCGGAATTCAATGAAAAAAGCAACAAACACATGGTCCCAGTGACAAGATCACCAACTTCTACTCCATCTACTGATGCCAGTCTCTAAGGTTTACTAATCATGACTTAAGTCGATAAAATGTTTATACTTTTACACTGAAAAGGTTTAGGTCTTATCATGATTCGTTTTGAGAAAAATCTTGGTTATATTAGTTGTTCTTGTGACCAGTGTGTTGTTGTAAAGTCGGTTTCAACATTGTTTTTTCTAAGAGATTTTCCAAATCTTATCTTTTCTCAGGTATGAATGTTCTAATAAGTTTATGAGAACATCCCATTGCTCAAGAATCCTATAGCTGCATCAGCAAGGGCTAGCTAATGAGCTGTTGCGTGTTTCACAAAACAATGTGGAGGGAGCATGATATTCTTCTGAATGGTGCCAAAGTCTTTCAAGCAGGCATGCAAACGGCTAAAGAAGTAGAACGATTGTAAAGTCAAAACATTAAATATATGATGGTCAAAAGATTTCAAAAAAGCATTGTGGACTATGTGTACATTGCCAGTCCTGACATCAGCTAGCCCTTGGTCACAGTGCAGTGTTCTAAATTGGGAATACTTTTTATGATGTCACTCTGTGGATGGTCCTGACACCAGGTATTCAGCTGCAGCAACAACCAAAAATTGTTTTTGTTTATTGCATTTATTATTGCTATTGGGTCACAAACTTGGAACCTATTTTGGAACCAAACTTGGTCACAAATGTTTTTATATATTGGGTGACAGAATGTCTCCCAAGTTTTTTTGAGTGTACACATTTCCAAATTTTTTTAAGGTTAGAATTAGCTACAGCTTCCACTGACTCTTTATACTTCCTGTTCTGTAAGATTTTTCAATTGGTTACATACCTGTTTATACTTGACATAATGGTTATCCTGGTGAGAATTTGTGTATAACTTCAAGCATTTATTTTTCTCGCCCCTTGCTTTGTTTATTTTACTTGTAAGATAAGGAGGAGTTTTTGGTTTTCTTACCCATTTAACTGATGAATAATTTTCTATATGGCTTAGCAAAAATCTTTCTATAGTGGTTCACGAGTCTTCATCTCCATATTATTGGTAAGTGACCAATCACACTATATAAGCTCCTCTTGAATTAGACTAACATTTTTAGTCTTATTTTTGGAGACACAATCTAAAACTACAATTCATGGCAATGTCATCACATGACTTACAGATAAAGGTGGTTGTGGTGAGATGTCTATAACAAACTTCATACTGTTTTCAAATGGAAGATCAACCAAAGAAGAATTGTGGTTGTCTTAGGATTCTATCTTACAATAATTTAGCTGGTTCAAAAGGTAAAACAAAGAGGAAGAGCAGTCCAATGTGGAAAAACTGAAGTCCTGTATAGACTTCAAAATCCTTCAAGTTGAATTTCAACTGTATCAACAAAATTTATTGGTTAGTGACCAACATAATACAAGTGGTAAGGACTGTCTCTCTTAACATATTTGTTACATTCTGATGGGTACATAATTATAGATTTTTGAAAATATTAATCAATAAAAGCACCAAGATGACCTTGATGGGAAACTATATACTTGGAAGAACTTATTGATTTCATATACTTTTATATTGTCTGCTGACATTTGAGTTTTGGATGAGTTAAAAACAGATGGAAAGTCATTTATGAGAATTTAAAAAAGCATAGATCTAATGTGAAATACCCCTTAAAACATGCATATGTGATGATTTGTGAACTCAAATATACACAACCATTGTTCTTTCATTGAGATAGTATGCAATTTGCAATAAAGTATCTGTCCAAAGATTGTTCTGTTAAGAAAAAGGTCCCAGATGCAGTTAACAACAAGCCTTTCCCTAGCTTTAGAGAATACCAATAAGTTTAAAATGTTATTTAATTTAAACACTCAGAAATAGAACCTGAAAAAAGTTTAATAGCTACAGATTAATGACCAATGCCAATAATGATAATATGATCAAGCAAATACAAGAGATGATCAAATCAATGTGAAACTAGACCAAAAGTCATGACACTAGAGAAACTGTCAAGATCTATATTATGTTTGCTTAAAAAGCAAACATTAGGTATTCATTCATTTCTCAAGCAGTGAGCATTAATATAGGATTACGTGTTGGAATATTTCATGACTGCATTGTGTGGACTTGGTATGAAATTATGGCTTCCAATCAATTTTTGCATTGTCCTATACTGAACTTTATTAGCTGATGCATGTATGCTGGCATGAAAACTGACAAATTTTTCAAGAGTAGTGTCGAGTTTTTTCTTAAAGAAACGATTCTTGAGGGGAAAAATTATTCTATGAAGTAAGTGGCTGTAATGATAGATGCATAAAGTAACCTTCGTGATGAGGACAACATTGTGGATATTGCAAAAATATTTCATAAATGCTTCAAAGAGCAAAAGACACTTCCCAGGTTTATGATTTGGGATCCTTCAGAAGTCCTGGCGGGTACTGAACTAGTTTTGGTATGCATCACCTCTATGGTGAATCAAATGTGAAGGAACTCTAACCGAATTCAGACAAGGGTCATTGTGCAAGGCTATCGCTGATTTGGATTGGAATTAAAGCTGTAAAAATTAAAGCTAAACAGTTTATGGGCATCATAAAGCAAGTACCATTTGAGTTCCATGATGGATTACAAGCTTTGATTCCTAACTGCATCAAGGCCAAACGTTGTGGGCTTTCATTAGATTTCAAATTATCATTTGCTGCTCAAAATAATCTGGAGATTTTTTTAAATATCCCCCTAAACTTGGATACAAGATTCTCCATGTCAAAAAATATTGGTATCTATCCCACAGATGCTACAATTACCATGGTCACGTGGAAAAAGATTGCAAAGTTCCCCATATGTGGGCACTGTGCACAAACTGGACATGGACATATCAAAGAATCCCCTTGCACTAATAATCTATGTTGTGTATCATGCCAAACTAGAAAACACAACTGTTATTCTTTCAGCTGTCCTGAAAACCAAAAGCTAATAGAATCCCAGCATATTCATAAAAATGGCAACTAACCACAGTTCCATATTGGTGCTATCTTGGAACATAAATGGTGGCATCCTGAACAAGCTTGCCTTGCTTGAAAAAATGGTTGAAAAATATGATGTAGTGTGCATCAAGGAACATTGTTTACTACAGGATCACAAAAACTTACTACAAATCTCTCGTGCTAATTCTACTTTGATATATCCTGCTTCTCTTCAAAAAACAAAGGGCCGACCTAGCAATGGGCTGGCTGTCTTCAGCAAGTATAAATTTGAACGTTTACGTTCAGAAGATTGCTTTCTTGTCGTTAGTTGCAATGGTTATGCTATTGTAAATGTTTATTTACCCACTAATTATGGCAATCAGGCCTTGGAGGTGAGGTTTAGTAATGCATGTTGCAAGTCAGCTAAATATGTAAAATAACTGTTCCATTCATTTCCATGTTGTCTCATCATTGGTGATTTCAACTGAGATTTATCAAGTGGTTGTTGTCCCCAAGCTCAAACTGTAAAGAAGATGTTGCCTAATGTGTTCCCAAAAAATCAACAGTTAACCTTCATATCCATAGCTATCACTACTTAAAACATTGATCATGCATTGTTCTCTGACAAGCCTGTGCATGTAGTTTCAGTTTTGGATGATATTTTGTGTCATGATCACATTCCTATTATTGTGAGTATTTCAGCATCTAGTTCTTCAAGGGCCCCCAAACGTTCTAAATGGTCCATCAGAAAATCTTGGGAACTTAACGACATAGGACTTCAGAAAGTTTGTGATGATATTTTGACTGGTGTTCCAATTATCACATGCTCAAGAATGAAATTAACTGAGCAGGTGATAATTGGAACACCAGGCAAAGTACTTGACTGGGCAACTAAGTTAAGATGTTAAATCTTCTTCTGCAGTTATGGACAAGCCTGAGCTTTGTTTACAGCTTAATCTATATTGTGAACAAATTATTCATGCTATTAGATGTGCTGATTGGGAAGCTGTACCTATTCATAAGTCATGAGCAAAAATGGAAAAATGTGGTAGGTCTTGAAATCCAATTTTAGTTAGTGCTTGTTCCCAGGCTAAAATATAGTTGAGTATATGGCAAGAGTGTGATAGGCCTGGAGTTAGTGTTGTAAATGCTGTCCATATTCATAGAAAGAGAAAGTTTTGTAAAGCACTCCATGATCATGCTGCCAATATCAAAGCTGAACTGGTGGCTAAAATCACTGATGATCCAAATTTGCTTTGGAGGTCTTTCCCCAGTCAATCTACTGAATTTAGCACTTTAGAAATACTGGAGTCTGAATGGGTGGCTCATTTTTCTACCCAGTTTAATGCTCCTGATAGTCTGCGGGCTAAGAGGTTTGATGAAGAAATTATGAATTTTTTGAACAGTTGAGCTAGATGCAGGCAATTAATCATTGTAGGTAATTTGATTAAAGAGGTTATACTGAAGCTTAAAAAGAAGTTTTCTTGTTGGCTGGATGGGATTTGTGTTTGCCATTTTGATTTTGCCAGTAATTACCTTTTTGACCATATGGCTTTACTGTTCCATATGATTTTTACAGTAGGAGTTGTGCCCAATTGCCTATGTGTTGGTATTGGAACTCCAATTTTGAAAAAAAGAGAAACCACTTTCTCAATGTTTGTCTTATAGGCCCATAAGAGTTTATAGTGTGTTTTGAAGATTTTTCAGTTATTAATTTTTGAGAATATTTGACAACAGTGTGTCATACCTCCTTTTCAGTTCAGGTTTCAGCCACGTTTGCTACCACGCTTTAAGGAGTTTATGTACAATTTTAAAGGATGCTGAAAGGCCAGGTAGAACTTTGGCTATTGGTGCATATGACATTAGTAATGCTTTTGGATCTCTAATTCATTCTCAGGCTATGCTTGAGTTATTAAAGAGGGGGGGGGGGGGTATCTGTTGATGTAGTTGACCTCTCTATTGTATGTATAGACACCTCTGAGCCCAATTAAAAGATTGGATCTTTACTCCTTCCTTCAGAACTTTGAGTGAATCTTGGAATTAAACAAGGGGCTATTTCCTCACCTACTATTTATAATAGCTTGACCCTAAGAGCCCAAGGTGATTTATTGCCTTGCTTCATATTGAATGGTTTTAATGTGTCTGTTTTATGTTATGCAGATAAAGTTCTTACCTAAGTAGGGTTGTGTTTAGTTTGGAAAAAAGTTTTAGGCAGATTGCTAAGAATTATAATGAGATTGGTCTTTCTTTAAATGCAGCTAAGTCTTAAGCGCTACTATATAATTTTAACAGGGGAAACCCCCTGACAGAGTAAACCTGGGTGATTCTGATGTTGTACCATTGCAGGAACTTGTGCATCTTGGATTACCTATTGGTATATCCCTAAAGTCAACTCAGAAATTACTTATTGCCCAAACTAAACATAGATATGCAATGCGTATGCTGGTGCAGTTGGATGAAAGCCATCTTGCAAAAGCATATAATGCTGTTTCTCTCCCTCATGTTCTATACTGGGTTCCTTTCTGGGACATTTTTAACCAATCAGATAAAATAGAAATCATGAGGGCAACTATTAGACATGCAGAATTACTAGAAATTGTGCTCAATATGCATCTACATAGCTTTTCAGAGGGAAGAGCAAATAGATGCTTACATGTATCATTATGGTAATCAGTAGGCAAATAAACATTATAGATAAACATGTTATCAACTTTGACAGCAAAAAAGTAATCACTGGAATTTGCAAGCACCCCAAGTATAGCAGGATTCATGATAGTTGTAAGATTCCCAACAGTCTACCACCAGCACTATTTTGCTTAGTAAGAGTAGCATAGCAAGTGGACTTCTCTCTGCTATTCAAAAGACCAAAACTTAACTGATTTAAAAGAAGCTCTTACATGCAAATGTAAAGAACTGAACTAAAGGCTGCACTGTATGCTCTTGTAAGGCTTTAGTCTCCCTTATATTGTAAAGTAGGCTAAAGGTCAGGAACTACAGGCTTGATAATTTTAACAAAATATCCAATTTAAGACAGATGTGTTCACTTTGAACTCTGAACCACTACTGATGAAATAAATAATAAGCCATAACATTATTTTAAGGTGAATATACCATTTTACCCCCTTTTCAGAGCTTTACCAAAATAAAATAATCTCTACTGTTCCAACTGAATACCAGATCCCCCATGCTTAATAGGGATGGTATGGTCTTTGGTAATATAAAATTGCTGATTTTCTTCAAAAAATAGCTTAGTTTAGCATTATGGTGTCTCTGAGACACCATAATGCATTATGGTATTGACAGGTATCTATGAGAAATAAGAGCAAGGGTACAGTATAGAGCAGAAATAAAATTGGAAAAAATATAATTATACCATTGGATTCTTTAGTCAATACACAAAATCTGTTGGGGTTGACAACATTTAAAGGAAGCATGCTAATAAAAGTGGTACCATTAGATTTGTTATTTGATGCTCTCTCCAAATATCATGGTTGCTTTTCTGGCAATGTCCCCACCCCCCTAATGACCCTAGATACAGCCCTAAAAATATATTTCTCTGTTAGTTTTCATCTTGTGACATGCCATGTGTTCTTTGTTGACTGGCTTTCTTATATTATTGATCTGGTCAAAAACATTCTTCCCCCTGATGATATTTGTACATTAGGGGGGTGGGGGTAAATTTTGTTTCTTATGCAAATGAGAGGTAGGTTTAAACTCCCCCCCTCTAATGTGCAAATATACACCCTGAATTGGTATATGTAAGTGTGGGGGTAAAATTCATTTCTGACAAAAATGATTATTATATTTGGAAAGAGCCTAAAAAAAGGCATCAAGTGGTATGCTTACTTTATTCATAAGCCAATAATATGAATAACAAAAATTTAACCATATTTGAACTAATTAATATATAGAATGATTGGTAAATTTTTATCAAATCATAATATTGACTTACAAATAAAGTGAAAATCCCATTCAATGCCTTTTTTATGCTCTTTCCAAGTATAATAATCATTTTGTCAGAAATAAATTTTACCCCCACCCTTATATATACCAATTCAGGGTATATATTTGCACATTAGGGGGGTGGGGACAAATTTAATTTCTGATGTAAATGGGGGGGGGGGTAAGTTTAAACTTTACCCCCCCCCCCCCCCCTAATGTGCAAATATATACCCTGAATAGGGGGGGGGGGGTAAAATTCATTTCTGACAAAAATGGTTATTATATTTGGAAAGAGCATAAAAAAAAGGCATCAAGTGGTACATTCACTTTATTTGTAAGTCAATAATATGATTTGATAAAAATTTACCAAATGACCTAAATTACAAATCTGTAAATTTTTCTGTTTAGCCTAGGGCTACTCACAGGTTACACTGTACTACTGTTACAAACAAACCACTGCAGTAAATATTGAACAGTTCATATTATTTACCTACAAATAAAGTGAACATACCCCTAAATGCCTTTTTTATGCTCTTTCTGAATATAAGGTATTAGTTTACAATTGTGATTAATAATAAGGAGACATGTTAAGAAAACAATTCTTACTTTATAATATGTATAATGATCCTAGTTAACATATTATTCAAGGGGAGAAACTTTATCCTCAAATCTTTCCTCTTTTTTCTACTTAAAAAAAAAAAAAATACAATTTTTTAACATGCTTCCAACAAAATATTTACACATTTTGAAATTTGTGCTACAAATTTTTTGTATAGATGGCACTTATCTTGGCCATTCTAGTTCTGTTTTTTTTTTTTTTAAATTTAAAATATGGTTCTAAGACATTCATGATATCTTAGAACCTATATATTAACAGAGTATATACCCCCACCCAGGTGCCTCCCAAGGGGGTGGGGAGGGGTGTGCTGGCCCCCTAACTTTTTAGGTATTGGGTAAAATTTTCACCTTTGGTGAAAATTTTGCCAGAAATTTTGAAAAATTCTTAATTTCTGTAGAAAATCTGGCATAAATCAGGTAGCAGTTTGGTAAAATTTACAAAGCTTGCCCCCCAATGAAATGAGCCTTGGAATGCTCCTGCCTCTACCCCCCCCCCTAATGTGCAAATATATACCAAAAAGTGCATTCTGAATCTAAGTATAACCAAATGAATGTTATTCCAACCCCCTAAATATATCCAAATCAGGGTATATATTTGGACATCAGGGGGGTGGGGGTAAAATTCATTTGTGATGCAAATGAATGTTATATTTAGATTCAGAATGCAATTTTGGGTATATATTTGCACATTAGGGGGTGGAGGTATATACTCTGTTAATATATAGGTTCTATGATATTCATGAATATCTTAGAACTGTATTTTAAATTAAAAAAAAAAAAAAACAGAACTAGAACAGCCAAGATAAATGCCATCTATAAAAAAATTTATAGCACCAATTTCAAAACATAAATGTTTTGTTGAAAGCATGGAACAAATTGTAATTTTTTTCTTTTAAGTTGAAAAAAGTAGGAAAAAAGGGGAAAGATTTGAGGATAAAGGTTATCCCCTTGGATAATATGTTAACTAGGATCATTATACATATTATAAAGCAAGAATTGTTTCCTTAACATGTCTCATTATTAGTCACAGTTGTAAATTTACACCAAATACAATACAGTAATTGCTTTTTGTACAAATCAAATTTTAAGCCCTTTTAGGACCCCCTTGAAAATGATAATTTCATTCTATATTTTTTGGATATAAAAATGGGTGATAATATTTGTTTCAAACTTGTTATTTCATTATAAATCCATTTTGTAAAAAGTTGTATAGTTCACAAACATTGAGTGGTCAAGATTAGGTTCAATAGAAAAAATTCAATAAAAATCCCCTATGTTTTCTTTTTATTCTGTTAGGCCACTTAAAAGCTGCTGTTTACACTATATGTTGAAAAATATCAAAGGCAACAGAAGAAATGGTAAATTTGCAGGTGGCATAATAATTTAGCTAAGATGAAAGTGAAAATGTCATTTGATGCCTTTTTTATGATCTTTCAGAATACAATAATCACTTCTGTTGCAAATTGCATCTTGAGCCCATAAAGGGGTCCCAAATATATTTTATATGAATTATGAAAGAGCATAAAAAAAGCATTAAATGATGTTTTCACTTTCATCCTAGCTAAATTATATGGCCCACTGCAAATTTACCTTGAACTTTATATCCCCCCCCCCTAATGTGCAAACATATACCCTGAATTGGAATATACCCTGAATTGTTGACAGCAAAGTTTCAAATTGCAAAATTCAGTGCTGTTTTGGTTGATGGCAGTTGAAAAACTTGAAAGGGTAGGAAAATGGTTTTAATTGAGTTGCCTAGTAAAGGAGGTTTGAATTGTTATAACTAAGTATTTTTGGAATATATTACTCTTGAACAACTTATTTATAAACTAGTGATATGTTTTTAACCACTTTTCAATAACTTAACTAGTGTTGATAACTTTTGTGTGAGGTTACAAAATGAAATACCCTTGGGGCCCCTTTAAGGGCTCAAGATACAATTTGTGACAGAACCAATTATTGTATTATGAAAGATTATAAAAAAGGCATCAAATGACATTTTCACTTTTATCCTAGCTAAATTATTGTGCCACCTGCAAATTTACCAAAGAAACATGGTGGATAGAAAAAATAGAGAAATTGTTTGAATTTCTCATCCAACTAATTGTGACATATCAATGCTTGCAGAATACATAACTTTAACAAGATGTATTTTAGAATGAAATAGTAAGTTTGAAACCAACGCTTTAACCCTTTTTGTAGGCTAAAAAAAAAAATTAAAAGAACTATCATTTTCAAGGGTTCAATAAAGCCCTTAAAACTGAATTTGCAGGAAAAGCAATTGTTATATACAGAAAGAGCATAAAAATGGCATCTAGCAGTATGTTCACTTTATTTGTAGGTCAATAGCCTAATAGGCCTATGAACTGCTCAATATTTACTAGGCATATCACAGCAGTACCAAGCTGCCTGAGCCCAATGCAGCTACAAACACTTTGGGTCTATCCCAATCTGTTCAATGCCTCCCTCTTTACACTCTCCCAAGAAGTTCCTAATTCCCTTGAATCTTTCCTTACAACATCCTCCCACCACATTTGGGGATGACCTGCTTTTTGTTTGACCCTAGACAGTTGGCAAACAAAGACTCCAAAATCTTGGTGAATAGAAATTAGGCCCATTTTTTAGTACTAAGATCTTACATCTTTCTGCAAAGATTATCGTTTTTTAACTCATCTTTGTTCTAAGATCTTACAGCTCACAGATGTTAGCAAAAAGTGTGAAGACCGCCACTGTTTTACCCTATAGAACAATGATGAGAGAACTTTGATGATCTACAGATCTACTCATCATTGTTCTCAGACCGCTGATCAGAGCAGAATGATGAAAGATGTTTGCACAAAAACGGCCAAAGATGTAGGCTAAGATCTTTGTTCAAAGATTTCACTTTTAAGCGTTTTCTGACAAAAGATGTAAGATCTTAGCACATTGATGAGTGAAAAAACAGGCCTATTTTCTGAATGCAATCAAGTAAGAATTTATTAAACCACCTTAACAATATGTCCAACAATCACAAATTTTCTTACCCAAACACCTGCCTGAAAAAAGTCACGTACGCAGCACGAGCATTGTATCTGTTTAAAATTTCCGTGTCCCAATGCAGCACTGCCTACAAGTTTGAAGAGGCGGTGGGAGTAATTGCCAAAAAAGGCTAAAACACTCCCACAGACAAAAGTTATGTAACATAAACTTTTTATAACCAATTCTGGGGACAAATTCTGTACGTATTGTGATAAAAAAAGGGTAGATTTGAAAAATAACCTTTTGTCTAAGGACAAACTTTGCTTGGATAAATATAAATAAAGCCCAATTCTGTAAAATTAGCCTGGAGTCACGCACATAACGAAATTTTGTTTGGTTACATGTGTATGACAAAACATATAAATTCATAATCCTCAGACAATGTGTTTCAGCAGAGAAAATCGCACTGTTGCAGATGGAGAGTTTTTTATCTTTTATTAGCTCTTTCTGTAAAAAATGCAAAATCTTGAGGCATTGAAATTTTTACAAAGCATGTGATAAAGCAAAGTCAGGAATCAAATGAATGGCTGATTGCTCAATTATTTATATGCTAAGATCTGTAAATTGCTTTTATTTTACTTCTCCATAGTAATAAAAGGAGTTCAACAGTAGTAAGTGAATTGATACTTGTCTTCTCTAAGATCAGTTGAAGGTAGTCAAGGTTTTTTCTTACAATGTCTGTGATTTTACGGATGGTTTAATACGTTTTTATTTAAAAAGCACTTCCCCGACGACGACAGGATGTGGAAACTAGTGGTAAAACCGATCAGGGGCAGTACGATTGAAAAAGACGAAACACCATTGCAAAATTTTGCAAAATTTTGGCACAAACAACTATTTTTTTACTGGCTCATTTTGTTTTAGTAGGTGAATGGGGTGATGAAAATAAGTGACCTGCATTCAATATGGAAGATGATCGGTCTCAGTCTGTAAGAAAAAAAAAAATAATACTAATACTTTTCTAATCAATAAAATTCATTGGCCCCTCAACTAAATTTGGGCTCTGACGCCTCTGAGACAAATATTACATATTTTGTATTTTTTTCTACATGAAACCTCAAGTGTTAATATTCTGAAACAAGATATAGTTTTGTATTTTGTTACTTGTGCATGACACACCTGGTCTTCAGGCCAGAGTAGCCTAAATAACTAAGTTTCGATTTGAATTATAAAAGCTAAGATGATGCAGAAAACCGCTACTGGACAATATAGTATGTCATCTATTTTTTACCAAAGTAATGTCCATATTATCGTGTATAAAATTGCTCTAAGCCACGTTTTAAAGGCATTGATTCTTCAATAATTTTAATCTGATCAAACAAATACCTGGGCTTTGCATTAGTAAGTTCGCAATGCCACAGCTAGTGAACTGTTAGTGTTGTTAAAGTTACGAATCTAATTCACCCTTTTCCTGAATGTCCTGCGTCCTGTTGGCGCACGAGAAGGAAAGTTTACTTGTTAGGTTTTTACACTTTGAGGTGTTTGAGGTTGATAGGTGTTTATTTTGAGTTCAGTTAGTAACGAGTCCATCTAAAACTTCTATTGAAATTACGTTTAAGTTGTGGCCTGTGTTACAATCTGGTAAATAAAAGTGAGTTATTTGTTTACACCACTATTTATGATTCCTTATTTCGATTTATTTTGAAGGGGGGGGGGGTTAGGCGAGTTGTTAGTATATGTTGAAGTGTGGTATCCACATTGTCCAATCTTGGCAAAATAGTGGCTCTCCACTTAATCAATATTCTTTGCAGCAATCGAGCCCACATTTTTCGCAGATTTGATGTAGTTTTAGCCTATAAACTTTACTAAAAAACACCGCGAATTAAAACTATTTTTTTGTTTCGACATTTATAGTGAAGCCGCTATATTTTTCAACACTTATGTTTGGAAAAATTCGTGGACTGGAACCCTCAAAAATAATTTGTTCTTAAAATATCGGCACAGACACAGAATTAGAACGAGGTTCCGAAACCACACAACATCATTTTGTTCTTTAACGTGTGGTTTGGAAGCTCAAAGATTTATCAACTATAGTATGTGGTGAGGATATTGTGACTCAGGGTTTCAAAATCGTGTCAAAAACATTTCTACTTCCTGTCCCTCTAACTCAGATGGAACTTTAAAGTGGGTGGCCAAAACCTGTACATAGTTTCTCTTCTACTGCATTATTACATGTAAATGATACTTTTGCTAGCGGGGAGTCGGACGACAGTTTTTACAGTACTAAATATGACCAAACCATTGATTGGTCGAGTTCTGAAATATCATCAACCCCCGCCCCTCTAATTGTAGAAGCTTTGGGGTTTCGAGCTATTAAAAAGAATACAAAACCTAGTGGGTTCTTTTGTATGAAGTTTTAAGTCAGTGAAAAGAATTATGAATTTATGAAGCGGAATACTTTTTACGAGTAAATTCATTTTCTTTTTGTAGTGAAACAAAATTTTCGAGAATACTTTACTGTGTGTGAATTGCAGCACTCACAAATTTTTTTTAGAGATACTAATCTTTGATGAACAGATTCAATAAAATCAACAACCACTTAATATATACAAAAGAACAGAAATAGAATTAAAAATTAGAAAACAAAAATCCATTTCAATCGCAATACCGATATGGTAATTACAAAAATTTTTCAGCTTAACAAATTAAGAAGCACTTCCGTGTTTTCAAAAAAAAATATCGATCATGTGTTGTTTTTGAGTAACGTGTGAAACGCCACTTGAACCATAAGAATGGTGTAAGTTCTTGGGAAAGGAGGAACTTAATGTACTTTCTGGGGTAGCCCATTCCCTCAAAAAATGAGGCCTGAGAATCGTCAAGAAACTTTTTCCTAATCAGCTCAACAATTGTGTTCAGATGGGACCCTAAAACGGAAGGAAAATGTTGAAAAAGTACTTGTCATCCCCAAAACAAAGCCTAAGAAAGGGCCCGGATAGGGGCAAATAATTTTCCCCCACGTCACTTTGTATGGCAGGGGTGGTCATAGAGCATGGGAAGGAAATTAATCGACTGTATATTGAATATTTTTATTTCTTTTTAAGGGTCGAAAGCGATTTGAGGGCAACCAGCCTTCCTTCCGTACCCCTTTCTCAGACTCCCCCTAACCCCCGTGATTTTGTATGAAAGTTTTGGAAGAATCACATTTTTAAGAAACAATGAAAGTTCTAGTAAGTATTATTATGGATCGACGTAATTCCCGTAGCCCCACGGCAATGGCTCTAAATAAGGGAAATTGCCCATTGTCCACGGATAATAGAAAGCTTTTGTATAGGTTTTAGTAGAAAATGTGCCCATGTTCGGTCTTGGTTGTCTAATAAGCTAGGAGCTTCTAAGAATCATTTACCAGGCCAAGATATACATGATTTTTAAAGACTATACCCTGGAATACCAAGCATTCCTTAATAGCCTAAATTGACAGAAGCAATGTGAATCCTTTTTTTTCAATTATATGCCATACCTTAGGAATGGCTAGGGGGATCGGTTTGAAACTTTAAGATATTTTTTTGGGATCAGGTTACCTCAACTTAAATTTTGACTATTGGGAGGGAGCAGAAGCAAACTGAAAGACGCTGTGAGTATTTAGGCCATCAAAATAGCGTATCTGGAATGGCTTTGGGTATCAAGTTGAAACTTCCAGGGCATAAAAGGCCCTGGAAAAGGTCATCAGTTTTTAACCTTTTGGATAAGAAAATTTCCCGATCCATCAGAAGATAGCCATCTGGTCTGACTAGGGGCAAAAACTTTCACCCTATGATACGTTGCGGAAGTCCTGAAACTTGACGAGGGATTGCACCCTTTTGCCGTTCAATGCAAAAACTACGCGTTTGAGCATGTTTCACGTTTTCGTATACGTTTCTACACAGGTCCCCCAGAATTTTCGATGTTTTTTTTTTACAGGTATACGATGCAACAAGGTGGATCTGATGACACGAGTACTTGATACCTGTCACCCATGGATAGTTATTCTTAATCAGCGTAGATACAAAAAGGACGAACCCCCATCATCAAACTGGCAGCGCGACTGCAAGGGCCTATAAAGCTCTGCAACTGAACACCACTTTTTCAAGCGTTTGGAGCGAATCTTTGGATTTTGAGAACACCGTTTCAATATCCCCGTCTGGGCACTCGACAACCAACCCTTGAAACCTCAGTTTCAAGGTTTTTCTACAGTACAATGTACATATGGCTAGCTGCTTAACTGTCAAAACGCTAGTGGTTTCGTCTATCACGATAGGAAAAGGTATCGTCTTCAAACTTTCATCTAGAATATCCTTATAAGAAGTTGACAAGCCCAAAAAATGTTTTAACTACAAATTTTCCTCATATTGTGAAGAAAGAATTGTTTCGTAATGTGTCCCCTTCTCAATAACTGCAATTCCAGACTTATACCCAAACAAATTGTAATCTGTTGGTTTTGAAAGTCACTTCCGGTCTAACTACCTCCCCCCTATCATGCCTGGAAAGCGTCACATCTCAAAATTATTGACGGGGGGAGGGGGCCAAAAATATACCTTTCAATTTCTAGGGAAGGGGGGGGGGCAAATTTGCCGTTTTTTATTTCTTCACTGAATACACCAAAAGGTTTATTTTAATAAAAGTGCTCCTTAAAAATATTTTCTTTCAAATCTAAGGGAGTCAAATATCTAGAGGGAATATCCCGTTCTCCAGTTTACGTCATTAAAACCTGGATATGGCTTGTTTTATAAATGGAAGTTGACTCATTTTGATAGTTTCATAAAGATATAGTAAAGAAAACTGACCGGTTTCTGTGGATGCCGGAATTATGCAGGCTTATCTCAGTTTTGACAAGATTTTTGGAGAAACTAAATTTCAGTGGGGGGCAATGGTGTTAGGGGGGGCGGGGAGACTGAGGTCTGTGGGGCAGTTAACCCCTGCCCCATAGAAAATTCCGTCCCTGATGAAACTTTCAATATATTACGCTTATCTGAACAAAATGGTGGAAAACGTGTGTGTTATCTCATAACTGAAGATGCTATGAATGTTAATGTATGAGTATTTTACATTCTTTTGCGTAAATGATTGTCCATGAAATCGGAAAAAGTTGCGTTTTAATGGGGAAATCCACTGCTAATGAGCGAGTTGTTTTCTTAAAGGTAAAATTTTAAAATGGTTCTACTTTTAATAAGAAACATTGAAAAAGTACTGCTTTCACAGAAAGTATTCAAAAAGTAATAATTTCATCAAAAAGTATTACAATTAGTTTGGTACTAACCGTGGCAACCCTGCGCTGTTGGTGGTAGAAATCTTAATGTTTTTCTGAGTTTTTTGGTGGTTTGAGAGGAATACGTGCAGAAATTATTTGAAAAAAACTACGTTTTCTAAAGATTTAAAGAGGCTGAGTCAAAAGTTCGAACCTTAAAACGTACAGGGATTAGGTGGTACAGTTGGGGGGCTGCCGCCCCCAAACCCCCCGCTTTTGCAGCCTCTTTTCTTAAGGTTTTAAAAGTCATGTAGCCTGCAATTAATTGGTCGTACCAAATTCATCACATTATAGCTTGTTATCGGTTAGGGAAAAATTTCTTGTAAAAAATCCAGCAAACAGGCTCAGTACTGTTTCTAATCAAAGAGATGCAATAGGACGTTCTTAAGGTAAAAAATTCAAGCAGACTTCGTTCGTATTGCAAAGCATTTCTTTGCAAGGGAAAAAGCGGGGGTTGAGGGGGGCGGGAGACCCCCAAAATAAAAATCTTAACAAAACAGGCTGCAAAAGCGGGGGGTACAGTTGGGGGGCGGCAGCCCTCCAACTGTGCCTCCTAATCCCTGTACGTTTTAAGGTTCGAACTTGTGACTCAGCCTCTTTAACTCTTTAGAAAACGTAGTTTTTTTCAAATAATTTTGCAAAGGATGGCTTTTTATTATATTACAAAATGCTTGTATGTATTATTTTACTTTTTTCTTCCTTGAAATACCTTGTTTATTGGAATTGTTTCATTCTTTTATGATGAAAAAAGAGTGCGGTCTTCTTAGTTACTTAAAGTTGTATTAGTCCTACAGTAGAAGGCGTGTCAATCACAGACGGCATAGAAGTTGTTTTAACCCCGCTAGTCTTAATTACCACAATATTTGTAATGGTTGCACTAATCGTAGTAGTCTTATAAGCCGTAGCCTCTGCAGTAGTTTTGGCTTGTATAGTAGCAGTCGCAGAGAAAACTTCAATATTCATGACGGTCTTCAGAGCTATAAAATAATAAAAAAAAAATTTAACTGAAAATAAGGAGCAGCATTAAACCTCAAAACGAACAGAAATTATTCCGTATATGAAGGGTTGCCCCGTCTTCAATATCTTGCTCTTTACGCTAAAGCTGCTCGCACTTTTAAAAAAAGCTTCCTATTCTAATTAAACGGCCCCTGTGTTTCAGTAGCTATTTTAAAAAATTGCGACAAACAGTCCAACTTAACCGTAAAGAGCAAGGTATTGTGGAGGGGGCAAACTTTTATATAGGAAGTAATTTCTGTTCGTTTTGAGTTTTAGTGTTGCTCCTTACTTTCAGTTTTAAAAAAAAACTTGTTTTTTTTATTTAATTTCCGTTCGTTTTTCAAATAATGAAGACAAATCCCCCCACCCCGTAAAATTTCTTAAGCTGATGCAGCCTGAAAAATTACCCTTAGCTTACTTCGATTTGGAAAAGACTATAATCTCTAAACAGTTTCTCGATCACTCCAGAAATGCCCCCTTCCGTAGAATTTTGTTTTCCGGAAATCAAAACACGCGGAAAATAGCCCCCGGATAATTCCTCCGCAACATCTCGACATACAAAATTGAGTTGGTAAAGATAATGTAAGACAATTAACAAGAATTTCGTAAAGGAATTCTGCCAAATCCCCCAGTGTAAAATTTTCCCTGGAAAATTCATCCCCTCAGAATTCTCCCTCCCCAAGGAAGATTCTCCCAATAGAAATCCACCCCAAGAACAAAATCACCCGCCCCCTCCCGAAAAATGTCTGTATACAACTTTTAATTTCTGTTCGAGTGGGCCCTCTCCCGATCTTCTAGGACCATTATTTCAATACGATCACCCCTGAAAAAAAACAACAAAAAAACAAAAAACAAATTAAAACAAATTGCCATAAATTAAAACAAATTGCCAGGAGACAGATCCGTGATCTGTCTCCTGGCAAAAATAGCAAAATTTCGCATTTTAGTATATAGGAGCTTGAAGCTTCTACAATGGGGTTCTTGGGTACGCTGAATCTGATGGTGGGATTATCATCAAGGTTCCTTGAATTTTAGGGGCTGTTTCCTCCAAGTACGGATGGGTATGACCCCCCCCCCAAACGAATTTTTCAAGAACCCTTCCTAAATTGTACTATCGAGTATTATATACGAGATATAAGGACTGAAAAATCGATCGTTTTCTGATATAAAAATAATAAATCATATCAACACAATAAAATTGTTCAAGGACAGTACGAGTTATAAACGCAAGATTGGAACATTTCTGGGCTGTCAGGGAGAGCCCAAGGGAGGGCAGACCCAAGACAAGAAGGCTGGACAGTGACAGTGCTGTTGCATGTATAAGCATTCAAAGGTTGGCATGGTGCATCTGGTGACAGAGACATAGATGAAGCGTACGTAATACAAAAGTCTAAATGGAATAATTTTATTTTCATCACTGAACTTAAAAAAAAAATAAAGACTCCTTCATCAACGCTATAAATGTTTGCCTCATTGCTAGCAGCCACACAATATTATATGAAGTACCCTGCCAATGATGCCAGTTCATCTGCCAGCAATCTAATGCCCGTGCCACATTATAGTCACACATGTCGAAAAAATCAAAATTACACACGACTACAGCGCCAATTACGTTCGTCGTTCGTAATTTCTTGAGTTGAACATTTTTCAACTTTCAAACATAAATTTCTTGATTGACTAATCAGAGTCAAGGTTTAAGGCATATTTTTTAGAACTAGAAAAGATGGAAACTTAGAACAGCAGTTTTTATATCTGGGAGAGGAATCTGATAAAAGTTGAGAAGACTTAGTAGTAGTAGAGAACAGTTGGACACAAATTACTGTTGGTGCAAACTCTTTAAACTAATTTCTTGCAATTTTTATTTTTTGCTTTTTAAATACAAGTGTAACGCTAAAATCAAGAAAATCACCTTTTCATTCATGATATTTGGCTTTTTTTGTCGATTGATGTGACTATGATGTGGCACGGGCATAATGTCTGCCACATTTGGTGGCAATGAAATAGCTTAGAGTTGTGATGAAGATACCGGCTTGTCATCTATTATAAGGGTCAAGGTTGTAACTTTCTCTATGCTGAATGGCTTTGCATTCTACTGTAAAGAGATTTAAGAATCATGTGTCGCCTCATACCAATCGGGAGTCAGAAATTCCGCTTCTTAATTTTCTTCCGCCGAGTCTATATCAATAGTTAAGTGAGTATATTTCAGATCTCCCTTGACATGAGACCTGGTTATAGATATTTTTTCTCAAACATGGAACCCGTTGCAGTGCACCGTAAGGCCAACTATCCTTTCTGGCGTATCTCAACAAGGTCCTTTGAGCAGTAATATTCTCTGGAAGATGCATTTCCTGCTGCTAAGGCTAGGTATACTAGCACCATTTATTACCCCCTTTACCCACTTGTCGTTTTTCTTGACATCATATTCCGAACCTGAATGAGTTCTCTTCTAGTCTCGTAGAGAAATATTTTAGACAAAAACGCAAACTGGCTCAAGAGTTTGTTGTCCATTGCATCAAAACGCACTGTTTATCTTCTGCCAATCTTTTGCCGCGTCTGCTTTTCACCTTGATTGGGATAAGTTTTATAGCATCAGCAAAGCTTGTCTTTTTCCCCAGCCAACTGACTAGGCTTTTTCTTCTTCCTTGTCCTTTTTTTTTGCTTTTAAGTACCTCTGCCAAAAGTACCGGTAACAACATTAGAAATAATCCCCTTACCCTCAAACATTGTCATTTAAGCAATGGGTGCGTTCTCGAACATTGTATTTGAGAGAGGATTTTTCTATAATTTTTTGTCCTATTTCTATAGGAGCCTTTCACGTTGGTGTCCAGACGCTTAGATTATTCATTCATCTTAAATTGCAAACTTAGAACACCGTGGTTATATCAAAGAGCAATCGAGAATATTACAACTCACCAAATGCAACAGGTAACGAGTGCGTAACCTTCCCTTTGAATGGGGTCGCCTTTGATTGGTCAACGGATTTCGATGTTTAGTGGCAATCACGTCCTCGACAAAGTTTCCCAATGCCTTGCGCAAGCAGCAAAGTGAGCCAGTTGATCTCCTGTTGCGTTACGTTACGTCGATAGCGAGCCCGGCCTTAATTCAAATATTTTAAACAAAATTGGAGAAGGGGGAAGATTTTACACTTTCTCCTTTTGGCACTGCCTCCCCTCCCAAATTAAGGCTCTGAAACTGTGCTTGGTTTCCCCCCTATTTCAAAAATCTGGCGAATTTTCTCAGGCTCGTTTGATGGGTAACACTAAACCTGATGAATCTTATATATTTGGAATTAGCATAATAAGCTGATTCTTTTGACGCATCTATTGATATTAAAATTCTGATTTTTGACAGTTATCCCAGTAGTCGCACTACTCAAATAAGTATCAGTATTTGTCCAAGTGATTGCACTAGTAGTAGTCATAGTATTAGTAATAGCAGAAGTAGACGTTGGTAAGCTTAAACGGTCTGTAAAGGGTGGCTTTGTCTTGCGCGCTTTTTCACTAGAAATCATAATTTACGGTCTGTTTTATGAGTATAATCCTTTCTGTACGATGAAGCTGAAAAAGAGTAAAATGCATAGAGTTAACTAGGGCTAGGTTATTGCGTAAACCATCTTTGTCAATCTCTGACCAACACCTTTCCAATAGCACCTGTCTGTTTGACTATATGTTTATCTGTTGATCCCTCTCGAGCCCCCCTCCATTGTTAATTTTGGTTGTTTTATAAAGAAAAAAAAAATCAAAACTACATGAAGATTAGGAACGATTAGATAAGAATAGTCATTATAATTTAGTATTATTTTGTCACTATAATTCAGTATTTTTTTGTGTTTTTACCAAAAAAATTGAAAAAAATTGCCCCCCCCTCTAGATGTTGAAAAAAAAATGCCTCACTCCTTTGACATTTTTACAAATTGGCACCATTGTCAGATTTTTTCTCTCAAATCTTAGTTTTTCTCTCAGAAGAAAAGACCCTCCCCCCGCCCCCCCAAAATATATACATATTGCCCCTCTTATGCTAAATTTTCATAACCCGTACTTCAGGATATAAGCAATCAATTTCCTTGACTTTCCATAAGCAGACCAAACTAGAAAACCCATTGCTTAGCCAAAATCTAATAAAAGTTAGTTTTGTGAAAATGCCTTCTGGTATTCGCGTCAAACCTTACTAATTTGAATTCTAAGTATAGAAATCAGTTTAGATCCAGTTACGACTAGAACAGTACCAACTAGAGTATTATCAACTCCTCCCAAAGGCTTAACAGGCTTCGACTTTAATTTTGTTTAACTCGAAAATTTCATGCAAATGTCTTGCCTGAGCTAGACATAAATTCTCAAATTGAATTGCACTCAAGTCAGAACATGCTATCCTTTTCTACCAGCACGTACTGTGAATTTTGACTTTTCTACTGATGGAACAGCAGGATTAAATTCCCAGGTAATGATATATGTTGCTCATAGTGTTCTAAAATGTAATTTTAAAGGGTTATAAAAACAGGAAAAGGGGTGAATTCTAATGAGGTCAGAAAGGGTAAACAAAAAAAATTCGACTGGAAAGGAATTATGATACTAATTTGAATATTATTTGTTTCTATGGAAATTGGGCAAAAAAAAGACCAAAGTGATAATGAAAATGTTAGAGAGATCGGTAGAATATTTTGACAATGTGTTAAACTGTGATAAGCTGTAGGAAATGATATGGAAAAGAATGAAAAACTTTCTGACAATTTGGAAGTGAAATAAGACTTGTTTTGCAAGGTCGAGTTAGAGACCGTACTAAAAGTATTAAGAAATAGTAAGACCCCAGGTTCGGATAGTGTGGAAAATGATTTTTGTAAATATGGTGGTTGCAAAACTAGAGACAATTTACGGAAGACTATTAATACGATTTCTGGGAAAGGTGAAGCAGCAAGTGATTTTAGGAAAACCTGAATCAGACCCTTTATAAGGTAGATGATAAGAGTGAGTGTCATTATGCGGGCATTAGCTTGACTTCTGTAGGAATCAAATTGCTTAAAATGATGATGCTCACTAGACTAAGACATACGGTAGATACAGTTTCAAGAGATGAAGTTTGGTTTTAAGAAATGGAGAGGATGCATCACCAAATTTGTACAGTTATTAATTGAGAACCATCTGAAACGTCAGCCTTTAGTTAAGTAAATTATGAATACGCATTTAATTCAATTGATAGATAAGCTCTAATGAAGGTCCTGCCCTTGTACGATACATCAGATAAGTAGGTTAAAGTGATTTGGGCTATGCACGAGAATAATATTGCTGTGGTCAATGTAGTGAGTTTAGTAGCTGGTTTAGTGCAGAATCAGGAGATAAGCAGGGTTGCATCCCATTCCCATTTATACAGGCTATTTTGATGGACTTTGACCTAAGGAAAATGGCGAAGACCTTCTGAAACATGGAATTATATAGGAAGGTAGGACTGTTCTAGACTTGGGTTATGCAGATGTTTTGAGTGTAATAGGCAATCAATATTTGCAAAATGAATGAGCTTCCATAGGTTGTGGGAGTTCAAAGTGAAGAAATAGTTTGAAAATTGAGATTAAGGGGCCTAAGCCATTTAGACTAGGGAATAAATGAAGATGAATAGGTGATGTTAGGCAACGAGAAAATCAATCAAGTGCAAAGTTTAACTTAACTGGGTAGCAATATTAGCAAAGGTGATTGATACGGTGAAGAAGTAACAAGTAGAATGACCAATGAGTGTTTTTTCGCAGTTAAAAAAGAGTCTGGAAGAATAGGAAGATAAGTCTGCGACCTAAGATGAGAATATTGGAGACCACGGAAATGGTAGCAGTTAAGTATAGTTATGAAACATTGGTGCTTCAAAAAGCTGAGAAAGATTTGTTAAATCTTTTCCAGAAACATTGTCCATAGATAGTCTCAGTTGAGCGTTTGACTGACCGCATGTCAAACAATAATCTGTTCAAAATTTGTTTATATTCTACTTTCTAGAGCAATAATAAAATAAAGATTAAGATGGCTACGCCACATCTTACGGATGAAGAATGACAGGTTGCCAAAAATGTTTCTTTTGACTATCCATCTGCGGCCAAACGGAAAGCAGGTCGGCTTCGAATGGGACTGGAAAAGGTCATAAAGAAGGGTTTTAAAGAAATTTGCACCTTCATGGGAAGGGTAAGCACTGAACCTTCAAATAGATATAAACGATGGATAGATGGATGATAGCCTATGTAGGAACAAGTGGAACTGAAACCGTTTTTATACAATCCTGAAAAAGGCTTATGCCAGCTTTGCCTCTCGCTCATCTGTCTACCTGTCTCGGCTCACTCTCGACTATCTGTCTTGGCTTTTTCTCCAATTAGCCATGGTTTGATGGTAGCTTGATTTTAATTCAAAGCATCAGGTGGATTGGTGCTGCAGTGATTTGTTAGCAGCGGTAGTTTTAGTAGTAATGGATGAGCCAAAAATAAAGTCGAGACATAAAAATGTGTCATTGTCATTTAAATTGATATGTGAGACATACAACTGAGGCCAAATTTTGTTTTATAATTGAAACATATTTGTTTTTGATTCAGAATTAATTCCTGTAGATATAAAAACCAAGGTAGTGACAGCATTGTGGATTCTGTGACACGGTAGGGGAGACCAGCCATAACTGGGACAAAAAATCTTCTTTTGGGTATTGCCGAAGTCCTGATGACACTATCTAAACGCTTTGCCTCTCTTTCTCTCTGCCAGTGCGTTTGAGTGGATGTTTGCTTGTCTCTATGTCGGTCTTTGTGTGATTTTGTGTCTGACTCTGTGCGTTTGTAGGTATTTTTACCTCTCTCTCTCTTTTTGGCTGTGTGTCTGAGCGGATGTTTGCTTCTCTCTATGTCTGTCTATGTGTCATTTTGTATCTAACTCTGACTCTGTGTCTCTATGTCTGTCTATGTATGATATTGTGTCTGACTTTCTGTCTTTCTTAAAATACATCACTGAAAGACTCTTTCAGTAACTGTGTGTCTGAGTGGTTGTCTGCTTGTCTTTATGTCTGTCGATGTGTCGTCTTGTGTATGACTCTGTGCATTTGTAGATATTTTTGCCTCTCTTTCTCTCTGCCAGTGCGTTTGAGTGGATGTTTGCTTGTCTCTATGTCGGTCTTTGTGTGATTTTGTGTCTGACTCTGTGCGTTTGTAGGTATTTTTACCTCTCTCTCTCTTTTTGGCTGTGTGTCTGAGCGGATGTTTGCTTCTCTCTATGTGAAGGGCTCTCTCTTTGCTTCTCTCTATGACTCTGTGTCTCTATGTCTGTCCATGTGTGACTTTGTGTCTGACTCTGTCCGTTTGTAGGTATTTTTGCCTCTCTCTCTGAGCCTGTGTGTTTGAGTGGATGTTTGCTTGTCTCTATGTCTGTCTTTGTGTGATTTTGTGCCTGACTCTGTGTGTTTGCAGGTATTTGTGCTTCTCTCTCTCTATGCCTGTGTGTCTGAGCGGATGTTTGCTTGTCTCTATGTCTGTCTGTGTGATTTTGTGTCTGAACTGTGTGTTTGTAGGCATTTTTGCCTCTCACTCTCTGTGTCTGTGTGTCTGAGCGGATGTTTGTGGGTATTTTTGCCCCTCTCTCTCTCTCTCTCTATCTTTCTCTCTTCCATCAAGGAGCGAGTCGTCAGAACTGTCACCATATTCGACACATGACACCTCGCTAAGTTTTAAGTCTTGCCCGAGGTCCAGTCTCTTATTTTTTCCCTTTTATTAATTTCTTGTGTCTTCACTTTCTTCGAATCCTCTTTGGTTTGCCTTTATAATTCGAAGATTTTTGCCCATATTATCATTCGAAAGAGATTAGCATTCAACGGAATGGTGCGCTAGACAGGCGGACCAAGAAAGCCTTCCGAATATTTTGATTTGTGAAATAGATTCTAATGGAAACGTTTCGTAAAATCTATGGATCGTATGTTTCCTAACAATTATCTCCGAGCCGTGTAACTATCCAGTAAAGCTATTGATTTTCGCTCTATTAGATACAACTGCTTACTACACACTATTAATTTTCTAACGTGACTTAGAAAGATTAAGTTAGGTATTGAATCAGTAAGATGTTACGTAGCATTGGTTTTAGATATTTAGGGCATAATTTATTCTGTAATATAGACGATACTTAGATTTGGGTCATTGACCTACATACAGACAGGTACCAACAGGCATCCCATTCGCATAATTCCTGTCAGGATTTGATGAAAATATATTCAACCTTCACATTCAATTGATTCAACTACAGAAAAGTGATGACCACATAAGCAAACATTTCATTTGATTTCAAATTGGACTGATAGAAATTATTATATAAAATATTGCTTAGTATTGAGGTATGCATAAAGTTGAAACTAACAAGGTCGCATAAATTTTAGGGAATGAAACGACAAACCTTGGTCATCCATGTTCCAACCACCAAGGTCCCCAATGGCCCTCCCCAATTTTTTGCCCCCCTTTCTTGTATTTGTTTTTTCAAGTTTATTTTTTTTAATTTATTTTTTTACTTAAAAATTATTTTAACTTTTTTATGTCTTAAAATAACACAAAATATACCTAAAACAAAAAACATTCGATTTCGATATTTTTGAAATATGAAATGAAGATGATATAGATATGTTAGTCGTGAGTTTTACTATTAGAAAAATAATGTTTGTAGTAACACTTTTCTTTTTTTTACTTAGAATTTTTTCGACTTACAATATTTTTCAACTTTTTATGTCTTAAAATGACATAAAGTATACTTGAAACAAAAATTTTTCACTTTTGATATTTTCGAAATATGAAATGCAGATGATACAGATATGTTAGTCGTGAATTTTCATATTAGAAAAATAATGTTTGTAGTGATATTTCTTTTTTCTGACTTAGAATTTTTGAGGCTCAGAATTTTTTGGACTGGTGAAGAATTCTTTTTGGATTTTTTTTTCATACAACTGCCCCATTGGTACTCTATGGATGGTCATCGACACTACCTAGTTTATTGTATGTTTTCAGTCAATATTTTTTGTAGATTAGAAGGAAAACACATCAATATTATTTAAAAAAAGTAAAGATGAAATATTCCAAGAAAGTATGTGCAGATGATAAAATTGCTACTGCTGCTGGTAACAAGTTACTTCTTGATATATCCTATCACCATCTTTCTGGTATTAGCATTCTAAATAAGACAAAAAGAAGACAAGCATACTCTTCTAGCAATGTCATAATCCATATCTTGTGGATGTGCCAAAACTTTAAACTATATAAAAATAATGAGATAATAGCTAGTGAAATCGAAAGAAAAATAAAAAGGGCATTCGTAGATATTAACACCAAGGAATATAAAGACGAATTAATGGAAAAGAAAGTGCATGTGAACATTATTTGTACCATTGATAGTATACCAACAGTTACAGTCAATAAACCCAAGAATACCAATGTCAAAACGCATATTGAACCTATAGGTGACACCACTGTAAAAATTGTGTATGATTCAAAATGGAATAATGATTATTCTACTGGTTACGAACTAAGAGAAGCGAATAGCTAAACTATCTAAAGAGAACATGATGAATTATTTTATAGAACAGATTCATAATCACCAGAGTTGTTCAATGATACTAATTATGTATAATGTTGTTATGTAACATTGTTTCATTAAAAATGTTACTTTGCATTTCTGGTGCTATGATAGGAATTTTTAACAGGATCATATTAGAATCGGACATGATATGGTGATAATCAGGTACCAAAGTCTGAAACAGATGAGATGGATTTTTTCCTAAATCCTCACAGACAGGCAAACATCCGCTAGGTCACACAGGCACAGAGACAGAGAAGCAAAAATACCTACAAACGCAAAGACACAGACACAAAATCACACAAAGACCGACAAAGAGAGAAACAACCATCCACTTAGACAAACAGGCACTCAGAGAGAGAGAGAGAGAGAGAGAGAGAGAGAGAGAGAGAGAGAGAGAGAGAGAGAGAGAGAGAGAGAGAGAGGAGAGAGAGAGAGAGAGAGAGATGAGAGAGAGAGAGAGAGAGAGAGAGAGAGAGAGAGAGAGAGAGAGAGAGAAGAGAGAGAGAGAGAGAGAGAGAGAGAGAGAGAGGAGAGAGAGAGAGAGAGAGAGAGAGAGAGAGAGAGAGAGAGAGAGAGAGAGAGAGAGAGAGAGAGAGAGAGAGAGAGAGAGAGAGAGAGAGAGAGAGAGAGAGAGAGAGAGAGAGAGAGAGAGAGAGAGAGAGAGAGAGAGAGAGAGAGAGAGAGAGAAGAGAGAGAGAGAGAGAGAGAGAGAGAGAGAGAGAGAGAGAGAGAGAGAGAGAGAGAGAGAGAGAGAGAGAGAGAGAGAGAGAGAGAGAGAGAGAGAGAGAGAGAGAGAGAGAGAGAGAGAGAGAGAGAGAGAGAGAGAGAGAGAGAGAGAGAGAGAGAGAGAGAGAGAGAGAGAGAGAGAGAGAGAGAGAGAGAGAGAGAGAGAGAGAGAGAGAGAGAGGAGAGAGAGAGAGAGAGAGAGAGAGAGAGAGAGAGAGGAGAGAGAGAGAGAGAGAGAGAGAGAGAGAGAGAGAGAGAGAGAGAGAGAGAGAGAGAGAGAGAGAGAGAGAGAGAGAGAGAGAGAGAGAGAGAGAGAGAGAGGAGAGAGAGAGAGAGGAGAGAGAGAGAGAGAGAGAGAGAGAAGAGAGAGAGAGAGAGAGAGAGAGAGAGAGAGAGAGAGAGAGAAGAGAGAGAGAGAGAGAGAGAGAGAGAGAGAGAGAGAGAGAGAGGAGAGAGAGAGAGAGAGAGAGAGAGAGAGAGAGAGAGAGAGAGAGAGAGAGAGAGAGAGAGAGAGAGAGAGAGAGAGAGGAGAGAGAGAGAGAGAGAGGAGAGAGAGAGAGAGAGAGAGAGAGAGAGAGAGAGAGAGAGAGAGAGAGAGAGAGAGAGAGAGAGAGAGAGAGAGAGAGAGAGAGAGAGAGAGAGAGAGAGAGGAGAGAGAGAGAGAGAGAGAGAGAGAGAGAGAGAGAGGAGAGAGAGAGAGAGAGAGAGAGAGAGAGAGGAGAGAGAGAGAGAGAGAGAGGAGAGAGAGAGAGAGAGAGAGAGAGAGAGAGAGAGAGAGAGAGAGAGAGAGAGAGAGAGAGAGAGAGAGAGAGAGGAGAGAGAGAGAGAGAGAGAGAGAGGAGAGAGAGAGAGAGAGAGAGAGAGGAGAGAGAGAGAGAGGAGAGAGAGAGAGAGAGAGAGAGAGAGAGAGAGAGAGAGAGAGAGAGAGAGAGAGAGAGAGGAGAGAGAGAGAGAGAGAGAGAGAGAGAGAGAGAGAGAGAGAGAGAGAGAGAGAGAGAGAGAGAGAGAGAGAGAGAGACCCTCCTCAACGCCTTGCTCTTTACGCTAAAGTTTTTTATTGTTTAAAAAATAGAGTTGTGAGAAAGTCAAACTTTAGCGTAAAGAGCAAGGCGTTGAGGAGGGGACAGCCCCTTTAATATACGGAATAATTTCTGTTCGTTTTAAGCTTTAATGTCGCTCCTTACTTTCAGTTAAAAAACTTGTTTTTTTATTTAATTTTTAAACGTTTTTGAATAAATGCAGGTTTTGATCTTGGCTCACAGATCTTGGCCTACAAACACACATAGTCAGACACAAAATAAAAATAAGAAAGATATAGAGACAAGCAAACATCCGCTCAGACACACAGGCACAGAGAGAGAGAGAGGGGCAAAGTACCTACAAACAGACAGAGTCAGACACAAAATCACATTAAGACAGACATAGAGACAAGCACACATGCGCTCAGACACAGAGGCACAGGAAGAAAGAGAGGCAAGACAGACATAGAGACAAGCAAACATCTTCTCAGACACACACAGGCACAGAGACACGTATTCAGACACAAAATCACACGCAGAGAGACATAGAGACAATCAAACATCCGCTCAGACACATAGACACACAGAGAGAGAGAGAGAGAGATTCTCCCTTTTCTTCATATAACTTTATTTAAGTTAGGTTCATTTAAGTTCACTTAGCGTGGCGCCACGCTATGTAAACCTCAATAACTCTAACATAAATGAAGTTATTAGGAACAAGTGGGGATTTTAAGTTGGCCACTGGTACCCGGGTGTAAGTAGACTGTCTTTGTGTGCTTTCGTGTCTGACTCAGTGTGTTTGGAGGTATTTTTGAATCTCTCTCTCTATGCTTGTGTGTCTGAGCGGATGATTGCTTGTCTCTATGTCTATCTCAATACTAAAAAATATTTTATATTATAAATTCTATTAGTCCAATTTGAAATCAAATGAAATGGTTTTACTCAAGTGGTCATCACTTTTCTGTAGTTGAAACAATTGACGTGTGAAGTTTGTATATTTTCATCATACCCTGACAGTAATTATACAAATGAGATGCCTGTTGGTACCTGTCTGTATGTTGGTCAATGACCCAGATCTAAGTATGGTCTGTATTACAGAATAAATTATGCCCTGGCTTTAGCTCAATATAGCACCTTACTTACATTGTATTAATTTAAATCTTGGTATTTGAAAAATATCATTTCGAATGAGCCATAAATTTTACGCTTTATGCAGCAGAACATACAATAGTAATAATAAGAAAAACTGTCAACTTCACAAAAGTTTTCTCGCTATTAAACGGAACACGCAAACGAAGAAAAAAGAGACACTTTTTTGCATTCGGTTATTTCTGAGAGGTTTTAATGAAAATGCCACGTTCTTTGAGCCAAGCCTATGCATCTTCACGCCACCATGACAATTTGTGACTGGGTCGTCACACCCCCTTGATAAATATTATAATTCTTAAGGCATTCTTCAGATATTTTAATGTTAAAAATCATGTTTTACATCCATCGGTTGATGTTTTCGCAAGTCAACCCTCCGTGTTACACTATGCCAATTCAACCCACCGTGGCACACTATAGTTGGCCCATTACATCCCTATGATACATATTATCGTTCATTTGACATTGTCAGATATTTTTTTGACCAAAATTATACTTTAAATCCATTGATTTAATGTTTTCTCAAGATACCCCCAACGTGATGGCACTTCACTCTACCGTGGCACACTATGGTTGGCCTGTGGCATCCCTACGATAAATATTATTATTCCTGTGACATTTTCAGACATTTTCTTGATAAAAATTATGCTTTAAACCCATTTGTTCGTGCTTTTGCAAGCCAACCCCAACATGATGCCCCCATGGTAATTCACACCACCACGGCAATATGTGACTGGCCCGTGACATCCCAATGATACATATTATCATTCGTAAGGCATTTTCAGAAATTTTCTTGATAAAAATTATGCATTAAATCCATTGATTCATGTTTTTCAAGCCAACCCTTCGTGATACACCATGTCGATTCACGCCACTGTACCACAATATGACTGGCCCTCTAGTACAGAATGGCACCCCCTCATTATCCCTAAGACATTTTTTAGATATTTTTTTAATAGTGATATCAAACTCCACTTCCCCCGCTTCTGCCCCCCCCCCTTTCAGCGGTTCCAGTTCCGGTTCTGATGTTTCCAAACCCGGTTCCAGTTCCAGTCCTGGTACCACTGATTCAAATTCCACTCCCACCGGCTTCGATTTCAAATCCGGTTCTGGTTCCACCACTTATTCCCCCTCCCCAGTTTCCATAGTTCCGAATCCACCAATTTTCGGTCATTACCTAAATTTTACAAGTTGTTATCAAAATTTAGAATCGTTCCAACAAAACCGTTTCTGTTATTATCAAAATATTACTGTGTTTGTAGGTATTTTTGCCTCTCTCTCTCTGTATGCCTGTGTGTCTGAGCGGATTTTTGCTTCTCTATATGTCCGTCTTTTTGTGATTTTGTGTGTGAGCCTGTGTGCTTGTAGGTATTGTTTCCTCTTTCTCTCTATGCCTGTGTTTCTGAGTGGATGTTTGCTTGTCTCTATGTTTGTCTTTGTATAATTTTGCGTCTCACTCTCTGCGTTTGTATGTATTTTTTCTCTCTCTCTCTATGCTTGTGTGTCTGAGCGGATGTTTGCTTGTCTCTTTGTCTGTATTTGCATGATTTTGTGTCCGATCTTGTGCATTTGTAGGTATTTTTGCCTCTCTCCTCGCTCTCTCTCGGTGCCTGTGTGTCTGAGTAGATGTTTGCTTATGTCTGTCTTTGTGTGATTTTGTGTCTGACTCTGTGTGTTTGTAAGTATTTTTGCCTCTCTCTCTCTGTGCCTGTGTGTCTGAGCAAATGTTTGCTTGTCTTTATGTCTGTCTTTGTGTTATTTTGTGTCTGAATCTGTGATGTAGGTATTTTTTCTCTCTCTCTGCCTGTTTGTCTGAGTGGATTTTTGCTTGTCTCTATGTCTGTCTTTGTGTGATTTTAGGCCTGACTCTGTGCGTTTGTAAGTATTTGTGCCTCTCTCTTTCTCGTTATGCCTGTGTGTCTGAGTGGATGTTTGCTTGTCTCTATGTCTTTCTTTGTGTGATTTTGTGTCTGACCCTGTGCGCTTTTAGGTATTTTTGCCTTTCTCTCTCGCTGCCTGTGTGTCTGAGCAGATGTTTGTTTTTCTTTTTGTCTGTCTTTGTGTGATTTTGTGTCTGAGCCTGTGTGTTTGTAGGTATTTTTCTTCTCTGTCTCTGTGCCTGTGTGAAAAAAAATCCATCTCATCTCTCTCAGACTTCGGTACCTGATTATTACCATATCATGTCCGATTCAAAATTAATCTTGTTAAAAATCCCTATCATAAAACCAGAATTGTAAAGGAACAATTTTGGTGAAACAATGTTACATACGATATTATACATTACTAGTATCATTGAACAGCTTTGGTGATTTTAAATCTGTTCTATAAAATGTTTCATTATGTTCTCTCTTGATAGTTTAGCTATTCTCTTTCTCTTAGTTCGTAACCAGTAGAATAATCATTAATTCATTTTGAGTCATACACAATTGTCACCTATACGCTCAATATGCGTTTTGACATTGGTATTATTGGGTTCATTGACTTTGTAAATTGGTATACTATCAATGGTACTAATAATGCCCAAATACAATTTATTTTCCATTAATTCATCTTTATATACCTTGGTGCTATCATCTGCGAATGCCATTTTTTATTTTTCTTTCGATTTCACTGGCTATTATCACATTATTTTTAAATAGTTTACAGTTTTGGCACATAGACAAGATATGGATTATGATATTTCTAGAAGAGTATGCCTGTCTTATTTTGTTTTTTTTTGAATGCTAATGCCAGAAAGATGGCGATAAAATCCATCAAGAGGTAACGTGTTACCAGTAGCAGTAGCAATTTTATCATCCGCACATGGTTTCTTGGAATATTTCATATCTACTTCTTTTTAAATAATATTTTTGTTTTTTTCCTTCCAATGTACAAAAAATATTGATTGAAAACATACAATAAACTAGGTAGTGTCCATGACCACCCATAGAGTACCAAAGGAGCAGCCGCAAAAAAAATCAAAAAAACTTCTTCACCAGTCCAAAAAATTCTGAGCCCCAAAAATTTTAAGTCAGAAAAAAGAAATGTCACTAAAGCATTAGTTTTCTAATATAAAAATTCACGACTAACATATCTGTTTCATCTTCATTTAATTTTTGAAAATATCAAAAGTGATTTTTTTTGTTTCAAGTACATTTTGTGTAATTTTAAAAGATGAAAAAAGTTGAAAAAATTTCTAAGTAAAAAATTCTAAGTCATCAAAAGAAAAGTGTTACTACAAATATTATTTTTCTAATAGTAAAACTCACGACTAACATATCTATAGCATCTTAATTTCATATTTCGAAAATATCACAAGTGATTTTTTTTGTTTTAAGTATATTTTATGTCATTTTAAGACATAAAAAATTTGAGAAAGTTTCTAAGTAAAAAAATAAAGTTAAAAAAATTATACAAAAAAATACAAAAATGGAGGAGGGCGGCAAAAAATGGGGGAGTAGCATGGGGGCCCTTGGTGGTTGGGACACATATGACCAAGGACTGTCGTGTCATTCATTAAAATGTATACGAGTTTATTGGTTTCAACTTTATGCTTACCTTAATACTAAACAATATTTTATATTATGAATTCTATTAGCCCAATTTGAAATCAAACAAAATGCTTTACTTAAGTGGTCATCGCTTTTCTGTTGTTGAATCAATTGAAAGTGAAGGTTGAATATATTTTCATCATATCCTGACAGGAATTATGCAAATGAGATGCCTGTTGGTACTTGTCTGTATGTAGGTCAATGGCCCAAATCTAAGCATGGACTGTATTACAGAATAAATTATGCACTAAATATCTAAAACCAATGCTACGTAACGTCTTACTGATTCAATACCTAACTTAATCTGTCTAGGTCACGTTATAAAATTAAGAGAGTATAGCAAGCAGGTGCATCTAATAGGGCAAAAATATATCGCTTTGCTGGATAGTTACACGGCTTGGAGACAATGGTTAGGAAATATATGATCCATAGATTTTTCAAAACGTTTCCATTAGAATCTATTTCCCAAATCAAAATATTAAGAAGGCTTTCTTGGTCCATTTGTCTAGCGCACCATTCCGTTGAGGGGAAATCTCTTTCAAATCCTCATGCGGGCAAAAATCTTTGGATTATTAAGTTTTCCTGAGAAAAAAAGAAGACAAATTAAATCCCGAGGCAAAAAACTATCTATTAAAGTATTATGTGATATCCCAAGTGTTTATCGTCATTATGTAACACTCACTTTTGTGCCGTGCTCAGTTACAAGTGGGGATTCCTCGCGGGCTCCCTTAAGAAACGAGTCAAGCGAGAATGCGTCATCTTTAACAAAAGTAAAAATTTCCTATGACGTAAGAACCAAAGAAATCTTGAAGAAAGACCTATTGAAGAAAAATGTCTTAAAAGCTTCTTGAAATGTCCTGAAACGTCTTGGAAAATGTCTTGAAGAAATATCTTATAAAACATCTTGAAGTGTCTTGAAACGTCTTGAAAAGGTCTTGAAGAAAAATGTCTTGGTGAAAAACACTCCCTATTACTGACCATTTACGATTGCATCTTGACTAATGGCCCCTGAAGGTTTTTTCCTGGCCCTCGTGGGTGATTTAAACAATCCAAGAAAAAACTATGATGTAGTGTTTACGTTTGCTTCTTGATCTGGCGGGACTCTGAAGGGTTTTTCCTGGTCCTCATAGGCTTTTAAACATAACAACCAAAAAAATCTGAAGTAATCAATCCCTATTACGTAACAACCAAAGATATCCAGAAGTAAATAATCCCTATTACGTAACAACCAAAGATATCCTGAAGTAAACAAACCTTATTACATAACAACCAAAGAAATCACCAAGTAAACAGACCCTATTACGTAACAACCAAATAAATCCTGATTTGGCAGGCCCTGAAGGTTTGTCCTGGGCCTCATAGGTTTTTAAACAATCAAAGAAAAACTATTATGTAACAGAAAAAAATAAACAAACTATATTACGTAAGAACACCTGCGTCTTGAAGAAATTAACAGCGCCCGCGTCTTGAAGAACTTTTAATTGAAAATTAACAAGTTTGTCAAATTAAACGTCAAAATTTGGAAGTTTTTGATGACGGGAGAAAGGCATTTTTGGCAGTTTATATTTTTATTGTACTGGATGGTCACACTTCATCTTAAAGGAATTCAAAGATCAAAAGTCATTTTAAAAGTGGCTTCTGACTGTGGGATGATACTTTCTGATAATTTTTTCTTATTTTGGAAACAGACTTATAGGAATTTCGGAAATTAGCCTATACCTCTCAAAAATGGCGCCGAATCGGAATGAAATATACACCATTGGAATCACCATTGGGGAAAAAACTATATAGGAAATAACTACCCCCCCACCTTCAACAACATGGAATGTTACTTTTTGAATGAAAAGCACGGATGTGTCCCATTTATTTTTTTCTCCGCCGTTAATGGGACAGTGGAACACCATAGAGAGTTATTTGAGGACTCATTTGAAAGTTAATTTTTTTGTTTAATTGCTTTTTTAAATTTGACGTGATACCACCGACATAGAGTGCCATATGGCACCCAAAAATATAGTGTGGGTGCCATCAGTAGTGATATATCAATCTAAGAGACGGGGCAGGTAGGACATTACTGTGTCAATCTAAGAGACGGGGCAGGTAGAACATTACTGTGTCAATCTAAGGTAGCGGGCAGGTAAATCCATACAAGCGGGCTATCATTTCATGTTTTATTTAATGTTTTTTTTGTATGGATGTTTTATGTTTATGGATGTAAGGAATTTTATTGTTCACCATACAAGCGGGCAATCATTCCATGTTTTATTTAATGGTATTTTTTTGTATGGATGTTTTATGTTTATGGATATAAGGATTTTTATTGTTCACCATACAAGCGGGCTATAGTTCCATGTTTTATATTTATGAATGTAAGGATTTTTATTGTTCACCATACAAGCGGGCTATCATGCCATGTTTTATTTAATGTTGTTTTTTTTAGCATGGATGTTTTATTTATATTGATGTAAGGATTTTTAATTTTCACCGTAAAAGCGGGCTACCGTTCCATGTTTTATTTAATAATGTTTTTTTTTAATGGATCTTTATTTTTATGGATGTAAGGATTTTTATTGTTCACCATACAAGCAGGCTATCATTCCATGTTTTATTTAATGTTTTTTTTTATATGGATGTTTTATGTTTATGGATGTAAGGGTTTTTACTGTTCACCATGCACGCGGGCTATCACTCCATGTTTTATTTAATGATGTTTTTTTGTATGGATGTTTTATTTTTATGGATATAAGGATTCTTATTGTTCAACATACAAGCGGGCTATCATTCCAAGCAGACACAGGCCAATTGATGTTAAGTGCCACAGTATCGTAACAAGTTATTTGCATGTTCGATTTATCAATTGGATTTTTGATAGGTGTTAACAGTGACCTGTTTCGGGGCATTATTTACAATATCATCCTGAGAATACGCATACCACGATGATTTGAGATGCATACTGGACACACAATTTCTTCTGATGGTTGGGTTCCATGTCCCCGCTCAAGGACCCCAAATACCCTCCCCCGTCCAAAAACCTCCCCCTCCAACACCCTCCCCCCTCCAACACCCTCCCTCCACCCCTCCCTCCAGAGCCCAACCCCCAATTTTTTTAACAACTTTTCTTTTACATGTCTTAGAGTGACATAAAACATACTTAAAACATAAAAAAAAATCACATTTAATATTTCCCAAATTCAAAATGAGAATAAGTTATTATAGAAATGTTAGTCGTGACCTTTACTGCTAGAAAAATAATGTTTATAGTAGAACTTTTTTTGGACTGAATTTTTTTGGACTTGGAAATTATTCAACCCTCCCCCCCCCACTATACCCCCAAACCCTACACCCTCACCTCCCTAGACCCCTCCACCCCCTCCTTTTAGCCCTACCCCCTCCCTCCCTCCTTTTACCCATCCCCCTCCAAACCAACCCCTCCCTACCTGCTTCCCCCCCCCCCCCCCCCTCCCCCAATAAGTTCCAAAAAAACATTCAGCACGCAACAACTTCCATTAACAAAATCATTTTCACGAAGAGAAAAATCAATGCACAAGTTTCGAGAAGAGGATAAACAAAATCACACTGCAACACGTTTCACGAACAAAAAAAATCCCTCAACAAGTTCCCCGAACCTAAATCAGCGTGCAACAAGTTCCATGAACAAAACCGGTTTTCTCAATGAGGAAAATCATTGTAGATGTTTCAAGAAGAGAAAATCAACATTTAGCATGGATTACGAACAAAGAAATATGCATGCAATAAGTTCCATGAGCAAAATTAGTTTCACCAGGTGGAAAAAAAAATCAATGTACTTGTTTCACGAAGAGAAAAAATAAACTTGCAACAAGTTTCAGGAATAGAAAATCAGCAAGCAGCAAGTTCAACGAACAAAATCAGTTTAACGGGGAGAAAAATCATTGTTTAAGTTTCACGAAGAGAAAATATCAGCAGGCAACAAGCTCATTGAACAAAACCAATTTCATTTGGATAAAACTCAGTAGAAAGGATCCTATTGATACGAACAGGACCACGTGGTTTATGGTTTTCTCACTGAGAATGAAAAAACAGAATTTTTCTCACTTGAAAAAACATGAATTTTCTCACTTTGATGGATGTTTCTTGGACGGTTATGTGTGTTGGTCAATTTATTTGATGTTTTTCATGGATGTCAACAGTAATTTATGTCTGTTTTATGGTTTTTGTCAGTGAGAATGAAAAAACAGGAGTTATTGACTCGTGACAGGACCACGTGGTTTATGGTTTTCTCACTGAGAATGAAAAAACAGAATTTTTCTCACTTGAAAAAACAGGAATTTTCTCACTTTGATGGATGTTTTCTTGGACGGTTATGTGTGTTGGTCAATTTATTTGATGTTTTTCTCGGATGTTAACATCAATTTATGTCTGTTTTATGGTTTTTGTCAGTGAGAATGAAAAAAACAGGAATTTTCTCACTTTGATGGATGTTTTCTGGATTTTGTCAGTGAGAATGAAAAAACAGGATTTTTCTCACTTTGATGGATGTTTCAAGGTCGATTTATTTGTTGTTGGTCAATTTATTTGATGTTGTTTGTCCAGGTGTAATGACAATGGGGTGATTTACATAATCGAGGGGAATTATTGATTCACGAAAGGGGAATTAAGAAACAAACATGGCTTCTTTGATCTTTAGGCTAACCTAACCTGAGAAATTGATTTACATAATCGGCGGGGGAATTATTGGTTCACGAAAGGGGAATAAAGAAACAAGTATGGCTTCTTTGATCTTAGGTCTGAGGGATAAACGCTCTTTAGGTCAGAGAGAAAAATTAATATTCTATTTTTAAATAGGGCTTCATTGATCTTTAGTGTCAGGAATTAGAAATGACATCACTTGTTATCTTGGAATTATGCGGGAGTCTAAAGAGATAGAAATTCTATTTTTAAATACGGCTTCACTGATCTTTAAGTCGGAGAGATAAATTGATATTCTAACGAAATCTTAATAGTGTAGCTAGGAACATTTATGAGATGAAGAGATTAACGCGGGAAAAGGGTTTAAGACTAGATAGATAGACTAGATTAAGTTAGGTTAAGTTAAGTTAGGTTAGGCTAGGTTAGCCTACGTACGCGCGCGTACGTAGGCTAACCTAGCCTAACCTAACTTAACCTAACCTAATCTAGTCTATCCTAACCTTACCATTCACCTAACTTTTTGCCTGTCTTTCACCTAACCTAACCTAAGTGAAGCGTACGTAGGATAACCTAACCTAACTTAACCTAACCTAATCTAACCTAATTTAATCTAGACTAACCTATGTATTTCTTGGTGTTGAGGTATCCAAAAAGCTGTAAAGTATAGTTGTGGGTGAAAAAGATAAGTACTTCAAGTTGGAAAATGGGTTTAGGTGGGACATTAAGAAAGTAACTTGCTCTGAAATGGTCTTTGAAAAGTATTTCTTGGTGTTGAGGTATCCAAAAAGTTGTAAAGTATAGTTGTGAGTGAAAAAGATAAGTACTTCAAGTTTGAAAATGGGTTTAGGAGGGACATTAAGAAAGTGACTTGCTCTGAAATGGTCTTTGAAAAGTATTTCTTGGTGTTGAGGTATCCAAAAAGCTGTAAAGTATAGTTGTGGGTGAAAAAGATAAGTACTTCAAGTTGGAAAATGGGTTTAGGAGGGACATTAAGAAAGTAACTTGCTCTGAAATGGTCTTTGAAAAGTATTTCTTGGTGTTGAGGTATCCAAAAAGCTGTAAGGTATAGTTGTTGGTGAAAAAGATAAGTACTTCAAGTTGGAAAATGGGTTTAGGTGGGACATTAAGAAAGTAACTTGCTCTGAAATGGTCTTTGAAAAGTATTTCTTGGTGTTGAGGTATCCAAAAAGCTGTAAAGTATAGTTGTGGGTGAAAAAGATAAGTACTTCAAGTTGAAAAATGGGTTTAGGAGGGACATTAAGAAAGTAACTTGCTCTGAAATGGTCTTTGAAAAGTATTTCTTGGTGTTGAGGTATCCAAAAAGCTGTAAAGTATAGTTGTGGGTGAAAAAGATAAGTACTTCAAGTTGGAAAATGGGTTTAGGAGGGACATTAAGAAAGTAACTTGCTCTGAAATGGTCTTTGAAAAGTATTTCTTGGTGTTGAGGTATCCAAAAAGCTGTAAAGTATAGTTGTGGGTGAAAAAGATAAGTACTTCAAGTTGGAAAATGGGTTTAGGAGGGACATTAAGAATGTAACTTGCTCTGAAATGGTCTTTGAAAAGTATTTCTTGGTGTTGAGGTATCCAAAAAAGCTGTAAAGTATAGTTGTGGGTGAAAAAGATAAGTACTTCAAGTTGGAAAATGGGTTTAGGAGGGACATTAAGAAAGTAACTTGCTCTGAAATGGTCTTTGAAAAGTATTTCTTGGTGTTGAGGTATCCAAAAAGCTGTAAAGTATAGTTGTGGTTGAAAAAGATAAGTACTTCAAGTTGAAAAATGGGTTTAGGAGGGACATTAAGAAAGTAACTTGCTCTGAAATGGTCTTTGAAAAGTATTTCTTGGTGTTGAGGTATCCAAAAAGCTGTAAAGTATAGTTGTGGGTGAAAAAGATAAGTACTTCAAGTTGGAAAATGGGTTTAGGAGGGACATTTAGAAAGTAACTTGCTCTGAAATGGTCTTTGAAAAGTATTTCTTGGTGTTGAGGTATCCAAAAAGCTGTAAAGTATAGTTGTGGGTGAAAAAGATAAGTACTTCAAGTTGGAAAATGGGTTTAGGAGGGACATTAAGAAAGTAACTTGCTCTGAAATGGTCTTTGAAAAGTATTTCTTGGTGTTGAGGTATCCAAAAAGCTGTAAAGTATAGTTGTGGGTGAAAAAGATATGTACTTCAAGTTGGAAAATGGGTTTAGGATGGACATTAAGAAAGTAACTTGCTCTGAAATGGTCTTTGAAAAGTATTTCTTGGTGTTGAGGTATCCAAAAAGCTGTAAAGTATAGTTGAGGGTGAAAAAGATAAGTACTTCAAGTTGGAAAATGGGTTTAGGTGGGACATTAAGAAAGTAACTTGCTCTGAAATGGTCTTTGAAAAGTATTTCTTGGTGTTGAGGTATTCAAAAAGCTGTAAAGTATAGTTGAGGGTAAAAAAGATAAGTACTTCAAGTTGGAAAATGGGTTTAGGAGGGACATTAAGAAAGTAACTTGCTCTGAAATGGTCTTTGAAAAGTATTTCTTGGTGTTGAGGTATCCAAAAAGCTGTAAAGTATAGTTGTGGGTGAAAAAGATAAGTACTTCAAGTTGGAAAATGGGTTAAGGAGGGACATTAAGAAAGGAACTTGCTCTGAAATGGGCTTTGAAAAGTATTTCTTGGTGTTGAGGTATCCAAAAAGCTGTAAAGTATAGTTGTGGGTGAAAAAGATAAGTACTTCAAGTTGGAAAATGGGTTTAGGAGGGACATTAAGAATGTAACTTGCTCTGAAATGGTCTTTGAAAAGTATTTCTTGGTGTTGAGGTATCCAAAAAAGCTGTAAAGTATAGTTGTGGGTGAAAAAGATAAGTACTTCAAGTTGGAAAATGGGTTTAGGAGGGACATTAAGAAAGTAACTTGCTCTGAAATGGTCTTTGAAAAGTATTTCTTGGTGTTGAGGTATCCAAAAAGCTGTAAAGTATAGTTGTGGTTGAAAAAGATAAGTACTTCAAGTTGAAAAATGGGTTTAGGAGGGACATTAAGAAAGTAACTTGCTCTGAAATGGTCTTTGAAAAGTATTTCTTGGTGTTGAGGTATCCAAAAAGCTGTAAAGTATAGTTGTGGGTGAAAAAGATAAGTACTTCACGTTGGAAAATGGGTTTAGGAGGGACATTTAGAAAGTAACTTGCTCTGAAATGGTCTTTGAAAAGTATTTCTTGGTGTTGAGGTATCCAAAAAGCTGTAAAGTATAGTTGTGGGTGAAAAAGATAAGTACTTCAAGTTGGAAAATGGGTTTAGGAGGGACATTAAGAAAGTAACTTGCTCTGAAATGGTCTTTGAAAAGTATTTCTTGGTGTTGAGGTATCCAAAAAGCTGTAAAGTATAGTTGTGGGTGAAAAACATAAGTACTTCAAGTTGGAAAATGGGTTTAGGAGGGACATTAAGAAAGTAACTTGCTCTGAAATGGTCTTTGAAAAGTATTTCTTGGTGTTGAGGCATCCAAAAAGCTGTAAAGTATAGTTGTGGGTGAAAAAGATAAGTACTTCAAGTTGGAAAATGGGTTTAGGAGGGACATTAAGAAAGGAACTTGCTCTGAAATGGTCTTTGAAAAGTATTTCTTGGTGTTGAGGTATCCAAAAAGCTGTAAAGTATAGTTGTGGGTGAAAAAGATAAGTACTTCAAGTTGGAAAATGGGTTTAGGAGGGACATTAAGAAAGTAACTTGCTCTGAAATGGTCTTTGAAAAGTATTTCTTGGTGTTGAGGTGTCCAAAAAGCTGTAAAGTATAGTTGTGGGTGAAAAAGATATGTACTTCAAGTTGGAAAATGGGTTTAGGAGGAACATTAAGAAAGTAACTTGCTCTGAAATGGTCTTTGAAAAGTATTTCTTGGTGTTGAGGTATCCAAAAAGCTGTAAAGTATAGTTGAGGGTAAAAAAGATAAGTACTTCAAGTTGGAAAATGGGTTTAGGAGGGACATTCAGAAAGTAACTTGCTCTGAAATGGTCTTTGAAAAGTATTTCTTGGTGTTGAGGTATCCAAAAAGCTGTAAAGTATAGTTGTGGGTGAAAAAGATAAGTACTTCAAGTTGGAAAATGGGTTTAGGAGGGACATTAAGGAAGTAACTTGCTCTGAAATGGTCTTTGAAAAGTATTTCTTGGTGTTGAGGTATCCAAAAAGCTGTAAAGTATAGTTGTGAGTGAAAAAGATAAGTACTTCAAGTTGGAAAATGGGTTTAGGAGGGACATTAAGAAAGTAACTTGCTCTGAAATGGTCTTTGAAAAGTATTTCTTGGTGTTGAGGTATCCAAAAAGCTGTAAAGTATAGTTGTGGGGGAAAAAGATAAGTACTTCAAGTTGGAAAATGGGTTTAGGTGGGATATTAAGAAAGTAACTTGCTCTGAAATGGTCTTTGAAAAGTATTTCTTGGTGTTGAGGTATCCAAAAAGCTGTAAAGTATAGTTGTGGGTGAAAAAGATAAGTACTTCAAGTTGGAAAATGGGTTTAGGAGGGACATTAAGGAAGTAACTTGCTCTGAAATGGTCTTTGAAAAGTATTTCTTGGTGTCGAGGTATCCAAAAAGCTGTAAAGTATAGTTGTGGGTGAAAAAGATAAGTACTTCAAGTTGGAAAATGGGTTTAGGAGGGACATTAAGAAAGTAACTTGCTCTGAAATGGTCTTTGAAAAGTATTTCATGGTGTTGTGGTATCCAAAAAGCTGTAAAGTATAGTTGTGGGTGAAAAAGATAAGTACTTCAAGTTGGAAAATGGGTTTAGGAGGGACATTAAGAAAGTAACTTGCTCTGAAATGGTCTTTGAAAAGTATTTCTTGGTGTTGAGGTATCCAAAAAGCTGTAAAGTATAGTTGTGGGTGAAAAAGATACGTACTTCAAGTTGGAAAATGGGTTTAGGAGGGACATTAAGAAAGTAACTTGCTCTGAAATGGTCTTTGAAAAGTATTTCTTGGTGTTGAGGTATCCAAAAAGCTGTAAAGTATGGTTGTGGGTGAAAAAGATAAGTACTTCAAGTTGGAAAATGGGTTTAGGTGGGACATTAAGAAAGTAACTTGCTCTGAAATGGTCTTTGAAAAGTATTTCTTGGTGTTGAGGTATCCAAAAAGTGGTAAAGTATAGTTGTGGGTGAAAAAGATAAGTACTTCAAGTTGGAAAATGGGTTTAGGAGGGACATTAAGAAAGTAACTTGCTCTGAAATGGTCTTTGAAAAGTATTTCTTGGTGTTGAGGTATCCAAAAAGCTGTAAAGTAAAGTTGTGGGTGAAAAGAATAGGTATTTCAAGTTGGAAAATGGGTTTAGGAGGGACATTAAGAAAGTAACTTGCTCTGAAATGGTCTTTGAAAAGTATTTCTTGGTGTTGAGGTATCCGAAAAGCTGTAAAGTATAGTTGTGGGTGAAAAGGATGGGTACTTCAACTTGTAAAATGGGTTTAGAAGGGACATTAAGAAAAAAAGTTGCTCTGAAATGCCCCTTTGAAAAGTATTTCTTGGTGTTGAGGTATCCAAAAAGCTGTAATGTAAAGTTGTGGGTGAAAAAGATAAGTACTTCAAGTTGGAAAATGGGTTTAGGATGGACATTAAGAAAATAACTTGCTCTGAAAAGATATAGTAAAGCCTTAAAAAAAGTATTAAAAATGGAGAGGGGACTCTTTTGGGGCCCGGGGGAGGCTCTATGGGGTCCGGGGGCCCTTGGGGGCCGGGTGGTCCTTTTGGGGACCCGGGGGGACCTTTGAGGGTCCGGGGGCCCTTGGGGGGGGGTAGAGGACCTCACAACACTGTTTAATTAGAACTTGTGTATTATAACGACCACACTCAAAACCTCTTCTAAAACATCTTCTAAAATCATCTTTTATAATGTCTCTAACTGTTTCGCCGAAATAATTCCCTAAAATGTTTAAAACGGTTTCGCCCAAATAATCCCCTAAAAGTAATTTCTGCGTGTTCCTATTGTTTTGGCATCCCTGCGCTGTCACATTTGAAATTTCTAGGAAACCCTTTTCCCGCGTTAATCTCTTCATCTCCTAAATGTTCCTAGCTACACTATTAAGGTTTCGTTAGAATATCAATTTATCTCTCCGACTTAAAGATCAGTGAAGCCGTATTTAAAAATAGAATTTCTATCTCTTTAGACTCCCGCATAATTCCAAGATAACAAGTGATGTCATTTCTAATTCCTGACACTAAAGATCAATGAAGCCCTATTTAAAAATAGAATATTAATTTTTCTCTCTGACCTAAAGAGCGTTTATCCCTCAGACCTAAGATCAAAGAAGCCATACTTGTTTCTTTATTCCCCTTTCGTGAACCAACAATTCCCCGCCGATTATGTAAATCAATTTCTCAGGTTAGGTTAGCCTAAAGATCAAAGAAGTCATGTTTGTTTCTTAATTCCCCTTTCGTGAATGAATAATTCCCCGCGATTATGTAAATCACCCCATTGTCATTACACCTGGACAAACAACATCAAATAAATTGACCAACAACAAATAAATCGACCTTGAAACATCCATCAAAGTGAGAAAAATCCTGTTTTTTCATTCTCACTGACAAAATCCAGAAAACATCCATCAAAGTGAGAAAATTCCTGTTTTTTCATTCTCACTGACAAAAACCATAAAACAGACATAAATTGATGTTAACATCCGAGAAAAACATCAAATAAATTGACCAACACACATAACCGTCCAAGAAACATCCATCAAAGTGAGAAAATTCCTGTTTTTTCAAGTGAGAAAAATTCTGTTTTTCATTCTCAGTGAGAAAACCATAAACCACGTGGTCCTGTCACGAGTCAATAATTCCTGTTTTTTCATTCTCACTGACAAAAACCATAAAACAGACATTAATTACTGTTGACATCCATGGAAAACATAAAATAAATTGACCAACACACATAACCGTCCAAGAAACATCCATCAAAGTGAGAAAATTCATGTTTTTTCAAGTGAGAAAAATTCTGTTTTTTCATTCTCAGTGAGAAAACCATAAACCACATGGTCCTGTTCGTATCAATAGGGGCCTTTCTACTAAACTCAATGTATAAGTTTCACAAAGATAAAAATCAACTTGTAACAAGGTTCATGAAGACCCCCCCTCCCCCTCCCCAACTTTTTTTTGACAGTTTTTTTTAGTTTTTTTTTTTAACTTTTTTACGTCTTAGAATGACATTAAACATACTTAAAACATAAAAAATTCACATTTAATATTTTCCAGCTACAAAATGGAAATGATATAGATATGTAAGTCGTGACTTTTACTATTAGAAAAATAATGTTTGGAGTGACCATTTTTTTGAACTGAAATTTTAAACCCTTTATTTTTAATGCATTTAAATCATATCAGAAAAAAATTACACTTTTGATTTAAATTTTAAAACATATTCTTGTGCATACCCTACTCCTATTAATGAGGACTGATGGTTATCATTCAATATTTTTTCATGAAAAACAAACTAATTTTTTTTATGATTTCCCAAAGCTCCCTCTACTCGTTAAGAAGACAAGGAGGGGCAAAACAACTCCTGTGGTCATATCAAACAGACCAACTGTTTTACAATAGGGTCATTGAGCGAAACCATTAATCTCATCAAGAACCACCGTACACCACCCAATAGCCACTAAAAATCAGCACTCAACAAGTTCCATGAATAAAAATCAGCACTCAACATATTCCATCTACAAATTGGTTTCACGAGGAAAAAATAAAAAAATCAATGTACAAGTTTCACGAAGAAAAAAAACAACATGCAATAAGTTTCACGAATAAAAAATTAGCATGCAACAAGTTCTATGAACAAAACCAGTTTCATTTCAATAAAAATACATGTACAAGTTTCACAAAGATAAAAATCAACATGTAACAAGGTTCATGAAGAAAAACCAGCATGCAACAAGTTACACATACAAAAACATCAGCGCGCAACAAGTTCCATGGAGAATATCAGCTTCAAGAGGATAAAAATCAATGTGCTTGTTTCACGAAGAGAAAAAATCAACCTGCAACAAGTTTCACGAATAAAAAAACAGCATGCAACAAGTTCCACGAACAAAAAAAAAACAATCAGCACGCAACAAATTCCATTAACAAAATCATTTTCACGAAGAGAAAAATCAATGCACAAGTTTCGAGAAGAGGATAAACAAAATCACACTGCAACACGTTTCACGAACAAAAAAAAATCCCTCAACAAGTTCCCCGAACCTAACTCAGCGTGCAACAAGTTCCATGAACAAAACCAGTTTTCTCAATGAGGAAAATCATTGTAGATGTTTCAAGAAGAGAAAATCAACATTTAGCATGGATCACGAACAAAGAAATATGCATGCAATAAGTTCCATGAGCAAAATTATTTTCACCAGGTGGAAAAAAAAATCAATGTACTTGTTTCACGAAGAGAAAAAATAAACCGGCAACAAGTGTCAGGAAAAGAAAATCAGCAAGCAGCAAGTTCAACGAACAAAATCAGTTTAACGGGGAGAAAAATCATTGTTTAAGTTTAACGAAGAGAAAAAATCAGCATGCAACAAGTTCCATGAACAAAACCAAGTTCATTTGGATAAAACTCAATGTATAAGTTTCACAAAGATAAAAATAAACTTGTAACAAGGTTCATGAAGAAAAACCAGCATGCAACAAGTTACACATACAAAAAAAATCAGCGCGCAACAAGTTCCATGGAGAAAATCAGCTTCAAGAGGCGAAAAATCAATGTGCAAGTTTCACGATGAGAAACGTCAACATACAACAAGTTTCACGAACAAAAAAAAATATGCAACAAGTTCCATGAACAAAATCAGCACGCGACAAGTTCTTTGAACAAAATCAGTTTCACGAGGAGAAAAATCAGCGTACGAGTTTCGTGAAGAGAAAAAAAAAATCAACATGCAACAAGTTTCACGAACAAAAAGCAGTCAGCACACAACAAGTTCCACGATCAAAAAAATGTGCATGCAGTATGTTTAATGAACAAAATTAGTTTCAGGAGGAGAAAAAAATCAATGTATATGTTTCACGAAGACAAAAAATCAACCTACAACAAGTTTCACAAATAAAAAACAGCATGCAACAAGTTCCACGAACAAAAAAAATAATCAGCACGCAACAACTTCCATTAACAAAGTCAGTTTCACGAAGAGAAAAATCAATGTACAAGTTTCGAGAAGAGGATAAACGAAATTACACTGCAACACGTTTCAAGAACAAAAAATCATCACTCAACAAGTTCCACGAACATAAATCAGCGTGCAACAAGTTCCATGAACAGAACCAGTTTTCTCAATGAGAAAAATCTTTGTAGAAGTGTCACGAAGAGAAAAATCAACATTTAACATGGATCACGAACAAAGAAATATGCATGCAATAAGTTCCATGAACAAAATTAGTTTCACTAGGTGTGAAAAAAATCAATGTACTTGTTTCACGAAGAGAAAAAATAAACATGCAACATGTTTCAGGAATAAAAAATCAGCACGCAACAAGTTCAACGAACAAAATCAGTTTAACGGGGAGGAAAATCATTGTTTAAGTTTCGCGAAGAGAAAAAAAAATCAGCATGCAACAAGTTTCACGAAGAAAAATTAGCGCTCAACAAGTTCCACAAACATAAATCAGTACGGTCAAGGTCCAGGAACAAAATTGGCTTCAAGAGAAGAAAAAAAAAATCAATGTGCAAGTTTCACGACTTAGCGTGGCGCGCCACGCTAAGTGAACCTAAATGAACCTAGCTTGAATGCAGTTATTTGACAAAAAGGGTGGTATTGTAGGTTGTTGCATGCTTGTTGCATGCTATTTTTTTTATTCGTGAAACTTGTTGCATATTGATTTTTTCTGTTTGTGAAACATGTACATTGATTTTATTCTCCTCCTTAAATTAATTTTGTTCATGGAACATACTGCATGCATATTTTTTATCGTTGAACTTGTTGCGTGCTGATTGAAACTTCTACACTAATTTTTCACCTCATGAAACCGATTTTGTTCAAGGAACTTGTTGCGTGCTGATTTTCTCTTCGTGAAACTTCTTGCATGTTGATTTTTCTCTTCGTGAAACTTACTTGTAGCGTGTTAATGTTTTGCTCGTGAAACTTGTTGCATATTGTTTTTTCTCTTCCTGAAACTTGTACATTGATTTTTATTCTCGTGAAACTGATTTTAATCATGGAACATTTTGAGTGCTGATTTTTGTTTCTGCAACTTGTTGCCTGCTGATTTTCTCTTCGTGAAACTTCTTGCATGTTTTTTCTCTTCGGGGAACTTTTACATTGATTTTGTTTTTCTCCTCGCGAAGCCGATTCTGCTCATGGAACTTTTTCCGTACTGAATTTTGTTCGTAGAACTTTTTGAGGGTGGATTTTTTATCCGTGAAACTAGTTGTATGTTTGAAAGATCTGGCACTTTATTTTGCACCCATTTTTTTAGTTGTATGTTTATTTTTTTCTCTTCCTGAAACATGTACATTGATTTTTTTTCCACACAGTGAAACTAATTTTGTTCATGGAACTTATTGATTTTGTTGAAAAAGTTGATTTTTCTTTTCGTGAAACATCCACAATGAATTTTCTCATCGAGAAAACTGGTTTTGTTCATGAAACTTGTTGCATGCTGATTTATGTTCGTGGAACTTGTTGAGTGATGATTTTTTGTTTGTGAAAATTGTTGCAGTTTGATTTTTTTCCCTTCGAGAAACTTGTAAAATGATTTTTCACCTCGTGAAAATCATTTTGTTGATAGAACTTGTTGCGTGTGGTTTTTTTTAGTTCGTGGAACTTGTTGCATGCTGTTTTTTATTCGTGAAACTTGTTGCATGTTGATTTTTTCTCTTTATGAAGCATGTATATTGATTTTTTTCTCCTCCTAAAACTAATTTTGTCCATGGAATATACTGCATCCATATTTTTCTTATTTTGGAACTTGTTGCGTGCTGATTTTTTTTGTTCGTGAAACTTGTTGTATGTTGCTTTTTTTTTCTCTTTGCGATACTTGTACACTAATTTTTAGCCTCGTGAAACTGATTTTGTTCAAGGAACTTGCTACGTGCTGATTGTTGTTCATGTAACTTGTTGCATGATGGTTTTTTGTTCATGAAACTTGTTGCATGTTGATTTTTCTCTTCGTGAAACTTGCACATTGATTGTTTTTTCTTCTCTTGAAGCCAATTTTGTTTATGGAACTTTTACCGTGCTGATTTATGTTTCTGGAACTTGTTGAGTACTGATTTTTCTTCGTGAAACTTGTTACAACGTGGTTTTTTTTTCTCTTCGCGAAACTTAAACAGTGATTTTTCTCCCCGTTAAACTGATTTTGTTCGTGGAAATTGTTGCGTGCTGATTTTTTATTCCTGAAACTTGTTGCAAGTTAATTTTTTCTCTTCGTGAAACAAATACATTGATTTTTTTTCCACCTAGTGAAACTAATTTTGTTCACGGAACTTACTGCATACATATTTCTTTGTTCGTGATCCATGCTAAATGTTGATTTTTCTCTTCGTGAAACTTCTACAATGATTTTCCTCATTGAGAAAACCAGTGTTTTTCATGGAACTTGTTGCACGCTGATTTATGTTCGTGGAACTTGCTGAGTGAATTTTTTTTGTTCGTGAAAAGCATTGCAGTGTGATTTTGTTTATCCTCTTCTCGAAACTTGGACACTGATTTTTTCTCTTCGTGAAACTGATTTTGTTAATGGAATTTGTTGCGTGCTGATTGTTTGTTTTGTTCGTGGAACTTGTTGCATGCTGTTTTTTATTCGTGAAACTTGTTGCAGGTTGTTTTTTTCTCTTCGTGAAACATGTACATTGTTTTTTTCTCCTCCTGAAACTAATTTTGTTCAGGGTCCATACTGCATGCATATTTTTTGATCGTGGAACTTGTTGTGTGCTGACTCTTTTTTTTCGTGAAACTTGTTGCATGTTTATTTTTTTTCTCTTCGCGAAACTCGTACACTGATTTTTCTCCTCGTGAAACTGATTTTGTTCAAAGAACTTGTCGCGTGCTGATTTTGTTCATGGAACTTGTTGCATATTTTTTTTGTTCTTGAAACTTGTTGCATGTTTACTTTTCTCATCGTGAAACTTGCATATTGATTTTTCTCCTCTTGAAGCAGATTTTCTCCATGGAACTTGTTGCATGCTAATTTTTTTATTCGTGAAACCTATTGCATATTGTTTTTTTTCTCCGTGAAACTTGTACATTGATTTTTTTATTTTTCCCTCGTGAGACCAATTTGTAGATGGAACATGTTGAGTGCTGATTTTTATTCATGGAACTTGTTGAGTGCTGATTTTTTGTGGCTATTGGGTAGTGTACGGTGGTTCTTGATGAGATTAATGGTTTCGGACAATGACCATATTGTATAACAGTTGGTCTGTTTGATATGACCACAGGATTTGCTTTGCCTCTCCTTGTCTTCTTAACGGGTAGGGGGAGCTCTGGGAAATCCTAAAAAAAATAGTTTGTTTTTCATGAAAAAAGAGCCATCAGTCCTAAAAGGATGGCTAAAAGAAGGGAGGGAGGGGGATATAGGGGAGTGTGGGGAGGGGTTGGTGTCGGGTTGGGGGATAGTGGGGGGGGAGTTGAATAATTTCCAAGTCCAAAAAAATTCAGTCTAAAAAAAGTTCTACTAAAAACATTATTTTTCTAATAGTAAAAGTCACGACTAACATTTCTATATCATTCTCATTTTGAATTTGGAAAATATTAAATGTGTTTTTTCATGTTTTAAGTATGTTTTATGTCACTCTAAGACATGTAAAAAAAAAGTTGAAAAAAATACCATGCAAAAAAAATGGGGGTCGAGCTCTGGAGGGAGGGGTGGGGGGAGGAGAGGGTTGGAGGGAAGAGGGTTGGAAGGTATTTGGAGTCCTTGAGCGGGGACATGGAACCCAACCATCAGAAGAAATTGTGTGTCCAGTATGCATCTCAAATCATCGTTGTATGCATATTCTCAGGATGATACTGCAAATAATGCCACGAAACAGGTCACTGTTAACACCTATCAAAAATCAAATTGATAAATCGAATGTGCAAACAACTTGTTACGATACTGTGCCACTTAACATCAATTGGCCTGTGTCTGCTTGGAATGATAGCCCGCTTGTATGGTGAACAATAAAAATCCTTACATCCATAAACATAAGGATCCATACAAAACAAACATCATTAAATAAAACATGGAATGATAGCCCGCTTGTATGGTGAACAATAAAAATCCTTACATCCATAAACATAAAACATCCATACAAAAAAACAACATTAAATAAAACATGGAATGATAGCCCCCTTGCATGGTGAACAATAAAAATCCTTACATCCATAAACATAAGGATCCATACAAAAAAAAATCATTAAATAAAACATGGAATGGTAGCCCGCTTGTATGGTGAATAATGAAAATCGTTACATCCATATACATAAAACATCCATACTAAAAAACAACATTAAATAAAACATGGAATGATAGCCCGCTTGTATGGTGAACAATAAAAATTCTTACATCCAAATACAGAAAATATGGAATGATAGCCCGCTTGTATGGTGAACAATAAAAATCCTTATATCCATAAACATAAAACATCCATACAAAAAAACACCATTAAATAAAACGTGGAATGATAGCCCGCTTGTATGGTGAACAATAAAAATCCTTACATCCATAAACATAAAACATCCATACAAAAAAAACAACATTAAATAAAACATGGAATGATAGCCCGCTTGTATGGTGAGCAATAAATATCCTTACATCCATAAACATAAAACATCCATACAAAAAAAACAACATTAAATAAAATATGGAATGATAGCCCGCTTGTATGGATTTACCTGCCCACTACATTAGATTGACACAGTAATGTCCTACCTTCCCCGTCTCTTAGATTGATATATCACTACTGCCATTCCTGGAGTAGAACGGCTTGAAGGCATGGAAAGGGTTCATCTTCATGGTAAATCATATTTTTCTTTGTTGAAAACCCTAAGCCTAAGTTTGGCAATCCCCCATCTTGTACACTCCCAGCCCCCTCTTTAAATTACGTAAATCTTTTGCTGACTAACAAAACCAGACTAGCTCTAATGGTTCCATTGTAACTGAACCCCCGTGTAACTGAACCCCAAGCAACTGAACCCCTGTAACTGAAGCCCCGTATAACCAAACCCCCATGCAACTGAACCCCCGTGCAACTGAACCCCCGTATAACCGAACCCCCGTGCAACTGAACCCCCTTGCAACTGAACCCCCGTGCAACTGAACCCTCGTGCTACTGAACCCTCATGCAACTGAACCCCCTTTAACTGAACCCTCGTGCAACTCAACCCCCGTGCAACTCAACCCCATTTAACTAAACCCCGTGTAACTGCACCCCCATGTAACTGAACCCCCATGTAACTGAACCCCCGTGCAACTGAACCCCCGTGCAACTGAACCCCCGTGCAACTGAACCCTCGTGCTACTGAACCCTCGTGCAACTGAACCCCCTTTAACTGAAACTTTGTGCAACTCAACCCCCGTGCAACTCAACCCCATTTATCTAAAACCCCGTGTAACTGAACCCCCATTTAACTGTAACTGTGTGTAACCATGGAACCACGTAACTGTGTGTTAACAGAACATAACTGATGAGCGAAAAGTGATGAAAGAGAGGGGTAATACCGAACTCTCAGCTACCATTCTTGGGAGACATCTGACAGTTCATAAGTGACCATGGAATACCTGTGTTGTTTTAAAGTCATTTTTCTGTGAATAGGCAGCGCAGCGGCAGAGTACACCTGGCGACGATAAATCACATCAGTCCAGTTTTTCTCAGGAAAAAATTACTCAGTGATAATTTATTGCTCCCGCTAGCATTATGCGCTTCTAGGTCCGGGCCTAGGGACCTTGGGGTAGATCCAGGCCTGAGCGTGCACATATTTCCTTTTGGTGAATTGACTTTCCCTTTAAGCACTCTCTGAAACTTCCAACTTAATGCACAAATCCCTTTTTGAGATATGCCATTTTGAAAATCTGCATGCACATAGTGTCTTTTGATTTATTTCAAGTTCCACCTCAAATACCTCATTCTGTCAAATTTTCAACTTGATAGGCGTAGCCTTAATAGTGCTAGTTTAATAGTAGCAGAGGTCGTGGTAGGAGCAGTAGAAGTAATAATAGTGTTGAATTAGTAGTAGTAGTAGCAGTACTAATTGCAGTAGTAGGAGGTAGATGCCCCAGAAGTTTCATCTTGATACGCTAAGCCGTTCCCAAAAAAATTGCTGATACACCTGTATCAGCAATTTGTATGTTATTGCAAGTTACCAATTGTTAAAATGTAAGGTTTTTATAGAAGGGATGATCGTAAAAACTTTGAAGGAGGCTCATTCGATTGGAAATTGAAAGTTCAAGTTCAATTTTGAAGAATCAAAGATAATCACAGGACAATCAGCCTTTCCCTCTTAACCGACACTCCCCCCCCCAATACATCCGGTCAAAATAAAAATAAACATTTTGTTCAAAATAGTCTGAAGATCAAATAACCATGCCTTTGGGGTTAACAACCCCACTAGCAGCATCTGGGGCAAGGGCTGTAAGATAAGCTAGTTGCTCATTGCTAACACATAAGGTTTTTGTAGAAAACATTTTGTATGAACTTCGGGGGGGGGGGGCTCATTCGATTGGAAATCAAAATTTCCAGTGCACTTTTTCAGAGTTAAAAGTGATCGGAGGGCTTCCACCCACCCTGTTTTCCCCCAAATACATCCGATCTACATTTTGGGACGGCCATTTTATTTAAAACGGTTTAAAGGATAAATAACTATACCATAGTTAAATAACTATGGCTAATAACCCTATTTTGTTTTACCCAATGTAAGTACGGTGGTTGAGTTGCACGAGGGTTCAGTAGCACGGGGGTTCAGTTATACGGGTGTTCAGTTGCACGGGGGTTCAGTTACATGGGGGTTCAGTTACATGGGAGTTCAGTTAAACGGGGGTTTAGTTAAATGGGGTTGAGTTGTACGGGGGTTGAGTTGCACGAGGGTTCAGTTAAAGGGGGTTCAGTTGCATGAGAGTTCAGTAGCACGAGGGTTCAGTTGCACGGAGGTTCAGTTGCACGGGGGTTTGGTTATACGGCGGTTCGGATATACGGGAGTTCAGTTACATGGTGGTTCAGTTACACGGTGGTTCAGTTACACGGGGGTTCAGTTACAGGGGTTCAGTTGCTTGAGGTTCAGTTACACGGGGGTTCAGTTACTCACACACCAGCTCTAATAACTAACCAAGTTCTAGATTAGGCTAATGGTGTCAATTCACCAAAAATTGAGGGGGGGGGGGCAAATGGTATCTCTGAAATCTAGAAGGGCCGTTTTTTTCAATTTGTTCAATGAAAACACCAAAAAAGAGCAATTTCAATGAAAACACTCCAAAAGGCATTTTCCAAATATAGAAGGGACAAAAATCTGAGGGAGCCCAGGCAACTGCAGCTTCGTAGAGAGATGTATAAAGGCTCAACTCAAATTTCTTGATGGTATCAACGTGTTTTATGTAGTTTTATGTTTGAAAAGAGCATAAAAAAGGCATACCGAGTGGTGATAGAACTTGGCGTTCTAGGCCATCTTATTGTCGTACATTTCTACCATGTAATAAACGAGGGACGGGGAACAGCAAAAAGTATAAAAGAAAACACTGTTAAAGAAGAGATATTGTCTAATGGCTTGAATTCTTAATTGTGATCGGCGTAGCTGACATTTGAACCATGGTAAAGACAAATGTTTGAAATAGCTTTTCACTTAAAATCGCCCTTCTAGTAGGCCTACTGAGAAAAAAAAGAAGAAAATAAGGTTTTACTTTAGTGCTTCTACGCATAAAACAGATTTTTTTTTATTGTTCATATTCCATGGACTCTTTATGTAACAAAATTACAAATTCTTTTAAAGGAAAAATTTAAGAGATATGCAAAGTAAAATTCATATTTACAGTTCTATTTTAGCAAACACTTGTAATGACTTCCTTTATTTCTTTTTGCAAATGTTGGACAAACATCTTTTTACAAGGTTTATTTTCTATATTTTTAAAACCTAAAAAAAGAACAAAAAGTATTTTTAAAATATTAAAGTTTTCTTTGGATGAAAGTAAAGAGCAAAGTTGAAACTTAAATCCAACCAAAGTTATTGCATCGCAGTTGGTGCACCACATTTTTGAAATACCGGCTCTTGGTATTTTCCTCTGTCTGTAGAATTCTGAGATACTAGTTTTCTACTGAAAACTAAAATTGCTTCAGTTTCTTAGAGAATTAAAATTGTATAGTAAAATTTATTGATTTCATAGCCGGTAAAAATTATTGGTGCTGTATAAATGAGTTTTTTACTTTCTGCAGGCTAGTTCAGGGTTTTTCTGCTCCTAATTATTTTTGTTGCGTCGGTTTTGTGTTTTTAGTAAAGCACTAGTTTTTCAGAATTCTGCAAACCCGGGAAAATGTCAAGGACAATTTAATTGAAACAATTTTCAAAAATATGTTGTATAAACTGCGAAGTAGTAATCTTTGTTTGTTTTAAGTTTCAACTTCGCTCTTTACTTTCATCAGAAAATCTTTTATTTTTTAAAATTAACAACTCCTTTAAGATAGTATCTTTGTCTGTCAACTTGAGGTTAGTGCTCGTGCAAAATTATGGATTTCATATATTTGTTTCCTTATTCCTTATGCAAAATCGAACGCCAAACGTCACAAGGGGGAAGACGCTGTTTTCTGTTCTTATTCTCAATAACAGAAAATGGTATTAGGTGCTCCTTTAGTTACCGCCAGACAAGAGTACAATCAAGCCTGGTCTTTCTAAGGGAGGATTAGGAGGCGCAATCCCCCAGATCCGTATCAAGAGAATTCATCTAGGAGTTAGAACATCCTTCCTTATGTACGATTTGAAGGCAAAACATAGTTAAACTCTGTTTAAAAAGCTATGCAAATTCACTTCATAAACTTGCGTAACCCTAATAAAATTCTAAATTTATTAAAACTTAATGGAGTTTCAATTTTTATCTGGCTAAATTTTTCGTTTTGTTTAATCAAACACAGTATGTTTCACTTGAATCTCAGTTCAGTTTGTATAAATTTTTGGTTCCAACGACACTCACCTAGCACATCAGACTTTTTAGTCTTTATGGTCTTGGAGCAATATTGAATTGAGCCATTTATTGAAAACTATAAGCATCTTTTAGCACTATGCTTTTGTTTTTCAAAATATTGATGACAAATAAATATAAAATAACTATAATGATTAAGGTTACTGGAAAGAACTAATGAAAATAAACCGAATATTTGATATATAATATTATTAATTCCTGAAAACTCAGCAACTCAAAATTTTATTTCACAGTAGTTTCTATTTATGTTTTTTAGTGTTGTAAATATAAAACAAAATATTTGTAATTCGGTTTACGGTTAGGATGGGGGAAAAGGGCAGTAGCCAAACTCCTGTTTGTAACATTTTTTGTTCGCTTTACTATGTTTGACTTGCACATTCAATTTAATTTTTGCTCGTTTTAAGATTTATTTATTCGTGCATATCTCTGTGTATTCTATGATCGTTTATTTTAATTTCTGTTTTTTTTTTGGGTTTTGTTTGTTCTTTAATAGTAGTTTCTGATTGTTTTGATATTATAGAAATCTGTTTCTGCTGGTATTACGTTTAATATGAGTCTTTACTTTTCTTTAAAAAACTTATTTTTTGAAAAAGTTCTTTTACTTATTTTCTGTTTGTTTTTGATTACCCCTTCCATAAAAACCTTATACGTTAACGATGGACTGCTAGAATAACTTACAGCCCTTGCCCCGGGGCTGGGGGCGGGCTGTCAATTCAAGAAGCATAGTTATATTGCCTATAGAATATTTTGAAGAAAATGCATATTTCAAAATTTTGATCGGATCCATTCGAGGAAAAAAGGGTGTGGGGGAATGGCTGGCCTTCGATCACTTCAAATGAACCTCCTCCAAAGTTTATACGACCACCAAAGTCTTAACAATAGACAACTTGATTAACTTATAATCCTTGCCCCCAGGTCGTGGAGGGTTTTTCAACCCCGGTGGCACAGTTATTTGACCTTTGGACCATTTTGAACAACATGGCTATCTATTTTTTATTTGGTGTATTTGGGGAAAATAGGGCGTTGGGGGCCAGTTTACCCCCGATCACTTTTAACTCTTAAAAAAGACATTATAACTTCTGATTTCCGATTGAATGAGCCCCCTCCGAAGTTTATACGACGACCCCTTCCACATGAAGTGCATCTGGAAAAAAAATACAAGTAATAAATTAATAAGAAAATAATAAAACATTAAACCCTTATAGCTCTTTACTACAGGCAACGCTATGGTGTTGCCTCTGATGGGCAACGCTATAGTGTTACCTCTGATAGGCAACACTATAGCATTTCTTCTTACTTAAACTGGTGAGTAGAACTCTCAATATCCCTTCTAATGAACATCCGAAATTATCTAGGGGAATATGGGGGGGAATCATCCAGGAGGAAATTTTCCGGGAGGATTTTCCGCGGGAGAATTTTCTGGGAGAAATTTTCCGGGAGAATTTTACGGGGGGGATATTTTACAGGGGGATTTTATGGGGGAGCATTTTATGTGGGGTGGGATTTTTCCGGGGGGAGAAGCCTAACACGACCGCAAGTAATCTGCCCTGCTGGTGTACCAGATGTACAGATGTGCTGCGCTGTGGTGAGAGACACCGACAGAGTAAGGAATTGCAAGCCAAAGTTAAAAATTTGTACTGCACATTCCCCTACTACAAGGATTCCCGACTTTGAAAATGTGGTTTTTCATCAAAGAAAAGGTCTGGCATTTGGGATACTTCAGTGTTGAAAGTTAAGCGAATGATACGATGTTTTTTACCTGTATTTGTGCGAGTATTGTGTATTTATATCAACGGAAGCTGTCTTCTCTTTTTCCTCTTTATTGTAATGCTCCACTATAATCTGGCTCAGAGATTGTGGGTGATGATACGGTTATTATTAAAGCAAGGTTAGAATAAGTCATTTGTGCTGGTTTCCGTTGTTTCCCAGTTGTATTCTATTTACTTTTGAGAAAATACTTACACTTTAATTCGAGTAGCCCTTTGAAAGATCCATGAAGCTCACACCCTAGCAAATTGACAGAGAGATTAGTCTCATCTGGAAGAATGCTCGATTGGCTAATAATTAAATTATGACCTGGCTTGTACCTGATTCAAGATAAAGTAACAAGGTTTTAAGAATCTACTTGAGCTACTGCATTCTCCTGGGAAACCTTTCATTGATTGAGGAAAATACATTCTGCTATAGAGCAAACAACTTTGGTGAACTGTTTTTATGATGACCATTGTAGGAGAGTAAAAAAAGCCCACCAATGAAGCACAAGTCAGAGAACGGAAGGAAAGTAATCACAATTTTACTCTTTATTTTCTACCCTCGATGGCTATAACGGAAAAATTTAGTAATAGTTATGGTTGCAATATAAACCATAATTTTGCGTAATTTGAAATCCTTGTCCCGGGGAAAGAATGTAATAATCATATCACCTAACAAGCAAACTTATTTTGCCTTTTTTTGCGTTAATTAGCTACCATACGACGCCATAGTATTCCAGGACTTTTAGAGGTTGACCCTGACAAAATTGCAATATAAACAAAAATGGTACCAAAATGATCAGAAAAAAAAACTCTGTACAACATACTAAAAGTCCCCATAAATCCGAGTTGGGCGAGTACCCAAAAAAAGGAGAAAAGGGGGAAATACGGGGGAATTGGGAAAACTGCAGAACATGCCCAGAAAATAGTTCAAAGTGAGTTACCTGGGGATTTCCCATACACTGATCACGAAACTGACATCTAAAATTCAGTATAGAATAAGAGTACTACGGAAAACAGGGGAAGAGGGAAACAATTTAAAAATACAGGGTAGAGATAGAAAGCACTTTGAAATATGTTTTCTGGGATCTTTCTATCTGCTGATCCGAAAACTGACATCTAAAATTAAATAAAAACATGAGCCCCCCCCCATAACGGGGGAAAATGCGGAAAAGCGGGAAGAAAAGGGACAATTGAAGTCAGGGATAGAAATCAGTTTGAAAAGTGTTTTCTGGGGTTTTCCTATCTGCTGGTCACGAGGCTGGTCAAAAACATAAATATTTTTATTTTTATAACTTTAATAAAACAAATAATATTAACATTTTGATTACTAAATATCAGTATGTGTATATTAAACTGATAATGCACACTCATTTGTATTTTCTTCAGTAAAGTGCAAATTATTTTCTGGCCTTGGGAAGGCATAGGGGTTTTGAGCCCAACTCATGTTAATTTCTGCTCGTTTTGAGTTTGACTCGGTTATTTATTGTAATTTCTGTTCGTTTTGGGTTTCATTTATTTGTCGATGCTGACTTATGGTAGTTTCACGCTTGGTAGATTGTTTGATTTTATTTTTGCTTATTTTTAGTTTAATGGAGGTCTTTACTTTTCTTTGAAAAACTTATTTTGTGGAAAAAGTTTTTTTAATTAATTTCTGTTCGTTTTATATTGACATAGTATTTGTAGGGAAAAAGAAAATAATACTTTAAATCATTTCGTTTTTTTAAAGACTTTATAGTTTGGCCTGCTATTTGTATGCTGGAGAAAAATTTTCTGCAATTTTTAATAAAATAAACCCTTTTAGAAATCTGGAAGCAAATAGTAGTATTTAATTTAGTTTCATACCTCCTCTAGTTGACCTGAAATGAAAAACTTGATACCATTCGCAAAAAAATCTGTTTACTTTCTTTGATAGCTTGGATACACTTGCCCTATTTTGATTTGGTTAAATTTTAAGAGCAGAAATAGCCCCGAAAGTTTATACATAATACCTCAGTCGTTCTTGGGATACTGCTGAGATACCTTATTTGGAATTAGCATCAACACAGTGCATTTTGGTTTAATCTTAAGACAGCATTTAGTTCTTAAACATAATGGGCAAATGAGAGGGTGGGCGTGGGAGGGGGATTACTTTCCTCCAATCACTTTCGACTATTAAAAAGGGCATCAGTCCTTTCTATTTTCAATCGAATGAGCCATTTTCGAAGTTCCTATGACAACTCTTTCGATACAAAGTGCCCTGGTCTAAAAAAAAAAAAAAAAAAAAAAAAAAAAAAAAAAAAAAAAAAAAAAAAAAAAAAAAAAAAAAAAAAAATGACACATTGTGCCCACGTCGATCTTTACTATAAAAATATCAAGCCTTACACTCACTTTCTAATATTAAAAAGGGCACTAGACCTTTTGATTTCCAATCGAACGAGCCCTTTTTGAGTTTCTACGACAATGCTTTCTATAAACACCTTATATGCCCCATTGCATAAATTATAACCCTTACCCTAAGGGCTGTGAGGGGGGTTGTCATCCTCAAAGACCTAATTTCCATAACTTTCAACTACGTTAAACAAAATGGCTATCTAAAAATTTTGATTGGATGTGTTTGGGGAAATGGTGGACGTGAGAGGGGCGTTAGTTGCTCTCCAATCACTTTCAACTATTAAAAAAGGCACTAGCCCTTTCAATTTCCGATTAAATGAGCTCTTTTGAAGCTTCTACGACAACGCTTTCAATCAAAAGATTATATGGCCCAGGGCATAACTTACAACCCTTCCCCTGAGGGCTGGGGGAGGGTTGTCATCCTCAAAGACCTAATTTCCATAACTTTCAACTACGTTAAACAAAATGGCTATCTAAAAATTTTGATTGGATGTGTTTGGGGAAATGGTGGACGTGAGAGGGGCGTTAGTTGCTCTCCAATCACTTTCGACTATTAAAAAGGGCACTAGCCCACTCGATTTCCCATTGAATGAGCCCCTATTGAAGTTTTTACGACAACGCTATCAATAAAAACCTTATATGCCCCCAGGTCATAACTTACAACCTTTGCCCTGGGGGTCTGGGGGGTTTGTCATCCTCAAATACAAAATTTCCAGAACTTTCAACTACGTTGAACAAAATGGCTATCACTAAACTTTGATTGAATGTGTTTGGGGAAATGGTGGGTGCCCACCTTTTCCCCAAACAAGTTTTGGAAATTAGGTCTTTAAGGATGACAACCCCTCCCCCCAAAGCCCACTGGGCAAGGATTCTAAGTTATGCACTGGGGGTATATAAGGTTTTTATAGAAAGCGATGTTGTAGAAACTTCAAAAAGGGCTTATTAAATTGGAAATTGAAAGGGTCAGTGCCTTTTTTAATAGTCGAAAGTGATTGAAGGGCAACTAACCCCCCCTCACGCAAATTATTTCTCCAAACACATCCAATCAAAATTTTGAGATATCCATTTTGTTCAACGTAGTTGAAAGTTCTGAAAATTTAGTATCTTAGGATGATAACCCCCTCGAGAGCCCTTAATGCAAGGGCTGTAAGTAATGCCCTGGAGGCATATAAGGTCTATATAGAAAGTTGTTGTAGAAATTTCAAAAAGGGCTCATTTGATTGGAAATGGAAAGGGTTAGTGCCCCTTTTAATAGTAGAGAATGAGTGGAGAGTAATTAACCCCCCACCATCTGCTGTCCAGACAAAACACCTCCGCAAAATTGAACACGTTTGGTGGCTCGACAGGGTATGGAACATGGATTTCCTCCGGTCCTTTAAATTACCACCCCTGTCCGAACAGCTCGAGTCCCGATCGCTTCGTTGGTACGGTCATTTACTTCACCTACCCACTGAAACACCTGCCCGAGTTATATTTGATTTCGATCCAATTGCAAACGACAAGAAACGCCCCAGAGGTAGACCACGCATGAGATGGGTGGATATCATCCACGATCGACTCACGGCGTGGGGCATTGACCCAGTGAAGCTCCTACCCTGGCACAAAATAGGCCACTCTAAAGACGAATAACGGCACTGACGTCTGGCTCCCTCTACGCTGGCGACGCTGCCGGGCAAGAGCTTTAAGTCAAGTAAGTCAAGACTAGCCCTTTTAATTTCCAATCGAATGAGCCCTTTTTCAAGTTTCTACGACAAAGATTTCAATAAAAACCTTATATACCCCCAGGGCATAACTTATAACCCTTGCCCTGAAGACTGTGGGGGGAGTGTCCGGCTCAAAGGTATAATTCCCAGAAGTTTCAACTGCGTGGAACAAAATGGCTACCTCAAAATTTTGATTGGATGTGTTTGGGGAAATGGTGGGCGTGGAAGGGGTGTTAGTTGCCTTCCAATCACTTTCGACTATTAAAAAGGGCACTAGCCATTTCAATTTCCAATCGAATGAGCAGTTTTTGAAGTTTCTACGGCAACGCTTTCTATAAAAACCTTATATCCCCCCAGGGCATAACTTACAACCCTTGCCCTGAGGGCTATGGGGGTTTGTCATCCTCAAAGATTTAATTTCCAGAACTTTCAACTACGTTGAACAAAATGGCTATCTTAAAATTTTGATTGGATGTGTTTGGGGAAAAGGTGGGCTTAAGAGGGGGGTTAGTTGCCCTCCAATCACTTTTGACTATTAAAAAGAGCACTAGCCCTTTCAATTTCCAATCGAATGAGCCTTTTTTAAGTTTCTACGACAACGCTTTCTATAGAAACCTTATATGCCCCCAGGGTATAACTTACAACCCTTGTCCTGAGGGATATGGGGGAGTGTCCTCCTTAAAAACATAATTTCTATCTGGAAATCAACTATGCTGAACAAAATGGCTATCTCAAAATTTTTATTAGATGTGTTTCGGGAAATGGTGGGCGTGGAAGGGGTGTTAGTTGTCTTCCAATCATTTTCGACTATTAAAAAGGGCACAAGCCGCTCCAATTTCCAATTGAATGAGCCCTTTTCGAAGTTTCTACGACAACTTCTTCGATACGAAGTGCCCTGGTCTAAAGGAAAAAAAAATAATAAATAATACATTGTGCCAAAATCGTTCTTATATGCCCCTAGGGCATAACCTAAAACCCTTGCACTGAGGGATTTGGGGGAGTTTCCTCCTCAAAAACATAATTTCTATCTGGAAATCAACTATGCTGAACAAAATGGCTATCTCAAAATTTTGATTGGATGTGTTTGGGGAAATGGCGGTCGTGGATGGTGTGTTAGTTGCCTTCCAATCACTTTCGACTATTAAAAAGGGCACTAGCCATTCCAATTTCGAAGTTTTCGAAGTTTCTACGACAACTCCTTCGATACGAAGTGCCCTGGTAAGGAAGAAAAAAAAATAATGATAAATTGTGCCAACATCATTCTTTTTTACCTAGGCAGCGCGATTGTGCTGCGTATGATCAGCCCGGAACCTATACTTATAAGCTCTTTGGAACTGGTGAAAGGAGAGTTCTCTAGAAGGAACTCAAAAAACGTCAGTAGATCCTTAGTATCTCTAAGGATCTATCCGATACTCAAAATTATGCTTGACGTAACAAAAAATAGCATCGTACATTGATTTATCCTGCTACCATGTCACATGTGTAAGCATCCACTCAGACTGGGGACTATTGGATCCGCTAGATGTCATTCCGTCAGGATAGGTTTTGTCATCGGCACTAGAACTCCGCGGTGACTAGTCTACCTTGCTTCTCTTACTGAATGTCGAATAAGAACTGGATTATGTTGACGAACCCACGCGCTTGTTGATAACGGCGAGGAATACGGAATAATGTAATTTCAGTATCTTTCCGCATATCTGTCTCGAGTTTTTTTTTGCCTTTGCCAAACCTATGGGGTAGCCGAACCTCTATAGATCTCCTGTATTTGTTCTGGAACTTTGTTTTAGATGTCAATTTTATAATCAGCAGATAGAAAAACCCCAGAAAACACATTTCCGCATGCTTTCTACCCCTACCCTGTATATTTCCCTCCCCCCCCCCCATTTTCCCGTTTTATATTAATCGATTTTCTTATACCATTTTACTTCTCAATTTCGTAATCACCAGATAGGAATACTCCAGAAAATATCTTTCAAACTGCTTTCTATCCCTAACCTGTATTCTTCTTTTTTCTCCCCTCTTTCCCCTGTTCCCCGGTTTTCGTAGTACTCTTATTCTGTACTGAATTATAGTCGTCAATTTCGCAATCAGCGTATGTGAAAACCCCAGAAAACTCACTTTAAACTATTATCTGGGCATGTTCGGCATTTTTCCCATTTCCCTCCGCATTTCCCCCTTTTCCCCTGTTTTTCGGGCACTCACCCCACTCGGATTTATGGGGACTTTTAAAATGTTGTACAAAACTTTTTTCTGATCATTTTGGTACCATTTTTGTTTATATTGATATTTTGTCCGGGTTCGACCCTTTTTTAAGCTAAAAGTCCGGGACTATAGAGGGCAGCAGAGGTATCTGGATACGCATGAAGCGTGTTCAAAAGCTCCACATTCTTGTTTTTACGAGTATGTTCGTAAGTTGTTGGATTTTTGCTGGAGTTTTCATTCAGACTGGAATAATTGATTGGGTAATCCGACGGATTTAGCTAACCAAAAATCAAGTAAAATTGTAGGATTTTGTGCTGGATTTTCAGAAAAAAAGAAACTTTTTTTGATAGATTTATGATTTATAGTTTATTTATCTGTTAAAATACTTCAGGAAAGTATATGAGAACCCTCAATCTCATCGTTCCTTACGTAATTCCCTCTTACAATAAAAAAATCTAAAGAACTAAAATGAGAGAAAGAATCACTGGAAAGAAAGAATCAGATATAACAGTTTGGTGAAGGAAATAACTAGTTCTCACTCATAAAAAGTCTTTAATGCCCTCTTCTGAACTAAATACTTAAAAAAAGAAATTTTTACTGCATTAAATCAGTGGTGGTTCTGGCCTCTCTTGCGCACAGGGTAAAATCTTGATAAGTAGGCCCCCTGTCTCCCACAAAATTTTCAGCCCAACTTTAACAAAATTTTCATTTATTAACAAAATTATTTCAGTTTATTAGTAATTTATATTTTAATTATTTTTCAATTTACTATTTTAAATTGTTTAATTATTTTAATTTAGTTATTTTAATGATTTACTTATTCTTTACTTTTAATTTATTTTAATTTTGTTAACTAACAGATTATTAGTTATTATTATTTATTAACTGCGCCCTCTACTTTATTAATAAAATTTGAAATTATTATAACCATTAGTTTAACATATTGTGCCCCTAAAATTTCTGCACCCAGGGCAAGTCTCTTTCCCTGCCCTAGAACCACCTCTGCATTAAATACAGAAAACTTGCATTGATTTTATTATCAGATTACCTTTCAGTTTATCTATGTTCCGGTCACCCAATCACCTCTGATGCCTGTATAAATCCTCAGCATGTAGACAAAAGTTCAGTATTTTTGTTAATTTCAGGTAATTTTTATTTATTTCTCAATAACAAGTAGTACATAATGCCAAACAAAACCCATTTGAGAAAAAAAATCATCAACCTTCTCCATGTGTCTAGCTTACTTAGGAAGAGCTGGGACGCAGTCAAGTGGGTTAATTTACAGTTTACTTATTACTTGGCTAGGCTAAATACGAAAGGCCCAATTGATATACGTTTTAATGCTTATTCCAAATATGCTAATGGTACTTGTCAGTTATTGGAAACGAATTCAAGGATTACGCTTAGGTTACATCTAAGAAAACCGGTTTAATAACTATAAAAACAAGTGATGGATGATAAAATGCATTGGACTTAGACAGAATGCATGGGACTTGTATAATTTGGGTGATGCATTTGCACATTAGGGGTGGGGGCTAGGTTACATGAGGTTAGACTGGGTTAGGTTTTTATAATTTTGTTTAAAGTATTATTTTATCATCATGTTTTGTTATTTTTCATTAGGAGTAACCTAACTTCACTTCTTGGGTGTTTCCAACCGACAAGTACCATGGTAATCGCTATGTTTGCCAAAGAAGCAGCACATTCTGCACATTAGCTTTCGGACAGCAACTTTGGATATTTCGCTGGATTTTTTGTGTTCGATTTTTGCTAACAGCATCTTTCAGACACACTCATGGGGTTTCAAGTTGTCCTCTGAATAGTTCTTTCACCTTTAAAGAAGTCACTACTAGCTTTTATTTATCAATGTCCCTGAAGTTTCAACAGCCCTCTGTTTTATTTGATACATATGATAATAAAAATGTAATTCTGAATCGTTACTCTTTCCCGAGTTAATGCTACTGTATCGAATGTGAAATTAACTTGCTGTATTTCTGTCAGTTTCAGATGGATCTAAAAATGGAACCCCATTTTTGAATGGAGAAGTATGGATTGACTGATTTGTTATACAAATCAACAAAGTATATAAAGCGGTTACAGGGGTAATGTTTGTAGAATTTGTGTTATCTTAGGTTGAAACGTATATAAAAAAAACTCTGGCATTTAAAACCCGGAGATTGGAGAGTTTTACCTTTGTTCGTTGATACTCTGCAATAAAAAAAAATGTGAGTATTTTCAGACGTGAGTTAGAGTGGATAAGGGCCTTTGGAACAGAGTTTCATATTGGAACAAAGGTGGGAATCATCGTCCGCTACGTCCAAGTATGATGCTATTACAGGAAAATAGAGAGAACACTTAAATTATTTGATTTGACGACAGAACCCATCGCTTTTAGTATTTTTTTACGATGGCTCCAGAAAAAAGGACAAATTTTTAAGACCAAAGATAACATAAAATAAATTAACCTATTTTTGAGACATTTCAAGCTGTACGCATTTTGACATATACAGCACGTTTCAACTCTCCTTCAGCACAATAGGGGACGGAGAATTTGGCTTCAGAGGGGACAGTCAGAGAAAGTAATGGAATAGCATGTGTACGGCCAATTCCCTCAAAATATTCCTGCGTAAAAATTTCCCTCAGAAAAGTCCGTTACAAACAATTCTCCTATTCGGAACATTTCCCCTGGAGAAAATCCTCCCTTCCAAAACTCCCACCCCCGAAAATTTCCCCCCACGGAAAATTCCCCTGACATGCAAAATTGAGTAGTCCTAAGAGAGACTACTAATACTACTACTAACAACTCACCGCAGCATCAATCCGCCTGAGGCCAACACAGCTACGCCCGCTCCTCCTTCATCCTAATCTATTCAAAGTCACCCTCCTTACACCCTCCAAGGAAATTCCCATTACCCTTAAATCTGTCCTTACCAAATGCTCTCACCCCAACCGAGGACGACCTGCTTTTTGTTTAGCCCTCGACGGTTGGCCAAAAAGGAAAATATCTAGAAATCTTCCCCTAAGGGAAAGAAGGACAAATAAAACGAAAGAAGAAATGTAGGGATTTTAGAATTTCCTGGTGTATTTAATTATATATTTTTATTTCTTTTTTTCGTCTTTTAGGGGGCTATAATAGTTATCATAGCAGAGTATGATAAAGGTCAAAGAAAATAATTTGAAAATATTAAATTAGTGGTAACTCTAGAAGGTTTGCTTTATTCTATTATGGAACCAGGGTTGCCAACTGCCGACGTCAAAAAAGTGTGCAAATCAAGGCCAAAAAAGAGTGCAAGCTGTTAAAAGCGTGTGCAAGTAAAAAAAATTGCGCGCGCAGCCCCTTTCACTGTTCTGACCATTCTTAAGCCATTTACATATAATTACCAGTTAGTATTTAATTATATATTTTTATTTCTTTTTTTTAGTCACGCCAGTTAGTCACGCTTGTTAAAAGCGTGTGCAAGTCAAAAAATTTGCGCGCGCAGCCCCTTTCACTGTTCTGACCATTCTTACGCCATTTACATATAATTACCAGTTAGTCTTCGATCGATAAAAATGTTATCTTTAAATTTTTCAATTGTATTTTCAATAAAGTTAGGAAATCAACCTCTAAATAATAAGTTAGATAATGATTATCATTCTTTTTTTAGCTTAAAAGGTAATGATCTGCTTGAAATTTGCAGATGTTTATTTTGATTGCTTAGATCTTTAACTGAATTATAGTTGACTACATCCAATGTTTAGTTAAAGTTTTGTCGCCATTTTATCCAAGTGTTTTTAAAGGAATATAAGAGGTCCAAGTAACTAGTCGTGAACAATAGCTGACTTCACTGTAATCAAGTCAAGTACCGTACCCTAGCACAGCAAAAAAAAAATGGAAGCAGAAACAAAACGGATTTATCACCCTTCAAAACAGCACACAAAATTGCGCGTTTATTGCATTTTCATTTTATCACGTTGTGCCTCAGTGTCACCCAGCAAATTCGGAAACCGTTGAAGAAGAGGCACAAGAGTGTCCGCGTCTCCAGATAAGGCAACATTTGAACTAAAGCATTCGAGATTTTCCAACGTTAGGTCATTGTAGTCAATCCGTTTGCTCATTTGTGAGCACAACTCCAAAAAAAATTCAGACAGCTCGTCTGGATGCAGTGAACCTGCTGAGCACTCAATAGGCCAGTGTTTTGCAGGCTTCTCTCATGAGGCACAGTGCATTTGGTCTCAACTTTATACAATCAAGTGCAAAAAAATGAGCTGGGCTCAACCGAACTTTAAATGGATCTTGTACCCGCCCTATTTCTTTCTTGTTTACATAGCACTTGAGGAGCAACACATACGTCTGTCACGATGTTTCCAAAAGCCTGTGAATCCGTGTTCCCTCAGCTTGAGACTCTTTGTTTAGTATATTGATCTTTCGTAAGACAAATGAAAGAAAAAATAAAATAACTTTCACAGGTGAATCAAGGATAAAAGAAAGAATTATATTAAACTTTTCTTTGGCTGCTCTATCTCCAGCGGAGTTACCTTCTCCATGGTTGGTAAAGAATAAAAGGAGCGGGTTCCACTGCGCAAAGATCCGTTCGACGGAAGCTTCAAGGGTGTACCATGGCGTACTTGAAGTCTGCAAAAGCTTATGGTTTTTCACATGACAGAAATTTTGGTAGATTTTTAGTTCATCCTGTCTTTTTGGGCTATTTGCCACATATACAACTACGTCACGAATAAAAATGTCAATTCTATCTGGCAACTTCTTAGCTGCATATGCAAAACAGAGAGTAAGGGAATGGCTAGTGCAGTCTATCACAAGCAAATCTGGCACATATTCTTTTAACAGTACACCAAGACCTTCTTGATGTCCAGTGTTAACACTGGCATTGTCAAAGGCAATCGCCATCAAATTTTGCAAAGGCATTCCTAGGCTTTCCAAATGTCCAAGTATTAGACGTTTTTGCTCTTCTGAACTGGCCTCACTTACCTGCAAAAGCCCCAGAAAGTGTTCTCGCACTATATCTTTGGAGTCTTTGTACTTTGCTGTAAGGACCAAGACCTTCTGCCAAGATTTATCGATAGATTCGTCAACTATTAAAGAGATATGAGCTTTCTTTAGTTCACAAGGAAGCACATCTCTTTCTACAAGGGCAATGACGTGTCTAATTATCCCACTAGTTTTAGTTTTGTCCTGATTGAAGCTTTTACAAAGTTCTGAGTCTCCAAAAGCATTTTTCAGGACTGGGATTAAAGTGTCGATTCTTGTAATGGGAATGTCTTCCAAGGCGACCACCGACGTAACTTTCTAGCTGGCTTCAATTATAGACTCAGCGTGTAAGTTTTTGGGAAGGTCTTCATACTGCAGCATTTATGGTTGATTGTTCTGAACCCCACTCTTGTGAAAGTTTGTTCTGAGATGGCACCTCACGTTTGCCAAACATCCGATTATGTCTTTATAACACACTTTATAGTAAGCTAAGTCCTGGCATCCTTTACAAAACGATCAGAAATTAAATAAAAAACAAATTTTCTCAACTGAAAATAAGGAAAAACATTAAAACTTCAACCGAACAGGAATTACAACGTATATGAAAGGGGTTGCCAGCTCCTCAACACCTCACTCTTTACGCTAAAGTTTGAATTGTGTCCCAATTCTTTAAAAAAGACTCCTGAAACACAAGGGTCGTTTAAGTAGAACATTTTTTAAAAGTACTAAAACACTTTAGCGTGAAGAGCAAGGTGTTGGGGAGGGGGTGACCCTCTTCAAATACGTGGTAATTTCTGTACGTCTTAAGTTCTTATGTTGCTCCTTACTTTCAGTTGAAAAACTTCCTGTTTTTTTTAATAGTGTTAATAACCAAGGCTGAAATAAGTATGCGAAAAAGGAAAAAGGCTTGGACAGAAATACTAGGCATCTTTTTTCTCCTTGTCTCTTGTACAAGATTACTTGCTTACTGTATAAGCTCTCGGGAATGTTAAAAGGGTGATTAGCCTATTCTAAAATCAGCTTTGCTTAAAATTGAGAATATAAGCACTTAGTACTTCTGCCAAGCTTTGTCCATAAGCAAAGCTTGTCAAAGACAAAGATGATTTAAACTCAGTCCTACTTAAAATTCAGCAAGCGAAATGTATGTGGATGATTTTAATACCTGGGTACAGTTTGCTCCCTCCCCCAACTAAAATTTTGAATCTTCAAAAGTCTTATCAAACCTAAGACAGGCCCGCATAATTCAAGCATTCACAGAAAAGGATCATTTTTTTTTTTAGTATACCTGTCTTTTTGGTTCTATATTGTTCATTTTTTGGTAAATATTGAGCAGTTCATATTATTGACCTATGAGTAAAGTAAACATACCACTCGATGCCTTTTCTTATGTTCTTTCCAAATATACTAATTGCTTTTGGCGTAAATTCTCTGAACTCCCAAGCCCTAGGTTATATATTTACTCATTGGGGGCTTGTCAAGTTCATTTCTGACGCAAAGAAATGTTAAATTTGGATTCAGGATGCAATTCTGACTATAGAGGTAAGTTTGAACTTTACCCCCACCCCCATCCCGATGTGAAAATATATACCCTGAATTGGTATATTTGGGTGGGGTGAAGTGAATTTGCGCCAAAAACGATTATTTTATTCGGACAGAGCACAAGAAAAGGCATCAAGTGGTATGTTCCCTTTATTTATAGGTCAAAAATATGAACTGCTCAATATTTGTCCATTTTTCATTGTCATTTTCAATTGGCTCGAATATTTTTGGCCCTAGATTCATTTCTGAAAGTGTCATTCACCTTACTCAACTGCTTTCCAGGATAGCAAAAAGTGTCTAAAGTCTAAACTACAATTTTAGGCTACCCCATATTTTCCTAATTTACCCTTTTATATCATTTTGATAGTATGGGTCCCATCCAAAGCAAATTCTTGGACCCCTGGCTTGTAAGATAAGATGTTTATTTCAGAAACAAAGGCTATCACAGAAAATATGGATCATTCACGCTTTAAAATGGTGCACAGGCCTAAAGTCCACGTCAAAGTTTCCTAAAGTCTAAAGTTTTAAAGTCAAAGTTTACCACGTTTGTTGTTGTTGTTGTTTGGGGTTTGACGCGCTCGACCACTAGGTCATATGCGTTTGTATCACTCAATTGTTCTGTGCCTTCTGTAATCTTTAGCTTGCTTGGGTGTCACTTTGGTCAATATTCACTGAACCTGATCATGTATCACTTATCTTGCTATTGGTAAGGGGGTATTTCACCTGCAGCAACTGTCTGCATTGAAAAACAGGAATCAGAATAATGCAACTGTGCTTAGTCATACAGTAATTAAAATACCTATACAACACAATTATAATAAATAATACATTTTTACATTTTAGCCTATTACATACCTCCATATACATAAATTTAATCAGATAAAATATGAAAAGATAGATAAGGATAATTAAACAAATAAAATAGAAAAAGGATAACTCCAAAATAAAAAATTATGTAGGGGCATCAAGGCCAGCAAGATTAAAATAATATAGAACATCTACCATTTATCTTGCTTATTTTACCACGTTTTCACTAGTTATCTATGCTTTGATCTACTTCTTGGTAAATGGCTGAAAACACGAGAAAGAGGCCTGGGGGACGGGCCAGGCATAGATAACAAATATCATACCGGCTAGCTGTTCTATCTTTTGCGCTTAAATAGTTTAATTTAATTTTTTATTTCGCTTAATACTTTTTCTATCATCATTTCATAAAAGTGTGCAAAAAAGAGTGCAAAGAGCAACATAATCGCCAAAAAAGTGCAAATCCGGTCCGTGCTGTGAAAGAGTGCAATGAAAAAAAAGAGTGCATTTCACACGAAAAGTGTGCAAGTTGGCAACCCTGTATGCAAGTGCACTGAGATAACAGGTTGAGACTGTAAAGTACGAGTAATTACTTCCCCTTGGATTGGTCTGGTACTGACATCTATAATGTATGATACCAGTTCACCACTTGCGATAAAAAAGCGTCCCCTAGGTGTATTGGAATTATGTGTTTTGCTCGACAAAATTAAACAAGAATCACTTCAAAATAAACAAAAGGAAAAAAAGGATTTTCACACTATGTGAAAAAATGAGATGAGGGGATTTATCCGGCAAGGGAATAAATTATGAAATTTAAGAAAAATAAAAAAACCTGACAAATTCACAATATTAAACGAAACTAAAAAAAGAGTTTCCATGGGCATGGAAAAAAAATGAATAAAAGGAAGGGTTCTACCAACTTTTGGTGAAAAATTAAGGCATCACTACTAAAAAAGAAGACAGTAAATACCATTTTGAGTGGGGAGAGGACAGTCATAAGAAGATAGAAAATTGTTAAAATTGAGTAATTCGCAACAGGAAGACTTTTCCACCTAACAGAAATTTTCTAGCATTCGTAATTCCTTGATAATATAAACAGTAGAGTGTAAAATCTGTCTTCCAATCGTATAATTAAATGAAGATACCAGAGATGAAAGAATTTAACATTACATGGAAAATGGAGCATGGGGGACTTCCGGCTGAGAGAATACAAATCCATGAGAATAAAGGATGCTAGACATAAGTATTTTTGGCTAACTTTTTCTCCAGGTTTACCTAACCTTTTCAAGCCTTAAATTTCAAAGCCTTTTTCCAGTTTTTCGGGCGTTCATCCCCCGTAAATATACCTTGACATCACACCCATTGGATGGTTCGTTTGATAAGGACAGTACCTCGGTCTACTCCACTTAAAGGTAAATGAGTGTGTTAAGCTAATTATAATAAAGATACAAGAAAAATTGGTAAAGCAAATATCATAGGCAGCGCAATAGTGCTGCCTAAGTGAAGAACGATGTTGGCACAATGTATTATTTGTTTATTTTTTGTTTCCATACCCGGGCACTTCGTATCGAAGGAGTTGTCGTAGAAACTTCGAAAAGGGCTCATTCGATTGGAAATTGGAGTAGCTAGTGCCCTTTTTAATAGTCGAAAGTGATTGGAGGGCAACTATCCCCGCCCACGCCCATCATTCCCCCAACACATCCAATCAAACTTTTGAGATAGCCATTTTGTTCAGCATAGTTGATTTCCAGATAGAAAATATGTTTTTGAGGAGGACAATCCCCCACAACCTTCAGGGCAAGGGTTTTAAGTTAGGCCCTGAGGGCATATATGAAAGAGGTTGGTACAATGTATTATTTATTATTGTTTTCCTTCAAAGCAGGGATATTGGAGTGGCTTGTGCCCTTTTAAATAGTCGAAAGTGGTTGGAAGGCAACTAACATCCCTTCCACGCCCAACATTTCCCGAAACACATCCAATCAAAATTTTGAGATAGCCATTTTGTTCGGCGTAGTTGATTTCCAAATAGAAATTATGTTTTTGAGAAGGACACTCCCCCACAGCCTTCAGGGAAAGGGTTGTAAGTTATGCCCTGGGGCATATAAGGTTTATATAAAAGGCGTTGTCGTAGAAACTTCAGAAAAGGCTCATTCCATTGGAAATTCAAAATGCTAGTGCCCTTTTTAATAGTCGAAAGTGATTGGAGGGCAACTAACCCCCTCTCACGCCCATCTTTTCCCCAAACACATCCAATCAAAATTTTAAAATAGCCATTTTGTTCAACGTAGTTTAAGTTCTGGTAATTAGGTCTTTAAGGATGAAAACCCCCCAACAGCCCTCAGGTCAAGGGTTTTAAGCTATTTCCTGGGGGTACATAATGTTCTTATAGAACGCGATGTCGTAGAAACTTCAAAAAAGGGCTCATTCGATTGGAAATTGAAATGGCTAGTGTCCTTTTTAATAGTCAAAAGTAATTGGAAGGCAACTAACACCCCTTCCAAGCCCACCATTTCCCCAACCACATCCATTCAAAATTTTGAGATAGCCATTTCGTTCCACGAAGTTTAAAGTTCAGAAAATTATACATTTGAGCAGGAAACTCCCCCCACAGTCTTCAGGGCAAGGGTTATAAGTTATGCCCTGGGGTATAAGGTTTTTATTGAAATCTGTGTCATAGAAACTTGAAAAAGGATTCATTCTATTTGAAATTCAAAGGGCTAGTGCCCTTTTTAACAGTCGAAAGTGATTTGAGGGCATCTAACCCCCCTCTCACGCCCACCTTTTCCCCAAACACATGCAATCAAAATTTTTAGATAGCCGTTTTGTTTAATGAAGTTTAAAGTTCAGGAAATTATACTTTTGAGCAGGACCCTCCCCCCCCACAATCTTCAGGGCAAGGGTTATAAGTTATGCAATGGGGGCAAATAAGTTTCTATTGAAATCTTTGTCGTAGAAACTTGAAAAAGAGATCTTTGATTGGAAATTCAAACGACTAGTGCCCTTTTTAATAGTTGAAAGTGATTTGAGGGCAACTAAGCCCCCTCTCACGCTCACCTTTTCCCCTAACACATTCAATGGAATTTTTTACATAGCCATTTTATTCAACGTAGTTTAAAGTTTTGGAACTTAGGTCTTTAAGGATGACAACTACTCCACCCACAACCCTCAGGGCAAGGGTTGTAAGTTATGCCCTGGGGACATGTAAGGTTTTTATAGAAAGTGATGTTGTAAAAACATCAAAAAGGGCTCATTCAATTGGAAATTGAAGGTGCTAGTGTTCTTTTAATAGTCGAAAGTGATTAAAGGGCAACTAACCCCCCTCTCACACCCACAATCTCCCCAAACACATCCAATCAAAAATTTGAGATATCTATTTGGTTCAACGTAGTCGAAAGTTCTGGAAATTAGGTGTTTTAGGATGATAACCTCTCAGAGCCCTCAGTGCAAGGGTTGTAAGTTTTGCCCTGGGGGCATATAAGGTTTATATAGAAAGTTGTTGTAGAAATTTCAAAAAGGGCTCATTCGTTTGGAAATTAAAATTACCCTTTTTAATAGTCGAAAGTGAGTGGAGAGTAATTGACCCCCCTCCCACGCCCAAAATTTCCCCAAAAACATTCAATCAAAGTTGAGAGATACCCATTTTGTTCAACGTAGTTGAAAGTTCTGGAAATTATGTATTTAAGGATGACAAACCCCCCAGAGCCCCCAGGGCAAAGGTTGTAAGTTATGCCCTGGGGGCATATAAGGTTTTTGTAGCTAGAGTTGTCGTAAAAACTTCAAAAGTCGCTCATCAAACTGGAAATTGAGAGGACTAGTGCCCTTTTTAATAGTCGAAAGTGATTGGAGGGTAACTAACCCCCCTCTCACGCGCACCATTCCCCTAAACCACATCCAATGAAAATTTTTAGATAGCCATTGTGTTCAACGTGGTAGAAAGGTCTGGAAATTAGGCCTTTGAGGGTGACAAACCACCCCCCAGACCCCAGGGCAAGGGTTGTAAGTAATGCCCTGGGGCCATATAACGTTTTTATTGAAAGCGTTGGCATAGAAACTTCAAAAGGGCTTATTTGATTGGAAATTGACAGAGCTAGTGCCTTTTTTAATAGTCGAAAGTGATTGGAGAGCGACTAATCATTTTCCCAAACGCATCCAATCAACATTTTGAAAAAAATACAAATACATTTCCATTGTCAGTTTAATATACATATACTGATATTTAGTGATCAAAATGTTAATATTATTTGATTTATTAAAGTTATAAAAGTAAGAACATTTATATTTTTTTCAGTAAAGTGCAAATTATATTCTGGCCTTGGGAAGGCAAAGGGGTTTTGACCCCAGCTTATGTTAATGTCTGCTCGTTTTGAGTTTGACTCGGTTATTTATTGTAATTTCTGTTCGTTTTGGGTTTCACTTATATATCGATGCTGATTCGTGGTAGTTTCACGCTTGGTAGATTATTTGATTTTATTTTTATCATTTTTTGTTTAATAGAGTTCTTTACTTTTCTTTTAAAAACTTATTTTGTGGAAGAAGGTTTTTAATTAATATTGTAAAAACATAGCAAATAACAACACCATAACCATCTTGCATTAACCTTTTGAAATATTCACTTTTGGGCAAACTGTAGGTGTATTGTGACTTCCTTTGGTTATTCACTGGCGTGTTGCTTCCTAAATGACGGCTTACATATCTGTATAAAGTTGAATAATGAGAAAGTATTTTTGTGCTTTTGTAATGTGCGTCTTATATTTCTGATTATATAGTTAGTAAATTGTTGTGTTTTATATCATTAAGTAAAAAAGCAAGTTTTTTAGTTTTTTCAACTGAAATTAAGAAGATATATTAAAACATAAAACCAACAGAAGGTATTCTATATACGAGGGGGCTCTCCCCCTCAGTCTTTCTGAAAAAAGATTGCCCCCATCCACCCGGGTTCTGAAAAGCCCCCACCCGTCCATGAAAAGTTTTTCCCTGCGGAAATTTTCCACATGGAGATTTTTCCCCAATTTTTTTCTTAAAGTTTATCTCGAGTAACTTGCAAATCATGGGTATTTCCGATTCATACACTTAAATTATATATGATTTTGTTGCTTTTCTTAGATCGTTTTAAAAAAATTAGGTGTCAGTTTTTGGAAATAAGGTAGCTTTATCCCTCAACCAGCATCCTATAACTCAGAAGTATATCTCGAAAACCTTGTGGACCATGGGGTATTTCAGACGCATACACCTAATATGGATCTCATTTTACTAATATTAATTAAAAAATACTTTTTCCATAAAATAAGTTTTTGAAAGAAAAGTAAAGAACTCCATTAAACCAAAAATGAGCAAAACTATAATCAAATAATCTAACAAGCGTAAAACTACCACAAATCAGCATCGATAAATAAATAAAACCCAAAACGAACAGAAATCACAATAAATAACCGAGTCAAACTCAAAACGAGCAGAAATTAACATGTGTAGGGCTCAAAACCCCTATGCTTTCCCAAGGCCAGAATATAACTTTGATTGATAAAGGCAATTCATTAATCAAAAGTGACAGGACCATAGTAGTTATTATGGCCTTACTACTACTTCCGGCCCGCAGTGGAGGCAATTCTACCAGAACATCACCACTTGTAACTTTGAGTCACCAGAAAGAAAGCAAGACAAATAAATTTTCCCCAGAAAGAAAGCAAGACTTCCCTGGAAAATTTTCCCCTGGAATTTTCTTCGAACGAAAAATTCTTCCTGAGGAAAATTGCCCCCCCCCTCCCAGAGAAAACAGCACCACCCACCAAAAAAATATATGCATATTTCTCAGTAACACATCCGAAATGTAAAAAAATGGGTAAATTTCATTTGTCTTGTCACGGAAGGTTTTTTTTTTTTTTTTGGGGGGGGGGTATATCATCCTCAGAGGTATAGTTATTAATCTTTCAACTATTCTAAGAAAAATATTTGTCTAAAAATTTTGATGAGATGCCTTTGGGAACAAAGGGTCCAGAAGAGGGAGCCACTTGCTGTCCCTTCTTTTTGATCACTTGAAAATTGCACTAGAACTTTTAGTTTTCGTTTGAATGATCCCTCTATCGATCGCCAAGAATTATTGATTCTATACGATCACCCCTGAGAAAAAAAAACAAAATCGTTGATATTTCTTCTGGCAAAAAAAATACTAAATTCTACAATTTGCGAATGGGGGCCTGAATACTCTACACTAAGTAGAATGGCTATGTTCTAATTGATGTGCTCGGAGCAGTGACGGTCGTATTGATGTGCTTGGAATGGTTACGGTCTAATTGATGTGTCAAGAATGGTTACACTCCTATTGTGCATGTCCGGAGTCACATTTATACTTTGTTGTAGGAGGCTACGTTTCCCTATAGCTTTGGTGTGGATCAGATCAAATTGTTTTACTAAAAAAACAAACAAATTATAGTCAAATGCAATTTTGAATCTTGAAATAGTTTAATTTAGGAATAAATGCAATATTAAATTAAATATTCAGTTTATTTTGACAAGTTCTTTTCCAGTCATCTTGATTATTATATTCATTTATTTTTTGATGTTTTGTAAAATTAACGAGCACGGTTCAAAAACATGTGATTTTTAGAAAAACGCAAATGATGCATTTGGCTTTAGACGTCTTACGGTTAGTAAGGGGGGGGGGGGGGCTGGCAATAGCCAAACCATAGTTTGTAGTAGCTAATGTTCATTTTAAGATTGATTTGAGTATTCATTTGAGGTTTTATTCATTTTAACACATTTATTCATCTTGATTAGTACCTTTTATCTTTATATTTGACGTGGCACTTTTTCTTAATTAATTTAAAAGACTTTTTCCACAAAATAAGTTTTTCAAAGAAAAGTAAAGAAAAGTAATTAAGCCAAAAATGAGCAAAATTAAAGTAAAATAATCTCCCAAGCGTAAAAATAACACAAATCACTACCAATAAATAAATGAAACTCAAATTGAACAGAAATCATAGACAGCGCAATAGCGCTGCCTAAGTAAAGAACGATGTTGGCACAATGTATTTTTTTTTTTGGTTCTTGGTCTTAGACCAGGGCACTTCGTTTCAAAGGAGTTGTCGTAGAAACTTCGAAAAGAGCTAATTCGATTGGATATTGGAGTGGCTTGTGACCTTTCTAATACTCGAAAGGGATTGGAAGGCAACTAACACCCCTTCCACGCCCACCATTTACCCAAACACATCCAATCAAAATTTTGAGATAGCCATTTTGTTCAGCGTAGTTGATTTCCAGATAGAAATTATGTTTTTGTGGAGGACACTCCCCCACAGCCCTCAGGATAAGGTCTTTATAGAAAGCATTGTTGTAGAAACGTCAAATAAGGCTCGTTCGATTCGAAATTCAAAAGGCTAGTGTCCTTTTTAATAGCAGAAAGTGATTGGAAGACAACTAACCCCCCTCTCAGGCCCACCTTTACCCCAAACACGTCCAATAAAAATTTTGAGGTAGCCATTTTGTTCAACGTTGTTGAAGGTTGTGGAAATTAGGTCTTTGAGGATGACAACCACCCCACAGCCCTCAGGGAAAGGGTTGTAAGTTATGTGCTGGGTCATATAAGGTTTTCTATAGAAAGCGTTGTCATAGAAATTTCAAAAAGGGCTTATTTGCTTGGAAATTGAAATGGGTAGTGCCCTATTTAATAGTCAAAAGTTATTGGAAGGCAACTAACACCCCTTCCACGCCCACCATTTATCCAAACACATCCAATCAAAATTTTAAGATAGCCATTTTGTACAAAGTAGTTGAAAGGTCCTGAAATTATATCTAAGAGGATGACACTCCTCCCACAGCCTTTAGGGTAAGGGTTGTAAGTTATGCCCTGGGTGTATGTAAGATTTTTATTGAAAGCTTTGTCGTAGAAACTTGAAAAAGGGCTTATTTGATTGGAAATTTAAAGGGGTAGTGCCCTTTTTAATAGTCAAAAGTGATTTGAGGGCAACTAATCCCCCTCTCACGCCCATCTTTTCCCCAAACACATCCAATTAAAATTTTTCGATAACCATTCTGTTCAACGTAGTTAAAGGGTTTAGAAATTCGGCCTTTGAGGATGATAACCCCCATCAGAGCCCTCGGGGCAAGGGTTGTAAGTTATGCCCTGGGGTATATAAGGTTTTTATAGATAGAGATGTTGTAGAAACTTCAAAAAGGGCTCATTCGATTTGAAATTAGACGGAATTGTGCCCTTTTTAATAGTTGAAAGTGATTGGAGGATAACTAACACCCCTCTCACAGCCACCAATTGCCCAAACACATCCAATCAAAATTTTGAGATAGCCATTTTGTTCGACGTAGTTAAAAAGTCTGTCGTAAAAACTTTAAAAATGGCTTATTTGATTGTTAATTGAAATGGCAAGTGTCCTTTTTAATATTCGAAAGTGATAGGAGGGCAACTAACCCCCGTGTCACGCCGACCTTTTCCCCAAACACGTCCAATCAAAATTTTTAGATAACCATTTTGTTAAACGTAGTTAAAATTTTTAAAAATTAGGTCTTTGAGGATGATAACTCCCTCAGAAACCTCGGGACAAGGTTTGTAAGTTATGCCCTTGGGGCATATAAGGTTTTTGTAGATGGTGATGTTGTAGAAACTTCAAAAAGGGCTCATTCGATTGGAAATTAGACGGAATTGTGCCCTTTTTAATAGTTGAAAGTGATTGGAGGATAACCAACACCCCTCTCACAGCCACCAATTGCCCAAACACATCCATTCAAAATTTTGAGATAACCATTTTGTTTGACATAGTTAAAAAGTCCGGAAATTATGTTTTTGAGGATGACACTCTCCGCACAGACCTCAGAGCAAGGATTGTAAGTTATGCCCTGGGGGCATATAGGTTTTTTTTTTATAGAAAGCGTTGTCGTAGAAACTTCAAAAAGGAATCATTCGATTGGAAATTGAAACGGCTAGTGCCCTTCTTAATAGTCGAAAGTGATTGGATAGGAAGTAACCTCCCTCTCACGCCCACAATTTCCCTAAACACATCCAATCAAAATTTTGAGACAGCCATTTTGTTCAAGGTAGTTGAATGGTCCGGAAACTATGTCTTTGAGGATGAAAACCCCCCTCACAGCTCTCAGGGCAAGGGTTGTAAGTTATGCCCTGGGGTATATAAGGTTTTTTATAGAAAGAGATGTTGTAGAAACTTCAAAAAGGGCTCATTCGATTTGAAATTAGAAGGGCTTGTGCCCTTTTTAATAGTCGAAAATGATTGGAGGATAACCAACACTCTCTCACACCCACCATTTCCCCAAACACATCCAATCAAAATTTTGAGATAGCGATTTTGTTTGACGTAGTTAAAAAGTCTGTCGTAAAAACTTCAAAAAGGGCTTATTTGATTGGAAATTGAAATGGCAAGTGTCCTTTTTAATATTCAAAAGTGATAGGAGGGCAACTAACCTTCTCACGCCGACCTCTTCCCCAAACACGTCCAATCAAAATTTTTAGATAACCATTTTGTTAAACGTAGTTAAAATTTTAAAAAATTAGGTCTTTGAGGATGATAACTCCCTCAGAAACCTCGGGACGAGGGTTGTAAGTTATGCCCTTGGGGCATATAAGGTTTTTATAGATGGTGATGTTGTAGAAACTTCAAAAAGGGCTCATTCGATTGAAAATTAGACGGAATTGTGCCCTTTTTAATAGTTGAAAGTGATTGGAGGATAACTAACACCCTCTCACAGCCACCAATTGCCCAAACACATCCAATCAAAATTTTGATTTAGCCATTTTGTCTGACGTAGTTAAAAAGTCCGGAAATTATGTTTTTGAGGATGACACTCTCCGCAAAGATCTCAGGGCAAGGATTGTAAGTTATGCCCTGGGGGCATATAAGGTTTTTTTTTATAGAAAGCGTTGTCGTAGAAACTTCAAAAAGGAATCATTCGATTGGAAATTGAAACGGCTAGTGCCCTTCTTAATAGTCGAAAGTGATTGGATAGCAAATAACCTCCCTCTCACGCCCACCATTTCCCTAAACACATCCAATCAAAATTTGAGACAGCCATTTTGTTCAAAGTAGTTGAATGGTCCGGAAATTATGTCTTTGAGGATGAAAACCCCCTCACAGCTCTCAGGGCAAGGGTTGTAGGTTATGCCCTGGGGTATATAAGGTTTTTATAGAAAGCGTTGTCGTAGAAACTTCAAAATGGCTTATTCAATTGGAAATTGAAAGGGCTAGTGCCCTTTTCAATAGTCGGAAGTCATTGGAGGGCCACTAGCCCCCTCTCATGCCTACCATTTCCCCAAAAACATTCAATCAAAATTTTGAGATAGCAATTTTGTTCAATGTAGTTGAAAGTTCTGGAAATTAGGTCTTTGAGGATGACAACCCCCTCACAGCCCTCAGGTCAAGGGTTGTAATTTATGCCTTGGGGGTATATAAGGTGTTTATAGAAAGTGTTGTCGTAGATACCCAAAAAGGGCTAATTCGATCGGAAATTGAAAGATCTAGTGCCCTTTTTAATGGTCAAAAGTGATTGGAAGGCTTGACATTTTTATAATAAAGATCGATGTGGGTACAATGTATTATTTTTTTTTCTGTTTAGACCAGGGAACTTCCTATCGAAGGAATTGTCGTGGTAGCTTCGAAAAGGGCTCATTCTATTGAAAATAGAAAGGCCTAATGCTCTTTTAAATAGTCGAAAGTGATTGGAGGGCAGTCAATCCTCCTCCCACGCCCACCCTCCCATTATGTTTAAAAACTAAATGTTGCCTTAAGATTAAATAAAAAATCACTGTGTTAATGCTAATTCCCAATAAGGCATCTCAGCAGTATCCCAAGGAAGACTGAGGGTATTATGTTCAAACTTATTATGTACTTCTCCTCTTAAAATTTAACCAAATCAAAATAGCGTAACTGTATCCAAGCTATCAAAGAAAGTAAACCGATTCTTTTGCGAATGGTATCAAGTTTTCTATTTCAGGTCAACTAGAGGAGGTATGAAACTAAATTTAACACTACTATTTGTGTCCAGATTTTTAAAAGGGTGTATGTTGGTAAAATTTGCTGAAAATTTTTCTCCAGCATACAAATAGCAGGCCAGACTATAAAGTATTAAAAAAACGAAAAGATTTAAAGTATTAATGTTTTTTTCCCTGTAAAGACTATATCAATATAAAACGAACAGAAATTAATTTAAAAAACTTTTTGTTTTGGCAATTATATCTTTGAGCAGGAAACTCCCCCCACAGTCTTCAGGGCAAGGGTTATAAGTTATGCCCTGGGGGCATATAAGAATTTAATTGAAAGCTTTGTCGTAGAAACGTCAAAAAGGGCTCATTCGATTGGAAATTCACAGGGCTAGTGCTCTTTTTAATATTCGAAAGTGATTGGAGGGCAACTAACCCCTTCTCACGCCCACCTTTCCCCTAAACACATCCAATCAAAATTTTGAGAAATCCATTTTGTCCAACGTAGTCGATAGTTTTGGAAATTAGGTCTTTAAGGGTGACAACCCCCCCCCCCTACAGCCCTCAGGGCAAGGGTTGTAAGCTATACCCTGGGGACATATAAGGTTTTCATAGAACGCGTTGTCGTAGAAACTTCAAAAAGCGCTTATTTGATTGGAAATTGAAATGGCTTATGCCCTTATGAGCGGAATTGACCAGTAACCGGAACGGGCATCAAGTTTTGTGAATATTTTCGCTCCGTATAGCTTCGAGGTGACGACGTCTAGAGTGGGAATGGGATAGTGGGACCGTTTGATGGACTTGTTTATGTCCACGGGGTCTGTGCACAGTCTTATGGACCCGTCCTTCTTCTCAACCATAACCATCGAATTGACCCACTCCGTTGGGGTAACGACCTTTTCGATAATCCCTAGGTCTTCTAGGCGGCTGAGTACTTGCTTGAGTTTATCCTGCATGGCCATGGGTACTCGCCTCGCTGAGTAGACAGTTGGGGTGGTATCGTCTTTCAGGTATATGTTGCATTCTCCTTCGAGTTTTCCGATTCTTTTAAACACTTCTCTGTGCTTTTCCTTCAGGAATGGTACTCTTCAAGATGTTGAGTTTACGTTCAGTACCAGCTTAATCAGGTCCAAATAAAGGTTTGAACGGTAGCCTATGATGGGGGCAGCTGAAGTTTCTACTACAAAGAATTGTTGCCTGCTGCTGAGGTTATCTTTGTAGCTGCATGATAATTTGCAGACTCCCGTTATTGGGATCCTTGCGCCACAGTAGCTGGTGAGGCGCTGGCTTGTGGGTTTTACGGTGGGCTTTGGGATGATGAGGTCAAAGTACTTCTTTGGAAGGATATTGACCTGGGCCCCTGTGTCGATTTTGAACTGGACAGAGAACTGATTGTTGATGATCAAAGGTATCACTGCTTTGTCTTTCTTTTTGCTTTGTTCGATGGAGTACAGGAATACGGTTTCATCACCGGAGTCCGCTTTGACAGTATCTTCTTCCACTGCGTTTACTGTCTTACTTCGACAAACTCGTGCAAAATGGTTGAGCTTTTTGCAGATGGAGCATGACTTGCCCTTTGCTGGGTAGACAGGGGAGGGGGAGTATGTTCCGCCACAGAAGTAGCATGGCTTGCTCTTTGAACCGATTGATTTCTGTTTGTTTCACTGCTGTTCCGGTTTGGGTAGCGTGATATGGCATCAATCTCTTGCTTTATGGGAATAGACTTAGTTCCATGGAATGTTTTAAGCTGTGCCTGGGTCACTTCGTGGATTCTGCACATAATGGTTGCTTTTTCAAGCGAAAGTTCCTCACCTTCAGCCAGGAGCTTCTCACGTAGGTTTTGGTTTAGTATTCCGCAAACTATGCGATCGCGGACCATTTCGTTTGGGTCCGAGTAAGAACATGGTTTCACTAATGTCTTGAGCTCTGTAATATATTTTTCTACGCTTTCTACCTCGGTTTGGTCTCGTTTTTGGAAGAGATACCGTGCAAAAACTGTGTCCTTCTGTGGTGATGCATACGCTTTAAATTTCTCAAGGTACCGTTTCATTATGTTCCGTTCCTCGTCTGCAATGGTGAAGGTGTTTAATATTTCTCGTCCTTTCGCTCCAGCCCATATAAGTAGGTAGGCACAGAGAGCTTTCTCTGTTTTAACTGCCAGTGGGCCTCCAAACATCAGTTGGGCATGCTCTTGGAAACATTCCCATTCTTCTGCTAGGGAGTTGGCTTCCCAGTTGATTGATGGGTGTAGTACATCCATGAGATCCCACTTCTGACACCATGTAATACTTCTCTAGTATAAAGGCTTATTGACCTAGACTACCTACAAAATAAAGCAACATCTAAGCACAACACAAGCATTAAGTAAGCGCAAACATGGTATAGGCAAAAGCAGGGAATTAAGCATAGCGGAATGCTACAAAATCAAAATGGCGTAAGTGCATCCAAGCTATCAAAGAAAGTAAACAGATTTTTTGCGAATGGTATGAAGTTTTCTATTTCAGGTCAACTAGAGGAGGTATTAAACTAAATTAAACGCTACTATTTGTGTCTAGATTTTTAAAAGAGTGTAAGTTGTTAAAAATTGCTGAAAATTTTTCTCCAGCATACAAATAGCAGGCCAAACTATAAAGTCTTAAAAAAAGAAAAGATTTAAAGTACTATTTACTTTTTCCCTGAAAAGACTATGTCAATATAAAACGAACAGAAATTAATTAAAAAACTTTTTCCACAAAATAAGTTTTTCAAAGAAAATTCAAGAACGCCATTAAACCAAAATGAGCAAAAAACAAAAAAACAAAAATCAAATAACCTACCAAGCGTGGAACCACCACAAATCAGCATCTATAAATAAATGAAACCCAAAACGAACAGAAATTACAATAAATAACCGAGTCGAACTCAAAACGAGCAGAAATTAATATGAGTTGGGATCAAAACCCCTATGCCTTTCCAAGGCCAGAACCTAATTTGCACTTTACTAAAAAAATACAAATGAATGTGCATTGTCAGTTTAAAATACATATACGAATATTTAGCAATCAAAATGTTAATATTATTTGATTTATTAAAGTTATAAAAGTAAAAACATTTATATTTTTTCAGTAAAGTGCAAATTATGTTCTGGCCTTGAGAAGGCATAGGGGTTTTAAGCCCTAATCATGTTAATTTCTGCTCGTTTTGAGTTTGACTCGGTTATTTATTGTAATTTCTGTTCGTTTTGAGTTTCATTTATTTATCGATGCTGATTTGTGGTAATTTCACGCTTGGTAGGTTATTTGATTTTATTTTCGCTCATTTTTGGTTTAGTGGAGTTCTTTACTTTTCTTTGAAAAATTTATTTTGTGGAAAAAGTTTTTGTTTAATTAATTACAATAAATAGCCGAGTCAAACTCAAAACGAGCAAAAATTAACATGCGTAGGGTCGATAATCCCCATGCCTTCTCAAGACCAGAACATAATTTGCGCTTTACTGAAAAAAAAAAACAAAAAACAAATTACCGTGTATCGTCAGTTTAATTGATATATATTGATATTTATTTCTTAAAGTTTTGATAATCTTTTATTTATGAAAATAAAAAGTGAAAACGTTTTAAACGTATTTTGTTTTCAGTAAAACACAGATTATGTTCTAGTCTTTAGAAGGCATGAGGGTTATCGGCTATACGCAAATTAATTTTTGCTCGTTTTGAGTTTGACTCGGCTATTTATAGTAATTTCTGTGCAATTTGAGTTTTATTTATTTATTGATAGTGATTTGTGGTAGCTTTACGAGGGGAAGATTATTTAACTTTATTTCTGCTCAATTTTAGCTTAATGGAGCTCTTTACTTTTTTTTTTGAAAACTTGTTTTTTGGAAAAAGTTTTTTAAGATAATTTCAGTTCGTTTTTATTGACATAATTTTTTTCAAGAAAAAAAGTAATGTTTTATATATTTTCAGTTTTTTTCTATAAGAATCCATAGTTGGGGTTTCTATCTGTATGTTGTAGAAACTTTTTCAAAATTTTCGAAATCCTGACACAAACAGTTTTTCTTAATTTAATTTTAAAACTCCTGAATTTGACCTGAAAAACAAAGCTTAAAATCATTCCCAAAAGATTCTATCTATACACTTTCACAACCTGGATACACTGACATCCTTTTATTTATCTAAAATGTAAGAGCAGAAGTAGTAATAGTAGCAGCCCCAAAAGTTTCAACTTAATATCTACAGTCGTTCTCGTTATATTGCTGAGGTGTCTTATTGGCAAACAAAAACACAATGTCTTTTGATTTAGTTTAATGCATAATGGGCCAATTGCATATTGGGGGGGTTGACATGCCCAATATCCCCAAAGACATAGTTGCTGGAACATTTTTCTATGCTGAACAAAATGGCTGTCTCAAATTTTGACTGGATGCGTTTGGAAAACCCTTGCCTGAGAGAAGGAATGCTTGCCCTTCAATCTCTTTTTACTCTTAAAAAGGGCACCAAAACTTTTAATTTTGAGACGAATTAGCTCCTCTTTTAAAGTTTCAATGATATTTCTAGCTATTATTGAGTGGTGCTTCCTGTGATATTGCTTATATGCCCTTTTGAAGACCTGCAGGCTTACAGTTTTTCGTGTCATTCAAACTCACCCTAAACGTTCCCTAAAAGTTCCACCTTTATTTCCTTAGCGTCATGAGTTAAAGTAACTGGTGGAAGCATTAAAAGTATACACATAGTGCCTTCTGGCTAGTTCAAAATCCCTCACAACTTACCCTTAAAGCTCTAGCTTAATAATATAAGCTGTTCTTCAGATATTGCTTTGTCACCATTTTGAAAGTTCACATGCTTATAGTTTGTTTTAATTTAGTTCAACATCCTTCTAAATGTTCCTTGAAAGCTTCACCTTAATACCCTTAGCTTGCGCAGTAAAAATAGTTGTAGGGGCAATAGTAGCAGTATACGCATAGCACCTTTGGTTTCTTCAAAATCCCCTTCAACACACTCTGAAAGTTTCAGCTTAATGCCATCAAGTGCTCCTGAAGTATTAATGACGCGTCTGCTTGACTACCTGTGTGGACATAGTGTGTTTCGAATTAGTTCCATACAGTTTCTACATATCCCAAAATTCTCTCCTCAATATCTTTATTTCAATAGCAGCAGTAGTAGTAGTAGAAATAATTGTAGTAGCTTAAGCTTTAGTGGCAGTAGTAGAGGCAGAAAGCGGGTAGAGGATTCTCCGCTCGTGGAATAGGTTATCATGTAGAATCTATTTCCCAAATCAAAATATTAGGAAGGCTTTCTATGTCCAGCTGTTTAGCGCATAGTTCCATTGGGAGAAACCTCATTTGAATCCTAATACGGACAAAAATCGTTGGAATATACAGGTTTCATCAGATAAAACGTCTTGAAAGAAAATGAAATCTCGAAAAAAAGCCTTGAAAGGAAAAGTGAAATCCTGAAGAAAAAAATCTCTTAAAGTATAATGCAACAGCCTACGTGTGTATCGTCATTACATAACACCCTCGTTTGTGTCCCCCTCAGTTGCAACTGGGGATTCCCAATGGGACCTGAAGAAACAAGTCACGCAAGAATTTGTCATCCTTAACTTAAGTAGACATTTCTTATTACGTAATAACCAAAGAAATCTTGAAGAAAAATGTCGTGAAGAAAAATGTCTTGAAAAGTCTTGAAAAATGTCTTGATGAAAAAAAAACATCTTGAAATGTCTTGTAACGTCTTGATAAACGTCTTTGAAAAAAAATTCTTGTAGAAAACACTCTATATTACCTAACACTTATGTTTGCATCTTGACTAGCGGCTCCTGAAGGTTTTTTCCTGGCCCTCATAGGTTTTTAAACGTTTAACGATCAAAGAAAAAATGATTTGGTGGGGCCCCTAAAGGCTTTTTACTGGCCCTCGTGGGTTTTTAAACAATCAAAGAAAAACACTCTCTATTGTGCATCTCTAAGAGATGCACCTGCATCTCTTAGAAAACATTCCCTATTACGTAAAGCGCATCCGAGTCTTGAAAAAAATTAATGACACCTGTGTCTTGAGGGACTCGCCGATAAACTTCTTCGTCATCTTTAATCATTAAGGGAAGAAAGGAGTTGTGGCTATGGGCATGCTTAAGACCATCTTGGGGATACTACTTTTGTTGGACAGTTGTGGCTGTTTTCTTTAGACCACCCAAACTACAGTCCCGATATTGCACCGAACAATTACCATTTATTCCTCCATCTCAAACAACGCCTGAGTAGCTACCATTTTTACACGTGATGACATTGCAATGATGACAACGATGTGAAAGCGGCAGTGAAATCTTGGTTATCGGAGCAGGCAGCAAGTCTTTATGAAGAGGATATTTTGTAATTGGGTGAAAGGTATTATAAGTGTTTAAACAAACTTGGAAACGATGTAAAAAAATAGAATAAACTATGAAATTTCTGGATATAGATATACTTTTCTGAAATAACCTTTTGTTGTGTATTAAGTTCCAACGAACCTTACTTAAAAAACACGCCTCGTATTTCAAAAACAATCAAGTTATAAAACGAAATTTTATGTACATAAAGTTTTATAAAAACGAAATATAATTTTACGGAATATATATATATATATATATATATATATATATATATATATATATATATATATATATATATATATATATATATATATATATATATATATATATATATATATATATATATATATATATATATATATATATATATATATATATATATATATATATTATATATATATATATATATATATATATATATATATATATATATATATATATATATATATATATATATATATATATATATATATATATATACATATACGTAAGTTTTATATATATAAATGTAATTTTATGTACTTAAAGTTTTATAAAAACGAAATACAATTTTACTGAATTTAAAAGTTATATATATATATATATATATATATATATATATATATATATATATATATATATATATATATATATATATATATATATATATATATATATATATATATATATATTTACAGTTAGGCTGTCCCAAATTAACAGTTTTAATTTCGTCCTAAATGTCTGAATACAACAGAAAAGTTAAATTTAACCATTTTTGTTTGTATCCATTGTGTTTCGGCTAATCGTATTTACTTTGGAAGAAGAAACTCGTACTTTAATTTGAGTAATGCTTTGAATGATCCCCAAAGATCACACACTAGCCATATTGACAGAGAGATTAGGATCTAGTCTCATCTGGCAGAGTACTCGATTGGCTAATAATCAAATTATGATCTGACTTGTAACTGATTCAAAATAATATAACAATATTTCTAAGAATCTACTAGAGCAGCAGCATTCTATTGGTGAAACTGTAATTACTAGAGCAAAAGACATTCTATAAACAACATGTACAATACTATCGGTAAGGAAAATCTTTATTTATAGAGAACATAACTTTGCTAAAATATTTTTATAATGTGTTGAACTAGCTCTCAAAGGGAATACGCCTGTTTTGACTTGATTCTTTAACCTTGAAGTAACTCAGTGATAAGTTGTGCAATCGGATGCTTGAATTTTTTACGCAATCAGAATTTCACACAAGTAATGTAAGAACTTGAAATAATTACCTGTATTTTGAAGATTGCTTATAATTTGAATTGATTGGATACTTGTGTATTTAAAAAAAAATTATTTTCTGAGTTAATAATCATAAATGGAATAAGGTGTGTTTGGTCGATAGCAGTGAATGAGTGAACATTTTAACTCAAATTGTAAAAATGGATTTATGATTTACGGTCTATTGCAGACTAGTTTTTGAATTGCCAAGTTGGTTAGTTTGGAATAAATTAACATTTGTAATGTATTGTCTTATGACTGAGTAAGACCTGTTACGCGAGAGCCGCTTATTTGTTTATCCAGTGGCAGTTACAAGTTTATTCTGAATATAAACCATTCTGAACTGTGATTCTGGTTTTTGATCGAGTGTTCAAATTATATTTATTCGTATCAATTTGGTACATTTAACCCGAAGAGGAATTGCTGCTGACCTATTGGCCTAAATTTCGACTTGTTTTTGGAGCTGATTTAGAGATTGGCGTTAGGAGTCGTTCTTGGAGCTGAGTTCGGGGTTGGCGTTTGCCGTGCCCTTGTAACGGCTAACGCTTAATGCACGTTGGCAGCTCCGTGGATAAATATTTGTTGCCTAGTGAGGTAAGCCGTTTCTTGTTTAATTATTTCTAAGATGGTACGTCGGCGTAAAGTCCAGCGTGCTGGAGCTGATGGAACTGGAGCAGTTTTAGATGTTTCGGCCACTTCTAGCGAGGAGTCCCAGTCACCATTGTTAAAGTTGTCCGAAGATTTTGTTACGATGCTGGCAATCGTGAAAGAAAACGGATCTAAGTTAGACTCTATTGATGGACGTATGAGATCTCTGGAACAAAGGGTTATATCGGTGGAAAAAGCGCAACTTGAGTTTCACGCATCGGTTACGGAAGCTCAAGCCCGTGTAGTATCAGCTGAAAGCGAAACTGATAGCCTAAAAAATCAGATAAGCGTTATCACGAGTGAAGCGATGGCACTGAGGAAAAACAATATTGATCTGGCAAGTCGGTTAATGATGAGTGAATACCAGGTATCTGACAGTAACATTATTGTTTGGAATTTGCCTTGTGACAGTAAGGAGGACGCTAGTGAAGCGTTTAAGCAAGTATGTCTGTCTGGGATTGAAGTAAGTGAGGTTCCCAAGTTTACAGTGCCACAAAACATGAAAGACCAGAAATTTTTCAAAGTTAATGTTTTTTCGAGGGAAAAGAAAATTGATTTACTAAAAGTTAGCAAGAATTTGAAAGGGAAATCTGTGAGGAATGTGAAAGAGATTTATATTAGTGATGATGCCCCTCTTTCTGTCCGGGAGGCACGAAAAAGTCTTTTTGAGAAGAAGGCTAAGCTAAAGGATATAGGTATTTCAGCTTGGGTGTCTAAAACCGTTCCACCTTTTCTTTATTTTGATCGTCCTAATGGTTCGCTAGCCAAATTCTGCCCTAGTGATATAAACCTGGAGCTTAATTCACCGCGCAGTGATAGCAATGCGCATCAGCGCAGTCAAGCGAGGGGAAGAGGTTTACGCGGTGGTGAAGGTAGAGAAGGAGTTTAATATAGGTCCCTATTTGACAATATGGTAATCTTGTGAACGGATGGTTTGTAATCGTGTGAGTATTGTTTAGTGTCAGTTTATAATAAGCGGTTGTTGCGTTTATTATTAACTTATTAATTTATTCATTTTTTTGTGTTATGAAGTATTCATTGTTTTTGTTATTTATGTCCCCTATGTTGGCAATTCTTTTTGTGTTATTATTTTTGTTCCATGTTTTCTCATCTTTTGTTTTCTTTCAGGATTTGTTGGTCTGGATTTTCTCGGTTCTTGGTCGTTTCACTCATGGTATGGTAAGGTTACTATTTTTTCGCATTCCAAAATTCCGGTTTCCATCCCTTCGGATTGGTTATTTTGAATGTCAAGTTTAGGTAGGGAACGGCTGGGTTTTCTTGAGAGTGATTTGATGAAGTTACATTATTTGGGGGGAGGGGTACTTCACAGAGATTTTGATGTGGGTGAGTTTCATGAGGTTAATCCTGATTCCCTTTATAAGTTTCTGTGTGACTTGAGTTCTATTAGTTGTCAAAGTGAATTTAATATTTTTCATTTAAATTGTCAAGGGATTGGAAGTTCATACCAGTTTTTGAATGAGTTATGTCTGCAATCAACCCCTTATGTTTTAGCTTTAACGGAGACTTGGTTGAAGAACCATAGTTCTTCTCTGTTAGAGATTGGTAATTATAAGCTGTATATTAAAAATAGAGAGATGCATCAACATGGCGGTTTAGCAATTTACGTGCGTAATGATTTTGAGGTTAAGGTGATAGATGATATAAGAGTTAATCGAGAAATGGTGTTTGAAAGTATGGTGTTATAATTGCAGTGTCTTAATTTTAAGTATTTTATGATTGTCGTTTATAGACCCCCTTCGTATAATATAGATGAGTTTAGCTCACTTTTAGAAGAGCAATTGGATAGGTTACCAATTTCAACTAGACCTTGTTTTATTTGTGGTGATTTTAACTTGGATTTAAGAACTGTGAATAGTAACCTTAGAGCTAGGGAGTTTCTAAACACTATGCTAGGTTATGGACTACAGCCTTCTATTAATATATGTACAAGAGTGAGCCATGATTCTGCTACGTTGATTGATAACGTTTACTTAAATACTGGATATAGTAGTGCGAGTGTTATTGTAAACGACGTTTCGGATCATTTCGGTCTGTTGGTATCTATTCCTTCTCTTTTGAACCGGCCAAAATCAGGGCGTTCTGAAGTACCGAAAAATTGTTTTCCTGTTATTAATGTACCGAAGTTAAAAAATGAGCTTGGAGGAAAAAATTGTGATTTTTTATATAGTAATGATATGGATGTGAATGATAAATTTACACTTTGGTATTCGATGATTAAGGATACGGTAGTTGCTTGTCGTCAAGTTAGGAAGAAACGTAAGTATTTTGATTCGCCGAAGAAGCCTTGGGTTACGAAGAGTATTCTAGTTTCTCTAGCTAGGCGACAGCAATTGTATAAAAAGTCCGCATTAAGTAATAGTATTAGCGATGTAAATATTTATAAAGCGTATAGTAATAAGTTGAATAGTATACTTCGTTAAGCTAAGTTAGATTACCTGAGTGATAGTTTTAAAAATGCGGAGGGTAACCCGAGAAAGACTTGGAATGTTATAAATTCTGTTACTAAACCGAATAAGCCTGAAATTGTTTGTAGTCTTGTTGATGGTGAAAATATTCGCCAAACTACTGAACGTATGTGTGAGCACTTTTCTAGTGTAGGGGGCCGGTTAGCGTCGTCTGTTGAGCAGCATGCAAGTGATGGTGATTTTACTCAGTTTTTGCCTGAAAGTAGTGACGTTTCTATGTACTTGCGACCGGTTACTGAAAAAGAATTGTGTGATGTGGTAAAAGGTATGCGAAACAGTCAATCCGGGTCAGAATTTGTTTCAACAAAGGTTTTCAAGTCAATTTTTCCTGTGATATCGCAACAAATTTTGTACCTGGTTAATGCTAGTTTTAAATGTGGTATATATCCGGAGTGTCTTAAATGTGCCAGAGTAATACCTTTATTTAAAGGGGGTGATAAGAAAAATGTGAATCATTATCGACCGATATCCCTCCTTTCTGTTATATCTAGGCTAGTAGAAAAACTTATTAATTCTAGAGTATCTGAGTTTTTGGAGAATATTTCCTTTTTCCACTCCAATCAGTTCGGTTTTCGTAAGGGGATGTCTACTGAACAGGCAGTTTTATTTTTGACAACGTTTGTGCATGATGCTTTGGACCAAGGTTTTAAGGTGGCGTCTATTTTTTTAGATATTGTTAAAGCGTTCGATTCAGTTGACCATGAAATTTTAATTATGAAGCTAGAAAATTGTGGAATTAGAGTTATTTGATTTGTGGAATTAAAGTTATTTGAAACTTTTTTGAGAGGTAGGACCCAGTGCGTTGAAATTTCTAATGTGAGGTCTGGTGAAAGAATGGTTGATTATGGTGTTCCACAGGGTTCTGTTTTAGGTCCGCTTTTATTCTTGGTTTATATTAACGACTTACGATTTTCTGTTTTGGATTTGTTAGATAGTGCACAATCTAATTGTAGGGTGATTATTCCAAGTTTTGCAGATGATACCCATTTTACTGCCGCAGCAAAGACTGAATCTGATTTAATAGAGATAATGAGAAGAGGTATGTTAGGTATAGATAAGTGGATGAGAGTGAATAAACTTTGGTTAAACCATAGTAAATCAGGTTTTATTATGTATGGTAGATCATCAAATTTTTACCCTTGGGTTGTTGATTTGCAAATGGAGAATTATGTAATTAAGCGTACAAATACTATACGATACCTTGGTGTTATTGTGGATGAATGCCTTAGTTTTAAAAATCATGTTTCTTTTATTAGTAGTAAGACTGCAAGAAATATTGGAATGATGAGAAAGTTAAAAAATATTTTCCAGGATTCTGTTTTGAGATTGATTTATTTTTCGTTAGTTCCCCCGTATTTAGTATATTGCGTGAGTATATGGTCTAGCACATTTTCAGTGCATTTGCAGCAGTTACGTGTGATACAAAATATGGCACTGCGAGTGTTGTCCGGAGATAATCGGAGAGCCTCGGTGAGATCCCAATATGTACAGTTAAATATTATCCCTGTATCAGGTCTTGGAAAATTTTACCATGGGTTATTTATGTTTAAATATTTTTCTAATTTGGTTCCCAAGTGTTTTTCAAATTTTTTAAATTTATTTATTTCTGGTGATGATGTACACAATTATCCTGCTCGTCATGCTAGAGATATACGGACACCTCAAGTTACTAGTACTAGATCGCTATTCTCAATACGTCATGTGGGACCAGTTTCCTGGAATAATTTGCCTGTTTCTTCAAAAAGGTCATCGAATTTTTGTGAATTCCGTCGGGCCCTTAAAACCCTTTGTCTCCATAGATATGAATTTGTTTAAAGGGTGGTATAGTTGAGTCACTCTCAGGTTTGCCCGGAACCCGTTTTTCCCGTTTTTCCTATATATTTTAATTTTTTATAATTTTTTTTTGTTTTGTTTATTTATTATTTATGGGATAGCGGCGGGAAGTTTTGGAGTATGTGAAGTATTGATTTTTGGTTATTGCGACCAGGAGCCGAGTGTGTGTAAGATTTTCATTTTTTCTTCTTTTTTTTCTTTTTCTTTCTTTCTTCTTTTTCTCTTTTTTTTTTAGTATGTTATTATAAGTGTTAATTTTAAGAGGGTAAGTACTTCCGAACAAGCGTTAGCTCATGGAAGGTCATTTGTTTTTTTTTGTGTTGTGTTGTTTTTGGAATAAACCCTTATCTTATCTTATCTTAATGGCCAAATTTTTGGTAGTGAACTCAAAGTAAAGATCGACCCGTTCCAATAGTAGCAGAACTCTAAAAAACAGAAGTTTTGAAACAACATATAAATTGAAGGAATCTCCATTTCATGGTGATTCCAAAGATTCCAAATACTGTTTAGCTCGTGGTCATTAAAGCTATTACAACAAGTGAACTTGTATAATTTTAGAAAAAGGGGAGACCCTCACCCTAAAATGACAACCAAGAGAAAACATATACCATCATAGTCCGGATGCCCAGGAAACCACAGTAGAATTTTCAAGCCCCTAATCTTGGAAATGTAAAAATTTTCATTTTTATGCAACGGATATGTATGTTTCTTTGTTCCCTTTTTTTCCCGGGGTGATCAGGACAAACCAGTTGTCATAGAGTTTCGAGAGAAGTATTATTCAAAAAGAAATCGTAAGCTATAGTGCCTTTTTAGGGGACCAAAAGTGTTTAGAGGGTAACTAGGCTCCGTTCCCTGCCTTTTTTCGTCGCCGGGTTTCATGGTGGTGAAGCATTGCTTTGTGTTTCTTGGACTAGTCTTGTCGCATTTGATGGTCTAGGCTGTTCACTTTCACCCATTGTGAATTTAAAGTTCTCAGGTCGTCCTCTTCATCTTATCTCATTTGATGGTCGAGTTTGTTCATTTTGAGCAATTGTTGATTTATGCTTTTGTCCCCAAGGTATTATGAAACTGCTAGAAACGCCTTGGTACTTGTCGGTTATTGGAAACACACCCAAGAAGTGAAGTTAGGTTAATTCTAATGAAAAATAACAAGACATGATGATAAATTAATTCTTTAGAAACAAAATTATGGAAACTTAACCTGACCTAACCCAGCCTAACCCAACCTAACCCCAACCCTCACCCGTAATGTGCAAATATATAGCTGAAATTCCACAAGTCCAACGCATTTTGTCAAAGCCCAATGCATTATATCATCCATTATTTGTTTTTGTAGCTATGAAACCAGTTTTCTGAGATATAGCCTAAGCGTAATGTTTGAATTTGTTTCTAGTAACCGACAAGTACCAACACCTTTGTAAATAGACTCAATACACTTAGTATTTTATATTTAGCCATGTTTCTTGTGTAATTTTGAATTCGGCATAGACATTAAAACGATACAACCACTCTTGACGAGGAGAAATTTACTCTCGTCTTAAAGTTTACCTGATGATTCACTCTTCGCCTAAAGCTTGTGGCCCTCGTCTGTTCTATACTGGTTATCATTGCCCACCTACTCACGATATTTTTATTGACGGAGAGAAAGGTCCAGTTATTTCGTCGTCAAGTCGCCAAGATGCCATTTTTCCCTTTTACCCTTTAACAATTGAGTTCTTGATGTGCTTTCAGCTGCTCAATCATCTTTTATTCATACCGGTTTTAATTTCTTGCTCATCTTCTATGTATGCGGATGATATTCTGAATTTTGAATCATACTATCCAGCGTAATAGTGAGGTTTTTATATTGCTACAATCTGAATGTACAAAACATGGCCTCTTGTTCAATGCCCTAAAGTCCCAATTTTTTGAATCTAGAAGCAAGTGACTCCCGTGAACATCCCTCTTTGCACCAGCAGGATCAAGCCAGCTGACCACATTGCTCATCTTAGTCTCCCAGCTCCCAATTGTCCTGTCGATAAAGCTTACACGACAGCTCCTAATAGCTCACATTGAACACCAACTTGGGTTACCGTATGTATCTCTCGTCAAGAATAAGGCACGCTACAAACATCTTCTTTTAAAACCTCTCGATTCCGTTCCCATACCGCATTATCTGTTCATTGCACCTTTTTGAAAACTATTTACAAGTTCAGACTAAGCAAATAATACAATAAAGTTACGACGAAAAAGGGGCTGACCTTGAACAAATTGCAACAAAAACGATTTTTTGCCATTCGATGGAAAAAAAAACACGATTATTAACAAAATCTGCATCGTTAGTCTTTTGCGAAATTGGGCAAATTCACCCTTAAAGTGCGGAGGAGGGGCAAAAGGCTAAAAGTTCATTTTGCGATAACACATAGAAAAAGATGTTTTTTATGGGGCTTTTGGGGTTGTATATTATGGAAAAGAACGGAAAAATGCTCCATCACCAGTATAACAGGGGTATTCTTAGAAATTCTTATTAGTGTTTGAAGTGCGAGGGGATATCTCCGAAAAATAATACCATATCCTATTTTAGCGAGTAAGAGTTCCTTTCTAGGATTTTCTTGGTCGTAGATAACGAAAAAGGGAAAGAAAGGAATCGGAACCTACAAAAACTAACACCTATGCTATTGAGTGGCAAAAGCAAAAAAAAAAAAAAAAAAAAAAAAAAAAAAAAAAAAAAAAAAAAAAAAAAAAAAAAAAAAAATGGAAATCGTCATAGTTAAAAAAAAAGTCTTTTATTTGAGTACCAGGATTGGTAACAGGTAACGAATTTTATTGCCATACTTGTCAAGTCTGCCCTCAAAGTGCAAGGCGGAGGATGGAAAATATAAATCATGAAAGTTTGTCGGAAGAAATAACTTTTATATAGCTATCGGCTTTGTAAAAAAAACAACAAAAAAAAAGAGAAAAAGGGAACATGAAAATACTCTCAAATAAATGTAACATGTGTCACTGACTTGATGTTTTATTAGTATAAACTAAAAAAAACAAGTTTTTTTTAACTGAAAGTAAGGAGCGACATTAAAACTTAAAACGAACAGAAATTATTCCGTATATGAAAGGAGCTGTCCCCTCCTCAACACCTCGCTCTTTACGCTAAAGTTTTTTATTGTTTTAAAAAATAAAGTTGTGAGACAGAGTCAAACTTTAGCGTAAAGAGCGAGGCGTTGAGGAGGGGACAGCCCCTTTCATATACGGAATAATTTCTGTTCGTTTTAAGTTTTAATGTCGCTCCTTACTTTCAGTTGAAAAACTTGTTTTTTTTTTAGTTAATTTCTGAACGTTTTAGAATTAATGCAGCTTTGATTTTGGCTGGCCGTACATGAATAGTTAAAACGAAATTCGCATACTAATTTTCCTTTTTTTGGCTAATAGGCTTTCTCGAAATTTTGTTCTGACGTAACTTACAAATTAACTTACGTAACGAATTTCTATATTCGTATTTTTATTACGTATATTAGGGAATTCGCTCCCTAGTCAATACCTCGCTCTTTACGCTAAAGTTCGAATTTTGTTCGAATCACAAACCCCTGAATCACAAAGGTTGGTTAATTAGAATAGATAGCTCTTTTGAAAGTACTAAAAAGCTTTAGCGTAAAGAGCGAGGTATTGACTAGGGGGCGAACCCTCTTCTATACGTAATAATTTCTGTTAGTTTTAACTTTTAATGTTGCTCCTTATTTTCAGTTGGAAAACTTGTTTTTTTATTTAATTTCTGATCATTTTTAAAATAATAATGGGAAATCTGGCGCCCCCTTCATGGAAATGTTCCTTTCCCCAATGAAATATCCTCTATGGAAAGATCCTCCCCCATAACCCCTACTCCGACCCCGACCCCCCGCTAGAAAAAAATTCCCCCTGATAAGACCTGTGTACTTCCCAATTACCAATACTATATGCAAACAATGGGCAAAGTTTATAACTTGCAGCCCTTCCCCCGGGAACTGTGGGGGATTAAGTCATCCTCAAAGACATATTAATTAGATTTTCAACTATGCTGAACAAAATGGCTATCTCAAAATTTTGATTGGGCGACTCCGGGTAAAAAATGAGTGTGGGAGGGGGCCAAGTTACCCTCCAATTTTTTGGGTCACTTAAAAAGGGCACTAGAACTTTTAATTTCCGTTCGAATGGGCCCTCTCACGATATTCTAGGACTACTGGATCGATACGATCACCCCTGGAAAAAAACAACAACAAAAAAACAAATAAACACATCCGTGATCTTTCTTCTGGCAAAAAATACAAAATTCCACATTTTTGCAGATAGGAGATTGAAACTTCTATAGTATGGTTCTCTGATGCGCTGAATCTGATGGTGTGATTTTCATTAGAGTTCTATGACTTTTAGGAGTTGTTTCTCCCTTTTTTCGAAAATAAGGCAAGTATTCTCAGGCGCGTAACTTTTAATGGGTAAGACTAAACTTGATGAAACTTATATATTTGAAATCAACAAAAAAATCTGATTCTTCTGATGTATCTATCGGCATCAAAATTCTGTTTTTTAGAGTTTCGGTTACTAGTGAACCGGGTCGCTCCTTACTTAGAGTTCGTTACCACTAACTGTTTGATCAATTGAACTCAGTAATTAGTCCTTCATCTTCGAATTTACACCAGCCAATACAACTTATTTTTATTTACTAGCCTCCTGAATAGTTTCGCACAATGGCATCTAAAAGAGAGGTATACGCATAATAATTCTGTCGATCAAAACTTGGCTGAAACCTTGAATGTTCTTTATTCTAAGCTTAGACCAAGGAAGTGACTTGTGGTAAACGTACGAGTAATTTGCTTTATTTGCCTGGTTCTATTGAAAATACAATGTGCATGCTAGAAAAAAAGTGGGTGATAGAAAACAACCATATATATTATTATATATCATAAATTAAATGAGTCTCCTTTATACATATATTGAAGTCTTAGATTTTTTTTCTTCCCTTGAGCCGGGTGTTCGATTAAGTTATTTCTATACCTTACTTCCGTCTATTCAATCTTAAAAAAGATTTTCTCCACTTAGGGTTTCAGCAAAAGGTAGCTAGCTAACTGTACAGAAGACGCATGTTATTTATGTTTCGTAATATTACAATTGTGGGTGTTTTGAAGGTTATAAGTCTTTTTTTTCTTTATCAATATCTACGATTAAGAAAACCCTAAAAAAGGACTCATTGCTCACTAAAATAGGATATTTTGTTCATTTTTACACTTAACCCCTCTCACTTCAAACTCCAAGGAGAGATTTGCAAAAATACCCCTGTGAAACTGGCGAAAGACCCTTTTTACCTTAATTATCCCCCCTCCCTCCTCCATGCTTTAAGGAAAATTTGACCCATTTCAACTTGAGTTAGCGATGCCGATTTCGGATACATTAATAAGCTTATTTTTCGCGATTGAATAGTATTAAAATCATTTTTTGTTGCATTGCTCAAGGTCTAACCGTATTTTGGTTGTACTAAAAACTATATTTCGTTTCACGAAATATCTTTTACGTTTCCTCTCATGGATCCACAATTCGTATATTGCAAGAGTTTTTAATATCTTTGACAGTGCTTCCATTTTTCAATTTCAATTTTCCCTATTTTTATATCAATTTTACCTTAAATTTCCTATGTTTGTGTCTGATTTCTCCCTATTTTTCTCCCTAGAAAGAAGAGATATTTTGCTTTACATTTCCACACAATCTACATAATTTGATGCTGCACAGCGCAGCATCAAATTGTTATTTTTTACTTCAAATATTGATATATATAACATATTTTTCACTTCCTAGAACACATAAGAAAGTTTAATTAATGTAATCTCCAGCACTTTGTCGCAATTGGCGTTTGCCTTCGTCTTGAAGCCAGTGACAGCTTTCGGTATGCTGACAGTTGAAAAAGTTTTATGTTCGTTTTTCAACCAGTAATTGACCCGAACAAGTGAGACTAGCGTGACATTCTCGAGACTATTTCGGATGTCTGTTTAGATGAATTTCAGGGGACTATACAAACGCTCAGTTGGTACATAGCTAAAAGGTAAAGAGAAGATCAGTGATATGCGCTTCCGCACTTCCGGATATTTGATTTCGCCACTGCGAGTCTCCAGACTAAATATCTTTATCCAGTACTGCTCAACTGACATGTCTTCAACTTTTGGGCATCTCCCAAATGAAGCTCAGTGACATCAGTCATTGCCTGTGACCTCCATTCTACGTCCACTTTCTGGAGACAACACTTTTCTCTTAGAACAGGAAATCTCACAAACAGTAGCCTTAGAGGTTTTGGTTTAAAATTCCTTGTATTCCTTGGTTCAACCAAAGCGTCTTGGAAAGATCTTAAATGTGCTTGATTAGGACTATATAGTATTTTCAACAAGACTGGTAAAAGAGATCAATATTATCACTTGGCCCTTGAGCATCTACGAGTCCTTGCATTGAATTGGTTGCAGCTATTCCCACATATGTCTGGTTTAAAGGCAGGTACTCACTTGAAAGCACTTTGTTTATCCAGTTCGATAAACAAGGCAACACTGCGAATATATTCCAGTTTTATGAAGTTAGACGCAACATCATTCACAAGTTTGCTGACACTTGCCTTTAGGGAGTGAAGAACTGGAAGCTCAGATTGAAAAACTTTGTTGAATTCCTTGGAGAGGCAAAGAGAGTAGTCCATGAATTCAAGGTGTGGCTTTGTCAACTTGATTTGTAATGTTGACAAGATAAGGTCATTGGTTGCAGTTGGGTCGTCAATCGTGGTTTCTATGAAATACTGAGTTGTAGCAACCCAATGCTCAATAAGCCTCTTTATACAGGCCTGAAGTAACAACCAACGGGTTTATCCTGGTGCAAGAAATGAGAGTGCTTTGGATTGAAAGAACTCCTGAAATACAGCATACTTATTTCGTATGGAAGCGCTTCTGGAAAAATGGGCATAGATATTTCGCGCCAAGTCTTCTAGTGTCTTGGGAAGTGACAAGCATGCATGGGATGAACATAAGTGAATAAGATGGCATGAGCATTTCACATTCAATATATGGGACGCCATGGCTTTCGTTAGCGTTGAAGCAGATCTATAGGCTCCAAACCTGACGTTAGTTGTATCATAGGCAGCGCGCTAGTGCTGCCTAAGTAAAGAACGATGTGGGCACAATGTGTTGTTTGTTTTTTCTCTCCATACCCGGGCACTTCATATCGAAGGAGTCGTCGTAGAAACTTCGAAAAGGGCTCATTCGATTGGAAATTGGAGTGGCTAGTGCCCTTTTTAATAGTCAAAAGTGATTGAAGGGCGACTAGCCCCCCCCCCCATGCCCATCATTCCCCCAAATACATCCAATCAAAATTTTGAGATAGCCATTTTGTTCAGCGTAGTTGATTTCCAGATAGAAAATATCTTTTTGAGGAGGACACTCCCCCACAACCCTCGGGGCAAGGGTTTTAAGTTATGCCCTGGGGGCATATAAGGTTTTTATAGAAGGCGTTGTCGTAGAAGCTTCAAAAAAGACTCATTCGATTGGCAATTCAAAGGGCTAGTGCACTTTTTAATAGTCGAAAGTGATTGGAGGGCAACTAGACCCCCCCCCCCCTCACGCCCATCATTCCCCCAAACACATTCAATCAAAATTTTGAGATAGCCATTTTGTCCAGCGTAGTTGATTTCCAGATAGAAAATATGTTTATGAGGAGGAAACTTCCCTACAACCCTCGGGACAAGGGTTATAAGTTATGCCCTGGGGGTATATAAGGTTTTATAGAAGGCGTTGTCGTAGAAACTTCAAAACAGGCTCATTCGATTGGAAATTCAAAGCGCTAGTACCATTTTTAATAGTCGAAAGTGATTGGAGGGCAACAAATCCAATCAAAATTTTGAGATAGCCATTTTGTTCAGCGTAGTTGATTTCCAGCTAGAAAATTTGTTTTTCAGGAGGACACTCCCCCACAACCCTCAGGGCAAGGGTTTTAAGTTATGCCCTGGGGGCATAAAAGGTTTTTTATAGAAGGTGTTGTCGTAGAAACTTCAAAACAGGCTCATTTGATTGGAAATTCAAAGGGCCAGTACCCTTTTTAATAGTCAAAAGTGATTTGAGTGCAATTAGCCCCCCCCCCCCCTCACGCCCTTCATTCCCCCTAACACATCCAATCAAAATATTGAGATAGCCATTTTGTTCAGCGTAGTTGATTTCTAGATAGAAAATATGTTTTTGAGGAGGACACTCCCACACATCCCTCAGGGCAAGGGTTTTAAGTTATGCCCTGGGGGTATATAAGGTTTTTAAAGAAGGCGTTGTCGTAGAAACTTCAATGAAAGCTCATTCGACTGGAAATTCAAAGTGCTAGTGCCCTTTTTAATAGTCGAAAGTGATTGGAGGGCAACTAGCCCCCCCACACCCATCATTCCCCCAAACACATCCAGTAAAAATTTTGAGATAGCCATTTTGTTCAGGGTAGTTGATTTCCAGATAGAAAACACATTTTTAAGGAAGACACTCACCCACAACCCTCAGGGTTTATTGAAATCTTTGTCGTAGAAACTTGAAAAAAGGGCTCATTCGATTTGAAATTCAAAGGACTAGTACCATTTTTAATAGTCAAAAGTGATTTGAGGGCAACTAACCCCCCTCTCTCGCCCACCTTTTCCCCAAACACATCCAATCAAAATTTTTAGATAGCCATTTTATTCAACGTAGGTAAAAGTTTTGGAAATTAGGTCTTTAAGGATGACAACCCCTCCCCCCACAGCCATCAGGGCAGGGGTTGTAAGTTATGCCCTGGGGGCATATAAAGTTTTTATTGAAAGCGTTGTCGTAGAAACTTCAAAAGGGCTCATTCAATTGGAAATTGAAAGGGCTAGTGCATTTTTTAATAGTTGGAAGTGATTGGATAGCGACTAAAGCCCCTCTCACGCCCACCATTTTCCCAAACACATCCAATCAAAATTTTGAGATATCCATTTTGTTCAACGTAGTTGAAAGTTCTGGAAATTAGGTTTTTTAGGATGATAACCCCCTCAGAGCCCTCAGTGCAAGGGTTGTAAGTTATGACCTGGGGGCATATAAGGTTTATATCGAAAGTTGTTGTATATGATTTATAGAATAGATTTTAGTCTTCCTCAAATCCAATTTTTATATGTTTAAAAACTAAATGTTGACTTAAGATTAAATCAAAATGCACTGTGATAATGCTAATTCCCAATAAGGCATCTCAGCAGTATCCCAAGAACGACTGAGGGTATTATGTTCAAACGTTCGGGGCTACTTCAGCTCTTTAAATTTAACCAAATCCAAATAGCGTAAGTGTATCCAAGCTATCAAAGAAAGTAAACAGATTTTTTTGCGAATGGTATCAAGTTTTCCATTACAGGTCAACTAGAGGAGTTATGAAACTAAATTAAACAGTACTATTTGTGTCCAGATTTTTAAAAGGGTGTATGCTGTTCAAAATTGCTGAAAATTTTTCTCCGGCATGCAAATAGCAGGCCGAACTATAAAGTCTTAAAAAGCGAAAAGATTTAAAGTATTACTTTCTTTTTCTCTGAAAAGACTATGTCAATATAAAACGAACAGAAATTAATTAAAAAAAACTTTTTCACAAAATAAGTTTTTCAAAGAAAAGTAAAGAACTCCATTGAACAAAAATTGAGCAAAACTAAAATCAAATAATCTACCAAGCGTGAGTAGAGTACTAAGTACCATTTTGGGGAGACGTATAGAAATCCCCATGCTATTTGCGGAGACGTATACACCTTTTCAAAGAGAGTGAGTATCCTCTCACATGGCCTTATACTTTGCTTGGTTTATGTTCCTTCCTGTGCTATTGCTTGGCTTACGTTCCTTGGCACCTTTCCAGAGCATGTACTTATGGATTTGCTTGGTTTATGTTCCTTCCTATGCTATTCTAAGGGTTTATGTTCCTTCCTATGCTATTCTAAGGGTTTATGTTCTTTCCTATGCTATTCTAAGGGTTTATGTTCCTTTCTATGCTATTCTAAGGGTTTATGTTCCTTCCTATGCTATTCTAAGGGTTTATGTTCCTTCCTATGCTATTCTAAGGGTTTATGTTCCTTCCAATGCTATTCTAAGGGTTTATGTTCCTTCCTATGCTATTCTAAGGGTTTAAGTTCCTTCCTATGCTATTCTAAGGGTTTATGTTCCTTCCTATGCTATTCTAAGGGTTCATGTTCCTTCCTATGCTATTCTATGGCCTTATGTTCCTTCCTATGCTATTCTAAGGGTTTATGTTCCTTCCTATGCTATTCTAAGGGTTTATGTTCCTTCCTATGCTATTCTAAGGGTCTATGTTTCTTCCTATGCTATTCTAAGGGTTTATGTTCCTTCCTATGCTATTCTAAGGGTTTATGTTCCTTCCTATGCTATTCTAAGGGTTTATGTCCCTTCCTATGCTATTCTAAAGGTTTATGTTCCTTCCTATGCTATTCTAAGGGTTTATGTTCCTTCCTATGCTATTCTAAGGGTTTATGTTCCTTCCTATGCTATTCTAAGGGTTTATGTTCCTTCCTATGCTATTCTAAGGGTTTATGTTCCTTCCTATGCTATTCTAAGGGTTTATGTTCCTTCCTATGCTATTCCAAGGGTTTATGTTCCTTCCTATGCTATTCCAAGGGTTTATGTTCCTTCCTATGCTATTCTAAGGGTTTATGTTCCTTCCTATGCTATTCTAAGGGTTTATGTTCCTTCCTATGCTATTCCAAGGGTTTATGTTCCTTCCTATGATATTCTAAAGGTTTATGTTCTTTCCTATGCTATTCTAAGGGTTTATGTTCCTTCCTATGCTATTCTAAGGGTTTATGTTCCTTCCTATGCTATTCTAAGGGTTTATGTTCCTTCCCATGCTATTTGGGGACACTATGTTCCTTCCCATGCTATTCTAGTACACTATGTTCCTTCCCATGCTATTCTAGTACACTATGTTCCTTCCTGTGCTATTTGCATAGATTATGTTCCTTCCTGTACTATTTGCTTGGCTTAAATTCCTTCCCATGCTATTTGGGGACACTATGTTCCTTCCAATGCTATTTGGGGACACCATGTTCCTTCCTATGTTATTCTATGGGACCTCTACACGTGATTAAACACGTTTTGACACTAAATGCTATTTGCTTGCCTTATGTTCCCTTGGTACCTTTCCAAACAAAGTGATAAAAAAAAACATGTGTAGCAACTTCGTTCATCGTGAAAGTGTATAAGGTTTGAAACCTACGCCTGAGGCACTACAGTTTGACGTGCACATTGCAAAAAGCGAGCAAACCTTTTATACCTATAAAGTGGTCAAACGCGTTTTGAAACTATAGTCGAGATTGTATAACACAATCAGACTGGTTTTTGCTATTGATTTAAAGTACACATGGAATTGCACAAGCATATGCAGTACAGTTTGACGTGTACATTGCAAAAAGCGAGATATTTATTATAAATTTGGAACAATATCAATCTATGGAAATGGTTAACGATGATAAAATGGTCTTATGACTTGACCTAGCTTTACTTCTTCGATGTGTTCTGTATAATACACAAGTGGCGTTTGAACAGTGTTGCCAATTTAAAATAGAGTCTAACGTTATAGTATACTAAAAAGTTGGTACTAAGAGAGATGTAGATGGCAAGAAAATAGTTTTAATAATGGATAGCTTTACTTCTTCGATGTGTTCTGTATAATACACAAGTGGCGCAGTTTAAAATAGAGTCTAACATTATAGTATACTAAAAAGTTGATACTAAGAGAGATGTAGATGGCTAGAAAAGAATTTTAATAATGAAATTCAGAACAAACCTTAGAAATCCTTGCAAATCAAGTAGTAAGGTGTATGTGAGTACGAACCATGAAGGGTCATAAGCACCAACGACCCTAACCAGCAGAGACATCAACCCTCCAAAGGTCCCCTACCCCCAAACTCGAAGGGTGCCCCCCTCAGCTCCAACTTTTTGGCCCCCTCCCCCCAATTTTTTTTTTATTTTTTTTTTGAATTTTTTTTGATTTTTTTTTATTATTTTTTTTAACATGATATATTTTTTCAACTTTTTTTTACATGTCTTCGAATGAGAAGAAACATACTTGAAACAAAATAAATCATATTTAATATTTTCCAAACTCAAAATGAGAATGGTATAGACATGTTAGTCATGACTTTTATTATTAGAGAAATAATGTTTGTAGTAGCACTTTTTTTTATTGGACTAAATTTTTTTTGGACTTCTAAATTATTCAACTTTTTTTTAAGTATCTTAAAATGACATAAAATATGCTTATGGATCTAACAATTGTACTCTATGCTTGCTCACAGACACGATGCGGCTTTCCCACTGGTACTTTATGGCGGGTTATCGACACTACCTAGTTTATTGCATGTATTAAATCATTATTTTTCTACGCGATGGAACGATAAACACATAAGTCATATCTTTTTAAAAAAAGTGAAGATGGAGCATTTTAATAAAGTGTGTTCACATGACAATGTTATTGTAGCATTGAATGCCGACAAGGAGAAGTATTTAAACTATGAAACAAGTACAAGTGGTAGCACTATTGGAAATGTATGCATGCATTGTCATGACAGTAAGGAATTAACTTTCTTTAGAGTACCGAAAAAATTCAACTCTTATGTTGGTGGATTGGTTTTCTTTCATTGAAATGCAAGAGTTGGAATATTTTAGTAGTGTTTTGTCGTTGTTTACCTTGTCACAGTTACATTCTCTTGATTTTTCAAAGTTCATTTTGGATTTCTTTCGTTGAAATGCAAGAGTTGGAATATTTCAGTAGTGTTTTGTTATGGTTTACCTTGTCACAGTTACATTCTCTTGATTTTTCAAAGTTCATTTTGGATTTCTTTCGTTGAAATGCAAGAGTTGGAATATTTCAGTAGTGTTTTGTTATGGTTTACATTGTCACACTTACATTCTCTTGATTTTTCAAAGTTCATTTTGGATTTCTTTCGTTGAAATGCAAGAATTGGAATATTTCAGTAGTGTTTTGTCGTGGTTTACCTTGTCACAGTTACATTCTCTTGATTTTTCAAAGTTCATTTTGGATTTCTTTCGTTGAAATGCATGAGTTGGAATATTTCAGTAGTGGTTTGTTGTGGTTTACCTTGTCACACTTACATTCTCTTGATTTTTCAAAGTTCATTTTTGAATTTCTTTCGTTGAAATGCAAGAGTTAGAATATTTCAGTAGTGTTTTGTCGTGGTTTACCTTGTCACAGTTACATTCTATTGATTTTCCGAAGTTCATTTTGGATTTCTTTCGTTGAAATGCATAAGTTGGAAACATTATTTGTCGGATATGTCGGACAAAATTTTTTTTATCAAGGAAATATCTGAATGCGTTTAAGTTATAGTACGAATGGCTTGCAAAAAACACGAAAATACTATCAGAATGAATAAATTCTTTATCAAAATCCGTTGTTGGATTTGTCATTATGAAAAAAAATTGTAAGTAAGTAAGTAAGTAACAAACTCTTTCTTGAATTCACCTCTTGGATACACAATACAGAAATTTAATTCAGGAAATTATGTAAAAAAAAATTGAACAAATTCTTTATTAACGTTCATTATCGATTGATGTCGCTTCCTAGACAGACAATACAGCAATTTCACAAAATCTAAGTATAGGAGTGATTAAATTCTATATCAACATCCATTTCTCAGATACATAGGAAAAGTTGACAAAATCTAAGTGTTAGACTGAATAATTTTTTTTTATCAACATACTTTGTCGGATACATCAAATAAAATTGACAAAATCTAAATTTCAGAATGAATAAATGCTCTAACAACATCCCTTATCGGATATGTCGGATAAAATTGACAAAATCTAAGTATCAGAGTGATTAAATTCTATATCAACAACCCTTTCTGGAATACATGGGATAAAATTGAAAAAATCTAAGCGTCAGAGTGAATAAAGTTTTTTTTACCAACATCTATTGTCAGATACATCGAATATAATTGACAAAATCTAAGTATCAGAGTGAATAAATGCTTTATCAGCATCCTTTGTCGAATATATCGGATAAAAGTGACAAAATCTAAGTACCAGAGTGAATAAATGCATTATCAACATCATTTGTCGGATATGTCAGTTAAAATTGACATTTCGGATAAAATTGACAAAATCTAAGTGTCAGAATGAATAATTTTTTTTCTCAACATCTTTTATCAGATACATCGAATATAATTGACAAAATCTAAGTGTTAGAGTGAATAATTTTTTTTATCAACATCCTCTGTCAGATACATCGGATAAAATTTACAAAATATAATTATCAGACTGAATAAATGCTTTATCAACATCATTTGTCGGATATGTCGGAAAATTTTTTTTATCAAGGAAATATCTGAATGCGTTTAAGGTATAGTACGAATGGCTTGCAAAAAACACGAAAATACTATGAGAATGACTAAATTCTTTATCAAAATTCGTTCTTGGATATGTCATAATGAAAAAAAATTGTAAGTAAGTAAGTAAGTAAGTGAGTAACAAACTCTAAGTGTCAGAAAATCTAAGTGTCAGAGTGAATAAATTCATTATCAACATCCGTTGTCGGATAAAATTGATAAAATCTAAGTATCAGAGTGATTAAATTCCATACCAACATCATTTTCTCAGATACATGGGATAAAATTGACAAAATCCAAGTATCAGAGTGAATAAATTCTTTATCAACATCCTTTAAATGCATTATCAACATCATTTGTCGGCTATATCGGATAAAATTGACAAAATCTAAGTATCAGATTGATTAAATTCTATATCAACATCCCTTTCTCGGGTACATGGGATAAAATTGACAAAATCTAAGTATCAGAGTGAATAATTTATTTTTTATCAACATCTTTTATCAGTTACAAAGATTATAATTAACAAAATCTAAATATCAGAGTGAATAAATGCTTTTTCAGCATTCTTTGTCGGATATGTTGAATAAAATTGACAAAATCTAAATTCATTATCAACATTCTTTGTCGGATATGTCGGATAAAACTGACAGAATCTAAGTATCAGAGTGATTAAATTCCATATCAACATCCCTTTCTCGGATACATGGGATAAAATTGACAAAATCTAAGTATCAGAGTGAATAAATGCTTTATCAACATCCTTGAAATGCATTATCAACATCGTTTGTCGGCTATATCGGATAAAATTGACAAAATCTAAATCTCAGATTGATTAAATTCAATATCAACATCCCTTTCTCGAATACTTGGGATAAACTTGACAAAATCTATGTGTCAGAGTTATTAAATTCTATATCAACATCCCTTTCTCAGACACATGGGATAAAATCGACAAAATCTAAGTATCAGAGTGAATAAATGCTTTATCAATATCCCTTAAATGCATTATCAACATCACATGTCAGATACATCTGATAAAATTGACAAAATCTAAGTACCAGAAAGAATAAATTCGTTTTCAAAGTTTTTATTGGATACATCAGATAACAGTCATAAAATCCAAGTTCTATTCATTTTGACTTCATGCGTCGTTACTTTGAATTTAGGTTAGACCGGTTATAGATGTTAGCAGTGCCGCTGGGAAAGCACCTCGGAAATATCAAAACCATAGGTAAGGTTAGGTTAGCTTTCGTGCGCGCACGTAAGCTAACCTTACGTGCCTACCTAACCCAACTTAGATTTTGTCAATTTTATTCGATGTATCTGACATGTGATGTTGATAATGCATTTAAGGGATATTGATAAAGCATTTGTTCACTCTGATACTGAGATTTTGTCGATTTTATCCCATGTATCTGAGAAAGGGATGTTGATATAGAATTTAATAACTCTGATACATAGATTGTGTCAAGTTTATCCCAAGTATTCGAGAAAGGGATGTTGATATAGAATTTAATCAATCTGAGACTTAGATTTTATCCGATATAGCCGACAAATGATGTTGATAATGCATTCCAAGGATGTTGATAAAGCATTTATTCACTCTGATACTTAGATTTTGTCAATTTTATCCCATTTATCCCAGAAAGGGATGTTGATATGGAATTTAGTCACTCTGATACTTAGATTCTGTCAGTTTTATCCGACATATCTGACAAAGGATGTTGATAATGAATTTAGATTTTGTCAATTTTATTCAACATATCCGACAAAGGATGCTGAAAAAACATTTATTCACTCTGATATTTAGATTTTGTTAATTATAATTGTTGTAACTGATAAAAGATGTTGATAAAAAATAAATTATTCACTCTGATACTTAGATTTTGTCAATTTTATCCCATGTACCCGAGAAAGGGATGTTGATATAGAATTTAATCAATCTGATATTTAGATTTTGTCAATTTTATCCCATGTACCCGAGAAAGGGATGTTGATATAAAATTTAATCAATCTGATACTTAGATTTTGTCAATTTTATCCGATATAACCGACAAATGATGTTGATAATGCATTTAAAGGATGTTGATTAAGAATTTATTCACTCTGATACTTAGATTTTGTCAATTTTATCCCATGTATCCGAGAAAATGATTTTGATATGGAATTTAATCACTCTGATACTTAGATTTTATCAATTTTATCCGACATATCCGACAACGAATGTTGATAATGAATTTATTCACTCTGACACTTAGATTTTGTCAATTTTATCCGACATATCCGATAAAGAATGTTGTTAAAGCTTTTATTCATTCTGATATTTAGATTTTGTCAATTTTTATTCGATGTATCTGGCAAAGGATGTTGTTAAAAAAATTATTAACTCTGATACTTAGATTTTGTCAATTTTATTTGATGTATCTGACAAAGAATGTTGATAAAAAAATTTATTCACTCTGACACTTATATTTTATCAATATTATTCGATGTAGCAGGCAAAGGATGTTCATAAAAACAATTATTCACTCTGATACTTAGATTTTGTCAATTTTATCCGACATATCCAACAAAGGATGTTGATAATGAATTTATTCATTCTGAAATTTAGATTTTCTCAATTTTATTTGATGTATCTGACAAAGGATGTTAATAAAAAAAAATTATTCACTCTGACACTTAGACTCTGTCAATTTTATCCTATGTATCCGAGAAAAGGATGTTGATATAGAATTTAGTCACTCTGATACTTAGATTTTGTCAATTTTATCCGACATATCCGATAAAGGATGTTGTTAAAGCATTTATTCATCTGAAATTTATTTTTTGTCAGTTTTATTTGATGTATTTGACAAAGGATGTTGATAAAAAATTTATTCACTCTGACACTTATATTTTATCAATTTTATTCGATGTATCTTGCAAAGGATGTTGTTAAAAAAAATATTCATTCTGATACTTAGATTTTGTCAATTTTATCCTACATATCCGACAAAGGATGTTGATAATGAATTTATTCACTCTGATACTTAGATTTTTTCAATTTTATCTGATGTATCTGGCAAAGGATGTTGATAAAATAATTTATTCACTCTAACACTTAGAATTTGTCAATTTTATCCTATGTATCTGAGAAAAAGATGTTGATATAGAATTTAGTTACTCTGATACTTAGATTTTGTCAATTTTATCCTCATATCCGATAAAGGATGTTGTTAAAGCATTTATTCATTCTGAAATTTAGATTTTGTCAATGTTATTTGATGTATCTGACAAAGGATGTTGATAAAAAAAATATTCACTCTGACACTTAGATTCTGTCAATTTTATCCGATGTATCTGACAAAAGATGTTGATAAAAAAATTTATTCACTCTAACACTTACATTTTGTCAACTTTTTCCTACGTATCCGAGAAATGGATGTTGATATAGAATTTAATCACTCCTATACTTAGATCTTGTGAAATTGCTGTATTGTCTGTCTAGGAAGCGACAACAATCGATAATGAATGTTAATAAAGAATTTGTTCAATTTTTTTTCATAATTTCCTGAATTAAATTCCTGTATTGTGTATCCAAGAGGTGAATTCAAGAAAGAGTTTGTTACTTACTTACTTACTCACTTATTTACAATTTTTTTTTCATAATGACATATCCAACAACGGATGTTGATAAAGAATTTATTCATTCTGATAGTATTTTCGTGTTTTTCGCAAGCCATTCGTACTATAAATTAAACGCATTCAGATATTTCCTTGATAAAAAAAATTTTGTCCGACATATCCGACAAATGATGTTGATAAAGCATTTATTCAGTCTGATACTTAGATTTTGTCAATTTTATCCGATGTATCTGACAGAGGAGGTTGATAAAAAAATTATTCACTCTAATACTTAGATTTTGTCAATTATATTCGATGTATCTGACAATAGATGTTGGTATAAAAAAAATTATTCACTCTGACGCTTAAATTTTGTCAATTTTATTCGACATGTCAATTTTAACTGACATATCTGACAAATGATGTTGATAATGCATTTATTCACTTTGGTACTTATATTTTGTCACTTTTATTCGATATATTCGACAAAGGATGCTGATAAAGCATTTATTCACTCTGATACTTAGATTTGTCAATTATATTCGATGTATCTGACAATAGATGTTGGTATAAATTTATTCACTCTGACGCTTAAAGTTTTTCAATTTTATCCCATGTATTCGAGAAAGGGTTGTTGATATAGAATTTAATCACTCTGATACTTAGATTTTGTCAATTTTATCCGACATATCCGATAAGGGATGTTGTTAAAGCATTTATTCATTCTGAAATTTAGATTTTGTCAATTTTATTTGATGTATCTGACAAAGGATGTTGATAAAAAAAATATTCACTCCTATACTTAGATTCTGTCAATTTTATCCGATATATCTGACAAAAGATGTTGATCAAAAATATTTATTCACTCTAAAACTTAGATTTTGTCAACTTTTTCCTATGTATCCGAGAAATGGACGTTGATATAGAATTTAATCACTCCTATACTTAGATTTTGTGAAATTGCTGTATTGTCTGTCTAGGAAGCGACATCAATCGATAATGAATGTTAATAAAGAATTTTTTCAATTTTTTTTCATAATTTCCTGAATTAAATTTCTGTATTGTGTATCCAAGAGGTGAATTCAAGAAAGAGTTTGTTAATTACTTACTTACTTACAATTTTTCTTATAATGACATATCTAACAACGGATGTTGATAAAGAATTTATTCATTCTGATAGTATTTTCGTGTTTTTTATAAGCCATTCGTATTATACCTTAAACGCATTCAGATATTTCCTTGATAAAAAAATTTGTCTGACATATCCGACAAATGATGTTTCCAACTCATGCATTTCAACGAAAGAAATCCAAAATGAACTTTGAAAAATCAATAGAATGTAACTGTGACAAGGTAAACCACGACAAAACACTACTGAAATATTCCAACTCTTGCATTTCAACGAAAGAAATTCAAAAATGAACTTTGAAAAATCAAGAGAATGTAACTGTGATAAGGTAAACCACGACAAACCAATACTGAAATATTCCAACTCATTCATTTCAACGAAAGAAATCCAAAATGAACTTTGAAAAATCAAGAGAATGTAACTGTGACAAGGTAAACCACGACAAAACACTACTGAAATATTCCAACTCTTGCATTTCAATGAAAGAAATCCAAAATGAACTTTGAAAGATCAAGAGAATGTAACTGTGACAAGGTAAACCACGACAAAACACTACTGAAATATTCCAACTCTTGCATTTCAGCGAAAGAAATCCAAAATGAACTTTGAAAAATCAAGAGAATGTAAGTGTGACAAGGTAAACCATAACAAAACACTACTAAATATTCCAACTCTCGCATTTCAACGAAAGAAATTCAAAAATGAACTTTGAAAAATCAAGAGAATGTAACTGTGACAAGGTAAACCATAACAAAACACTACTGAAATATTCAAACTCTTGCATTTCAACGAAAGAAATCCAATCCACCAACATAAGAGTTGAATTTTTTCGGTACTCCAAAGAAATTTAATTCCTTACTGTCATGACAATGCATGCCTACATTTCCAATAGTGCTACCACTTGTACTTGTTTCATAGTTTAAATTCTTCTCCTTGTCGGCATTCAATGCTACAATAACATTGTCATGTGAACACACTTTACTAAAATGCTCCTTACTAAAATGCTCATAAAACGAACAGAAATTAATTAGAAAAACTTTTTCCACAAAATAAGTTTTTCAAAGAAAAGTAAAGAACTCCATTGAACAAAAAATGAGCAAAACTAAAATCAAATAATCTACCAAGCGGGAGTAGAGTACTAAGTACCATTTTGGGGAGACGTATAGAAATCCCCATGCTATTTGCGGAGACGTATACACCTTTTCAAAGAGAGTGAGTATTCTCTCACATGGCCTTATACTTTGCTCGGTTTATGTTCCTTCCTGTGCTATTGCTTGGTTTACGTTCCTTGGCGCCTTTCCAGAGCATGTACTTATGGATTTGCTTGGTTTATGTTCCTTCCTATGCTATTCTAAGGGTTTATGTTCCTTCCTATGCTATTCTAAGGGTTTATGTTCCTTCCTATGCTATTCTAAGGGTTTATGTTCCTTTCTATGCTATTCTAAGGGTTTATGTTCCTTCCTATGCTGTTCTAAGGGTTTATGTTCCTTCCTATGCTATTCTAAGGGTTTATGTTCCTTCCTATGCTATTCTAAGGGTTTATGTTCCTTCCTATGCTATTCTAAGGGTTTATGTTCCTTCCTATGCTATTCTAAGGTTTTATGTTCCTTCCTATGCTATTCTATGGCCTTAAGTTCCTTCCTATGCTATTCTAAGGGTTTATGTTCCTTCCTGTGCTATTCTAAGGGTTTATGTTCCTTCCTATAATATTCTAAGGGTCTATGTTCCTTCCTATGCTATTCTAAGGGTTTATGTTCCTTCCTATGCTATTCTAAGGGTTTATGTTCCTTCCTATGCTATTCTAAGGGTTTAGAATAGCATAGTTTATGTTCCTTTCTATGCTATTCTAAAGGTTTATGTTCCTTCCTATGCTTTTCTAAGGTTTTATGTTCCTTCCTATGCTATTCTAAGGGTTTATGTTCCTTCCTATGCTATTCTAAGGGTTTATGTTCCTTCCTATGCTATTCTAAGGGTTTATGTTCCTTCCTATGCTATTCTAAGGGTTTATGTTCCTTCCTATGCTATTCTAAGGGATTATATTCCTTCCTATGCTATTCTAAGGGTTTACGTTCCTTCCTATGCTATTCTAAGGGTTTATGTTCCTTCCTATGCTATTCCAAGGGTTTATGTTCCTTCCTATGCTATTCCAAGGGTTTATATTCCTTCCTATGCTATTCTAAGGGTTTACGTTCCTTCCTATGCTATTCTAAGGGTTTATGTTCCTTCCTATGCTATTCCAAGGGTTTATGCTCCTTCCTATGATATTCTAAAGGTTTATGTTCTTTCCTATGCTATTCTAAGGGTTTATGTTCCTTCCTATGCTATTCTAAGGGTTTATGTTCCTTCCTATGCTATTCTAAGGGTTTATGTTCCTTCCCATGCTATATGGGGACACTTTGTTCCTTCCCATGCTATTCTAGTACACTATGTTCCTTCCCATTCTATTTTAGTACACTATGTTCCTTCCTGTGCTATTTGCATAGATTATGTTTTTTCCTGTACTATTTGCTTGGTTTATATTCCTTCCCATGCTATTTGGGGACACTATGTTCCTTCCAATGCTATTTGGGGACACTATGTTCCTTCCTATGTTATTCTATGGGACCTCTACACGTGATTAAACACGTTTTGACACTACATGCTATTTGCTTGCCTTATGTTCCCTTGGTACCTTTCCAAACAAAGTGATAAAAAAAAACATGTCTAGCAACTTCGTTCATCGTGATAGTGTATAAGGTTTGAAACCTACGCCTGAGGCGCTACCGTTTGACGTGCACATTGCAAAAAGCGAGCAAACCTTTTATACCTATAAAGTGGTCAAACGCGTTTTGAAACTATTGTCGAGATTGTATAACACAATCAGACTGGTTTTTGCTATTGATTGAAAGTACACATGGAATTGCACAAGAATATGCAGTACAGTTTGACGTGTACATTGCAAAAAGCGAGATATTTATTATAAATTTGGAACAATATCAATCTATGGAAATGGTTAACGATGATAAAATGGTCTTATGACTTGACCTAGCTTTACTTCTTCGATGTGTTCTGTATAATACACAAGTGGCGTTTGAACAGTGTTGTCAGTTTAAAATAGAGTCTAACATCATAGTATACTAAAAAGTTGATACTAAGAGAGATGTAGATGAATAGAAAAGAATTTTAATAATGAAATTCAGAACAAACCTTAGAAATCCTTGCAAATCAAGTAGTAAGGTGTATGTGAGTACGAACCATGAAGGGTCATAAGCACCAACGACCCTAACCAGCAGAGACATCAACCCTCCAAAGGTCCCCTACCCCCAAACTCGAAGAGTGCCCCCCTCCCCTCCAACTTTTTGGCCCCCTCGCCCCATTTTTTTGATTTTTTTTTTGAATTTTTTTGAATTTTTTTTTATTATTTTTTTAACATGATATATTTTTTCAACTTTTTTTTTACATGTCTTCGAATGAGAAGAAACATACTTGAAACAAAAAAAAATCATATTTAATATTTTCCAAACTCAAAATGAGAATGGTACAGACATGTTAGTCATGACTTTTGCTATTAGAGAAATAATGTTTGTAGTAGCACTTTATTTTATTGGACTAAATTTTTTTTGGACTTCGAAATTATTCAACTTTTTTTTAAGTATCTTAAAATGACATAAAATATGCTTATGGATCTAACAATTGTACTCTATGCTTGCTCAGACACACGATGTGGCTTTCCCACTGGTACTTTATGGCGGGTTATCGACACTACCTAGTTTATTGCATGTATTAAATCATTATTTTTCTACGCGATGGAACGATAAACACATAAGTCATATCTTTTAAAAAAAAGTGAAGATGGAGCATTTTAATAAAGTGTGTTCAAATGACAATGTTATTGTAGCATTGAATGCCGACAAGGAGAAGTATTTAAACTATGAAACAAGTACAAGTGGTAGCACTATTGGAAATGTATGCATACATTGTCATGACAGTAAGGAATTAACTTTCTTTAGAGTACCGAAAAAATTCAACTCTTATGTTGGTGGATTGGTTTTCTTTCATTGAAATGCAAGAGTTGGAATATTTCAGTAGTGTTTTGTCGTGGTTTACCTTGTCACAGTTACATTCTCTTGATTTTTCAAAGTTCATTTTGGATTTCTTTCGTTGAAATGCAAGAGTTGGAATATTTCAGTAGTGTTTTGTCGTGGTTTACCTTGTCAAACTTACATTCTCTTGATTTTTCAAAGTTCATTTTGGATTTCTTTCATTGAAATGCAAGAGTTGGAATATTTCAGTAGTGTTTTGTTATGGTTTACCTTGTCACAGTTACATTCTCTTTATTTTTCAAAGTTCATTTTGGATTTCTTTCGTTGAAATGCAAGAGTTGGAATATTTCAGTAGTGTTTTGTTATGGTTTACATTGTCACACTTACATTCTCTTGATTTTTCAAAGTTCATTTTGGATTTCTTTCGTTGAAATGCAAGAGTTGGAATATTTCAGTAGTGTTTTGTCGTGGTTTACCTTGTCACAGTTACATTCTCTTGATTTTTCAAAGTTCATTTGGGATTTCTTTCATTGAAATGCATGAGTTGGAATATTGCAGTAGTGGCTTGTCGTGGTTTACCTTGTCACAGTTACATTCTCTTGATTTTTCAAAGTTCATTTTGAATTTCTTTCGTTGAAATGCAAGAGTTGGAATATTTCAGTAGTGTTTTGTCGTGGTTTACCTTGTCACAGTTACATTCTATTGATTTTCCGAAGTTCATTTTGGATTTCTTTCATTGAAATGCATGAGTTGGAAACATCATTTGTCGGATATGTCGGACAAAATTTTTTTATCAAGGAAATATCTGAATGCATTTTAGTTATAGTACGAATGGCTTGCAAAAAACACGAAAATACTATCAGAATGAATAAATTCTTTATCAACATCCGTTGTTGGATGTGTCATTATGAAAAAAAATTGTAAGTAAGTAAGTAAATAAGTAAGTAACAAACTCTTTCTTGAATTCACCTCTTGCATACCCAATACAGAAATTTAATTCAGGAAATTATGAAAAAAAATTGAAAAAATTCTTTATTAACATTCATTATCGATTGATGTCGCTTCCTAGACAGACAATACAGCAATTTCACAAAATCTAACTATAGGAGTGATTAAATTCTATATCAACGTCCATTTCTCGGATACATAGGAAAAAGTTGACAAAATCTAAGTGTTAGACTGAATAATTTTTTTTTATCAACATACTTTGTCAGATACATCAAACAAAATAGACAAAATCTAAATTTCAGAATGAATAAATGCTTTAACAACATCCCTTATCGGATATGTCGGATAAAATTGACAAAATCTAAGTATTAGAGTAATTAAATTCTATATCAACAACCCTTTCTCGAATACATGGGATAAAATTGAAAAAATCTAAGTGTCAGAGTGAATAAATTTTTTTATACCAACATCTATTGTCAGATACATCGAATATAATTGACAAAATCTAAGTAGCAGAGTGAATAAATGCTTTATCAGCATCCTTTGTCGAAAATATCGGATAAAAGTGACAAAATCTAAGTACCAGAGTGAATAAATGCATTATCAACATCATTTGTCGGATATGTCAGTTAAAATTGACATTTTGGATAAAATTGAAAAAATCTAAGTGTCAGAATGAATAATTTTTTTTTCTCAACATCTTTTATCAGATACATCGAATATATTTGACAAAATCTAAGTGTTAGAGTGAATAATTTTTTTATCAACATGCTCTGTCAGATACATCGGATAAAATTGACAAAATATAATTATCAGACTGAATAAATGCTTTATCAACATCATTTGTCGGATATGTCGGAAAATTTTTTTTTATCAAGGAAATATCTGAATGCGTTTAAGGTATAGTACGAATGGCTTGCAAAAAAACACGAAAATACTATGAGAGTGAATAAATTCTTTATCAAAATTCGTTGTTGGATATGTCTTAATGAAAAAAATTGTAAGTAAGTAAGTAAGTAAGTAAGTAACAAACTCTAAGTGTCAGAAAATCTAAGTGTCAGTGAATAAATTCATTATCAACATCCGTTGTCGGATAAAATTGATAAAATGTAAGTATCAGAGTGATATAATTCCATATCACCATCATTTTCTTCGATACATGGGATAAAATTGACAAAATCTAAGTATCAGAGTGAATAAATTCTTTATCAACATCCTTTAAATGCATTATCAACATCATTTGTCGGCTATATCGGATAAAATTGACAAAATCTAAGTATCAGATTGATTAAATTCTATATCAACATCCCTTTCTCGGGTACATGGGATAAAATTGACAAAATCTAAGTATCAGAGTGAATAATTTATTTTTTATCAACATCTTTTATCAGTTACAAAGATTATAATTAACAAAATCTAAATATCAGAGTGAATAAATGCTTTTTCAGCATCCTTTGTCGGATATGTTGAATAAAATTGACAAAATCTAAATTCATTATCAACATCCTTTGTCGGATATGTCGGATAAAACTGACAGAATCTAAGTATCAGAGTGATTAAATTCCATATCAACATCCTTTTCTCGGATACATGGGATAAAATTGACAAAATCTAAGTATCAGAGTGAATAAATGCTTTATCAACATCCTTGAAATGCATTATCAACATCATTTGTCGGCTATATCGGATAAAATTGACAAAATCTAAGTCTCAGATTGATTAAATTCAATATCAACATCTCTTTCTCGAATACTTGGGATAAACTTGACAAAATCTTTGTGTCAGAGTGATTAAATTCCATATCAACATCATTTTCTCGGATACATGGGATAAAATTGACAAAATCTAAGTATCAGAGTGAATAAATGCTTTATCAATATCCCTTAAATGCATTATCAACATCACATGTCAGATACATCGGATAAAATTGACAAAATCTAAGTACCAGAAAGAATAAATTCGTTTTCAAAGTTTTTATCGGATACATCAGATAACAGTCATAAAATCCAAGTTCTATTCATTTTGACTTCATGCGTCGTTACTTTGAATTTAGGTTAGACCGGTTATAGATGTTAGCAGTGCCACTGGGAAAGCACCTCGGAAATATCAAAACCATAGGTAAGGTTAGGTTAGCTTACGTGCGCGCACGTAAACTAACCTTAGTGCCTACCTAACTCTACTTAGATTTTGTCAATTTTATTCGATGTATCTGACATGTGATGTTGATAATGCATTTAAGGGATATTGATAAAGCATTTGTTCACTCTGATACTGAAATTTTGTCGATTTTATCCCATGTATCTGAGAAACGGATGTTGATATAGAATTTAATAACTCTGACACATAGATTTTGTCAAGTTTATCCCAAGTATTCGAGAAAGGGATGTTGATATAGAATTTAATCAATCTGAGACTTAGATTTTATCCGATATAGCCGACAAATGATGTTGATAATGCATTTCAAGGATGTTGATAAAGCATTTATTCACTCTGATACTTAGATTTTGTCAATTTTATCCCATGTATCCCAGAAAAGGATGTTGATATGGAATTTAATCACTCTGATACTTAGATTCTGTCAGTTTTATCTGACATATCCGACAAAGGATGTTGACAATGAATTTAGATTTTGTCAATTTTATTCAACATATCCGACAAAGGATGCTGAAAAAACATTTATTCACTCTCATATTTAGATTTTTTTAATTATAATTGTTGTAACTGATAAAAGATGTTGATAAAAAATAAATTATTCACTCTGATACTTAGATTTTATCAATTTTATCCCATGTACCCGAGAAAGGGATGTTGATATAGAATTTAATCAATCTGATACTTAGATTTTGTCAATTTTATCCCATGTACCCGAGAAAGGGATGTTGATATAAAATTTAATCAATCTGATACTTATATTTTGTCAATTTTTCCGATATAGCCGACAAATGATGTTGATAATGCATTTAAAGGATGTTGATAAAGAATTTATTCACTCTGATACTTAGATTTTGTCAATTTTATCCCATGTATCCGAGAAAATGATGTTGATATGGAATTTAATCACTCTGATACTTAGATTTTGTCAATTTTATCCGATGTAACTGGCAAAGGATGTTGATAAAAAAATATTCATTCTATCAATTGGATTTTGTTAATTTTAATCTATGTATCCGAGAAAAGGATGTTGATGTAGAATTTAATCACACTGATACTTAGATTTTGTCAATTTTATCCGACATATCCGATAAAGAATGTTGTTAAAGCATTTATTCATTCTGATATTTAGATTTTGTCAATTTTTATTCGATGTATCTGGCAAAGGATGTTGACAAAAAAATTATTAACTCTGATACTTAGATTTTGTCAATTTTATTTGATGTATCTGACAAAGAATGTTGATAAAAAAAATTTATTCACTCTGACACTTATATTTTATCAATATTATTCGATGTATCTGGCAAAGGATGTTTATAAAAAATTATTCACTCTGATACTTAGATTTTGTCAATTTTATCCGACATATCCAACAAAGGATGTTGATAATGAATTTATTCATTCTGAAATTTAGATTTTCTTAATTTTATTTGATGTATCTGACAAAGGATGTTGATAAAAAAATTTATTCACTCTGACACTTAGATTCTTTCAATTTTATCCTATGTATCTGAGAAAAGGATGTTGATATAGAATTTAGTCACTCTGATACTTAGATTTTGTCAATTTTATCCGACATATCCGATAAAGGATGTTGTTAAAGCATTTATTCATCTGAAATTTAGTTTTTGTCAATTTTATTTGATGTATCTGACAAAGAATGTTGATAAAAAAAATTTATTCACTCTGACACTTATATTTTATCAATATTATTCGATGTATCTGGCAAAGGATGTTTTTAAAAAAAATTATTCACTCTGATACTTAGATTTTGTCAATTTTATCCTACATATCCGACAAAGGATGTTGATAATGAATTTATTCGCTCTGATACTTAGATTTTTTCGATTTTATCCGATGTATCTGGCAAAGGATGTTGATAAAAAATTTATTCACTCTAACACTTAGAATTTGTCAATTTTATCCTATGTATCTGAGAAAAGGATGTTGATACAGAATTTAGTCACTCTGATACTTAGATTTTGTCAATTTTATCCGACATATCCGATAAAGGATGTTGTTAAAGCATTTATTCATTCTGAAATTTAGATTTTGTCAATTTTATTTGATGTATCTGATAAAGGATGTTGATAAAAAAAATATTCACGCTGATACTTAGATTTTGTCAATTTTATCCGATGTATCTGACAAAAGATGTTGATAAAAAAATTTATTCACTCTAACACTTAGATTTTGTCAACTTTTTCCTACGTATCCGAGAAATGGATGTTGATATAGAATTTAATCACTCCTATACTTAGATCTTGTGAAATTGCTGTATTGTCTGTCTAGGAAGCGACATCAATCGATAATGAATGTTAATAAAAAATTTGTTCAATTTTTTTTTCATAATTTCCTGAATTAGATTTCTGTATTGTGTATCCAAGAGGTGAGTTCATGAAAGAGTTTGTTACTTACTTACTTACTTACAATTTTTTTTTCATAATGACATATCCAACAACGGATGTTGATAAAGAATTTATTCATTCTGATAGTATTTTCGTGTTTTTTGCAAGCCATTCGTACTATACCTTAAACGCATTCAGATATTTCTTGATAAAAAAAATTTTGTCCGACATATCCGACAAATGATGTTGATAAGGCATTCGTTGATAAAGTTGATAAAGTTGTTGATAAAGTTGATATAGCCATTCGATGTATCTGACAGTAGATGTTGGTATAAAAAAATTTATTCACTCTGACGCTTAAATTTTTTCAATTTTATCCCATGTATTCGAGAAAGGGTTGTTGATATAGAATTTAATCACTCTGATACTTAGATTTTGTCAATTTTATCCGACATATCCGATAAAGGATGTTGTTAAAGCATTTATTCATTCTGAAATTTAGAATTTGTCAATTTTATTCGATGTATCTGGCAAAGGATGTTGATAAAAAAAAATATTCACTCTGATACTTAGATTTTGTCAATTTTATCCAATATATCTGACAAAAGATGTTGATCAAAAATATTTATTCACTCTAAAACTCAGATTTTGTCAACTTTTTCCTATGTATCCGAGAAATGGATGTTGATATAGAATTTAATCACTCCTATACTTAGATTTTGTGAAATTGCTGTATTGTCTGTCTAGGAAGCGACATCAATCGATAATGAATGTTAATAAAGAATTTTTTCAATTTTTTTTTCATAATTTCCTGAATTAAATTTCTGTATTGTGTATCCAAGAGGTGAATTCAAGAAAGAGTTTGTTAATTACTTACTTACTTACAATTTTTTTTCATAATGACATATCTAACAACGGATGTTGATAAAGAATTTATTCATTCTGATAGTATTTTCGTGTTTTTTACAAGCCATTCGCACTATACCTTAAACGCATTCAGATATTTCCTTGATAAAAAAAATTTGTCTGACATATCCGACAAATGATGTTTCCAACTCATGCATTTCAACGAAAGAAATCCAAAATGAACTTTGAAAAATCAATAGAATGTAACTGTGACAAGGTAAACAACGACAAAACACTACTGAAATATTCCAACTCTTGCATTTCAACGAAAGAAATTCAAAATGAACTTTGAAAAATCAAGAGAATGTAACTGTGACATGGTAAACCACGACAAACCAATACTGAAATATTCCAACTCATTCCTTTCAACAAAAGAAATCCAAAATGAACTTTGAAAAATCAAGAGAAAGTAACTGTGACAAGGTAAACCACGACAAAACACTACTGAAATATTCCAACTCTTGCATTTCAGCGAAAGAAATCCAAAATGAACTTTGAAAAATCAAGAGAATGTAAGTGTGACAAGGTAAACCATAACAAAACACTACTGAAATATTCCAACTCTCGCATTTCAACGAAAGAAATTCTAAAATGAACTTTGAAAAATCAATAGAATTTAACTGTGACAATGTAAACCATAACAAAACACTACTGAAATATTCAAACTCTTGCATTTCAACGAAAGAAATCCAATCCACCAACATAAGAGTTGAATTTTTTCGGTACTCCAAAGAAATTTAATTCCTTACTGTTATGACAATGCATGCATACATTTCCAATAGTGCTACCACTTGTACTTGTTTCATTGTTTAAATACTTCTTCTTGTCGGCATTCAATGCTACAATAACATTGTCATGTGAACACACTTTACTAAAATGCTCCATCTTCACTTTTTTTTAAAAGATATGACTTATGTGTTTATCGTTCCATCGCGTAGAAAAATAATGATTTAGTACATGCAATAAACTAGGTAGTGTCGATAACCCGCCATAAAGTACCAGTGGGAAAGCCGCATCGTGTCTCTGAGCAAGCATAGAGTACAATTGTTAGAGCCGTAAGCATATTTTATGTCATTTTAAGATAAGTAAAAAAAGTTGAATAATTTCGAACTCCAAAAAATTTAGTCCAATAAAAAAAAAGTGCTACTACAAACATTATTTTTCTAATAGTAAAGGTCATGACTAACATGTCTATACCATTCTCATTTTGAGTTTGGAAAATATTAAATGTGATTTTTTTTTTGTTTCAAGTATGTTTCATCTCATTCGAAGACATGTAAAAAAAAGTTGAAAAAATATATCATGTTAAAAAAAAATAATAAAAAAAATTAAAAAAAAATTCAAAAAAAATCCAAAAAATGGAGGAGGGGGCCAAAAAGTTGGAGGGGGGGGGCCCTTCGAGTTTGGGGGTAGGGGACCTTTGGAGGGTTGATGTCTCTGCTGGTTAGGGTCGTTGGTGCTTATGATCCTTGATGGTTCGTACTCACATACACCTTACTACTTGATTTGCGAGGATTTTTAAGGTTTGTTCTGAATTTCATTATTAAAATTCTTTTCTTGCCATCTACATTTCTCTTAGATTCAACTTTTTAGTATACTATAACGTTAGACTCTATTTTAAACTGACAACAATGTTCAAACGCCACTTGTGTATTATGCAGAACACATCGAAGAAGTAAAGCTATCCATTATTAAAATTCTTTTCTTGCCATCTACACCTCTCTTAGTATCAACTTTTTAGTATACTCTAACGTTAGACTCTATTTTAAATTGACAACACTGTTCAAACGCCACTTGTGTATTATGCAGAACACATCGAAGAAGTAAAGCTAGGTCAAGTCATAAGACAATTTTATCATCGTTAACCATTTCCATAGACTGTTATTGTTCCAAATTTATAATAAATATCTCGCTTTTTGCAATGTGCACGTCAAACTGTACTGCATATTCTTGTGCAATTCCATGTGTACTTTCAATCAATAGCAAAAACCAGTCTTATTGTGTTATACAATCTCGACTATAGTTTCAAAACGCGTTTGACCACTTTATAGGTATAAAAGGTTCGCTCGCTTTTTGCAATGTGCACGTCAAACTGTAGTGCCTCAGGCGTAGGTTTCAAACCTTATACACTATCACGATGAACGAAGTTGCTAGACATGTTTTTTTATCACTTTGTTTGGAAAGGTACCAAGGGAACATAAGGCAAGCAAATAGCATGTAGTTTCAAAACGTGTTTAATCACGTGTAGAGGTCCCATAGAATAACATAGGAAGGAACATAATGTCCCCAAATAGCATTGGAAGGAACATAGTGTCCCCAAATAGCATGGGAAGGAATATAAGCCAAGCAAATAGTACAGGAAGGAACATAATCTATGCAAATAGCACAGGAAGGAACATAATGCACTAGAATAGCATGGGAAGGAACATAAGCCAAGCAAATAGCACAGGAAGGAACATAGTGTACTAGAATAGCATGGGAAGGAACATAGTGTACTAGAATAGCATGGGAAGGAACATAGTGTCCCCAAATAGCAAGGGAAGGAACATAAACCCTTAGAATAGCATAGGAAGGAACATAAACCCTTAGAATAGCATAGGAAGGAACATAAACCCTTAGAATAGCATAGGAAGGAACATAAACCCTTAGAATAGCATAAGAAGGAACATAAAGCCTTGGAATAGCATAGCAAGGAACATAAACCCTTAGAATAGCATAGGAAGGAACATAAACCCTTAGAATAGCATAGGAAGGAACATAAACCCTTAGAATAGCATAGGAAGGAATATAAACCCTTAGAATAGCATAGGAAGGAACATAAACCCTTAGAATAGTATAGAAATGAACATAAACCCTTAGAATACCATAGGAAGGAACATAAACCATTAGAATAGCATAGGAAGGAACATAAACCCTTAGAATAGCATAGGAAGGAACATAAACCATTAGAATAGCATAGGATGGAACATAAACCCTTAGAATAGCATAGGAAGGAACATAAACCCTTAGAATAGCATAGAAAGGAACATAAACCCTTAGAATAGCATAGGAAGGGACATAAGCCCTTAGAATAGCATAGGAAGGAACATAAACCCTTAGAATAGCATAGGAAGGAACATAAACCCTTAGAATAGCATAGGAAGGAACATAAACCCTTAGAATAGCATAGGAAGGAACATAAACTCTAAGAATAGCATAGGAAGGAACATAAACCCTTAGAATAGCATAGGAAGGAACATAAACCCTTAGAATAGCATAGGAAGGAACATAAACCCTTATATTAGCATAGGAAGGAACATAAACCCTTAGAATAGCATAGGAAGGAACATAAACCCTTAGAATAGCATAGGAAGGAACATAAACCTTTAGAATAGCATAGGAAGGAACATAAACCAAGCAAATCCATAAGTACATGCTCTGGAAAGGTGCCAAGGAACGTAAACCAAGCAAATAGCACAGGAAGGAACATAAACCGAGCAAAGTATAAGGCCATGTGAGAGGATACTCACTCTCTTTGAAAAGGTGTATACGTCTCCGCAAATAGCATGGGGATTCCTATACGTCTCCCCAAAATGGTACTTTGTACTCTACTAGCGTGAAACTACCACAAATCAGCATTGATAAATAAATGAAATCCAAAACGGACAGAAATTACAATAATTAACCGAGTCAAACTCAAAACGAGCAGAAATTAACATAAGTTGGGCGCAAAACCCCTATGCCTTCCCAAGGCCAGAACAAAATTTGCGCTTTACTGAAAAAATACTAATGAATTTGCATTGTCAGTTTAATATACATATACTGATATTTAGTAATCAAAATGTTAATATTATTTGATTTATTAAAGTTATAAAAGTAAAAACATTTATATTTTTTCAGTAAAGTGCAAATTTTGTTCTGGCCTTGGGAAGGCATAGGGGTTTTGCACCCAACTTATGTTAGTTTCTGCTTGTTTTGAGTTTGACTCGGTTAATTATTGCAATTTCTGTTCGTTTTGTGTTTCATTTATTTAGCAATGCTGATTTGTGGTAGTTTCACGCTTGGTAGATTATTTGATTTTAGTTTTGCTCATTTTTTGTTTAATGGAGTTCTTTACTTTTCTTTGAAAAATTTATTTTGTGGAAACAGTTTTTTTTAATTAATTTGTACAAAATCCAAACAATATTTTGCTAGGGAATCAAGTTTTTTTTAAATGACTTGTTTGATGCAGCTAGTAAGACCCTCGGCCAAAGTAGAGAGGGAGGTGCTACTCCGACGAGAACACCCCTGCTGCCATCTACAATTTAGTTTAATGCTGACGGGACATAATTTATTCAAGGATTATCGATCGAGTCTAATGGGGGTGTGTCAAGGTCAATCGATCTGTTGTTGTTTGGCCACGTGCGAATGACATGAGGGGTGATTTACATAATGCTGACGGGACATAATTTATTCAAGGATTATCGATCGAGTCTAATGGGGGTGTCAAGGTCAATCGATCTGTTGTTGTTTGGCCACGTGCGAATGACATGCGGGGTGATTTACATAATCGATGGGGGAATTATTGATTCACGAGCGAAGGCTTCTTTAATCTTAGGTCTGTGGGATAAACGTTCATTAGGTCAGAGAGAAAAATTAATATACTATTTTTAAATAGGGCTTCACGAAGGGGGAATTAAGAAACATTAAGGCTTCTTTAATCTTAGGTCTGAGGGATAAACGTTCTTTAGGTCAGAGAGAAAAATTAATATTCTATTTTTAAATAGGGCTTCATTGATCTATAGTGTCATGAATTATAAATGACATCACTTGTTATCTTGGAATTATGTGGGAGTCTAAAGAGATAGAAATTCTATTTTTAAATACGGCTTCACGGAGCTTTAAGTCGGAGAGATAAATTGATATTCTAACGAAACCATAATAGTTTAGCTAGGAAAATTTATGAGATGAAGAGATTAACGTAGGAAAGGGTTTCCTAGAAATTTGAAATGTGAAAGCACTGAGATGCCAAACAAAAGGAACACGATGAAATTACTTTTAGGGATTATTTGGGCGAAACGGTTTTAGACAGCTTATGGAATTATTTCGGCGAAACCGTTAGAGACGTTGATTTAAAAGATGATTTAAAAGATGATTTTTGAGTGTGGTCGTTATAATACAGAAGTTCCATTGAACAGTGTTGTGAGGTCCCCTACCACAACCCCAAAGAGCCCCGATCGCCCTACCCCGATCCAAAGGGTTCCAATCCCCATACCCCAATCCAGAAGGACCCCCCGGTCCCCAAAGGTTCCCAGGGCTCCCACCCGGCCCCCAGACCCTCAAAGGCCCACCCCGGGCCCCCCAAAGGCACATCGAGCTCCCAAAAGACCACCGGGGTCCCAAAGGCCTTCACCCGGTCACCAAATGTCCCCCAGGCTCTCAACCGGCCTCCAGGACCCCCAAAGGCCCTCCACCGGCCCCCAAAGGTCCCCCAGGCTCCCAAAAGGGCCCCCCACCCTCCCCTCCCTCTCCCTCTCCTCCCCACTCCTCACCGTCACCTCCCCCATCCCCTCCTCCCCCTCCCCATCCCCCTCCCCTCCCCTCCCCTCCCCTCCCCTCCACCTACCCATTTTTTAAATATTTTTTGTGCATTGAGACACAGAAGGGACACCCTCCCCCAAGGGTCCCCCAAACACCCTCCCCGGGCCCCCCAAAGAGCCCCCTCTCCATTTTTTTAATACTTTTTTATGGCTTTATTATATCTTTTCTGAACAAGTTGTATTCATAATATCATTCCTAAACCCATTTTACAACCTCAAAGAGTCCCCACCCCAATTTGTAAATACTTTCTTGAATTTTTTAACATGGTATTTTTTAACTTTTTACGTTCCGACCTTTCTCAAAGAGTCAAATTTAAAGTTCTATTTCAAATATTTTCCCGGAACAAGAAAAGTCCCAAGACATAAAAAATTTAAAGTTCACTTCTAAATTTTTCCGTAGAAGATAGGAAAAGTTATACTATGATTGTGATTATTTTCTATGAAGATAGAAAATTTCACTTTAATTCTAAATTTTCTTAAATTCAGTTCTGACCATTCTCAAAGAGATGAAAAAATTTAAAGTTCTGTTCCAAATATTTCCCCGGAAGAAGAAAAGTTCAACTTCGATTCTGAATTTTCTCAATGAAAATGAAATAAGTTATTGATCAATTCTATTTTCCCAAAATAATATAAAATTTTCCACTTCAATTCAGATTTTTCTCAAAGAGATGAAAAAATTTAAAATATTGTTCCAAATTTTTCTTAGAAGATAGAAAAGATCAAGTTCTAATCTGAATTTTACCTAAGAACACAATTCAATTCTAATTTCTCCAGAGAAAATAAAAAGCTTCCACTTCAGTTTTAAGTTTACCAAGACATAAAAAATTTAAAGTTCAGTTCTAAATTTTTCCTTAGAAGATAGGAATAGTTATACTTCGATTGTGATTATTTTCTATGAAGATAAAAGTTTCAATTTAATTCTAAATTTTCTTAAATTCAGTTCCGACCTTTCTCAAAGGGATGAAAAAATTTAAAGTTCTGTTCAATATATTTTCTCGGAAGAAGAAAAGTTCAACTTCGATTCTGAATTTTCTCATTGAAAATGAAATATGTTATTGATCAATTCTATTTCTCCAAAATAATATAAAAATTTTCCACTTCAGTTCAGATTTTTCTCAAAGAGATGAAAAATTTAAAATACTATTCCAAATTTTTCATAGAAGATAGAAAAGTTCAAGTTCTCTTCTGAATTTTACCAACAAACACAATTCAATTCTAATTTCTCCAGAGAAAATAAAAAGCTTCCACTTCAGTTTTAAGTTCACCAAGACATAAAAAATTTAAAGTTCTGTTCTAAATTTTTCTGTAGAAGATAGGAAAAGTTATACTATGATAGTGATTATTTTCCATGAAGATAAAAAGTTTCACTTTAATTCTAAATTTTCTTAAATTCAGTTCCGACTTTTCACATAGAGATGAAAAAAATTTAAAGTTCTGTTCCAAATTTTTCATAGAATATTGGAAAAGTTATACTTTGATCGTGAATATTCAAGTTCTCTTCTGAATTTTACCAAAGAACACAATTCAATTCTAATTTCTCCGGAGAAAATAAAAAGCTGCCACTTCAGTTTTAAGTTCGCCATGACATAAAAAATTTAAAGTTCAGTTCTAAATTTCTACATAGAAGATAGGAAAAGTTATACTATGATTGTGATTATTTTCTATGAAGATTAAGTTTCACTTCAATTTTAAATTTTCTCAAAGAAGTGAAGAAAAGTTCAACTTCGATTCTGAATTTTCTCAATGAAAATGAAATAAGTTATTGATCATTTCTATTTTCCCAAAATAATATAAAAATTTTCCACTTCAGTTCAGATTTTTCTCAAACAGATGAAAAAATTTAAAATACTGTTCCAAATTTTTCATAGAAGATAGAAAAGTTCTTGTTCTCTTCTGAATTTTATCAAAGAACATAATTCATTTCTAATTTCTACAGAGAAAATAAAAAGTTTCCATATCACTTTTAAGTTTACCAAGACATAAAAATTTAAAGTTCAATTCTAAATTTTTCCATAGAAGATAGGAATATTTATACTATGATTGTGATTATTTTCCATGAAGATAAAAAGTTTCACTTTAATTCTAAATTTTCTTAAATTCAATTCCGACCTTTCTGAAAGAGATGAAAAAATTAAAGTTCTGTTCCAAATATTTTCCCGGAAGAAGAAAAGTTCAACTTCGATTCTGAATTTTCTCAATGAAAATGAAAAAGTTATTGATCAAATCTTTTTTCTCAAAAATAATATAAAAATTTCCACTTCAGTTCAAATTTTTTTCTCAAAGAGATGAAGAAATTTAAAGTTCTGTTCCAAATTATTCATAGAAGATAGGAAAAGTTATACTTTGATCGTGAATATTCGAGTTCTATTCTGAATTTTACCAAAGAACACAATTCAGTTCTGATTTCCACAATAAAAAATTTAAAGTTCAATTTTAAATTTTTCGGTGGAAGATAGAAAAAGTAATACCATACGTGTGAATATTTTCCCGGAAGATAAAAAGTTCTAGTTCAATTTAAAATTTTCTCAACGAAGTGAAGAAGAATTCAAGTTCTCTTCTGAATTTTACCAAAGAACACAATTCATTTCTAATTTCACCAGAGAAAATAAAAATATTCCACTTCAGTTCCTTATTTCACAAAGACATAAAGAAATTTAAAGTTCAATTCTAAATTTTTCGGTGGAAGATAGAAAAAGTAATACCATACTTGTGAATATTTTCATGGAAGATAAAAAGTTCTAGTTCAATTTAAAATTTTCTCAACGAAGTGAAGGAAAGTTCAAGTTCTCTTCTGAATTTTCTCAATGAAAAAGAAATTAGTCATTGATCATTTCTTTTTTTCCAAATAATATAAAAATTTTCCACTTTAGTTCAGATCTGGCTCGAAGAGATGAAAAATTTAAAATACTGTTCCAAATTTTTCATTGAAGATAAAAAAGTTCAAGTTCTCTTCGGAATTTTACCAAAGAACACAATTCAATTCTAATTTCTCCAGAGAAAATAAAAATCTTCCACTTCAGTTCTTTATTTCACAAAGACAAAGAAATTTAAAGTTCAATTCTAAATTTTTCGGTGGAAGATAGAAAAAGTAATACCATACTTGTGATTATTTTCCTGGAAGATAAAAAGTTCTAGTTCAATTTAAAATTTTCTCAACGAAGTGAAGAAAAGTTCAAGTTCTCTTCTGAACTTTACCAAAGAACACACTTCAATTCTAATTTCTCCAGAGAAAACAAAAATCTTCCACTTCAGTTCTTTATTTCACAAAGACATAAAGAAATTTAAAGTTCAATTCTAATTTTTCGGTGGAAGATAGAAAAAGTAATACCATACTTGTGAATATTTTCACGGAAGATAAAAAGTTCTAGTTCAATTTAAAATTTTCTCAACGAAGTCAAGGAAAGTTCAAGTTCTCTTCTGAACTTTACCAAAGAACACACTTAAATTCTAATTTCTCCAGAGAAACAAAAATCTTCCACTTCAGTTCTTTATTTCACAAAGACATAAAGAAATTTAAAGTTCAATTCTAAATTTTTCGGTGGAAGATAGAAAAAGTAATACCATACTTGTGATTATTTTCACGGAAGATAAAAAGTTCTAGTTCATTTTAAAATTTTCTCAACGAAGTGAAGAAGAATTCAAGTTCTCTTCTGAATTTTGCCAAAGAACACAATTCATTTCTAATTTCACCAGAGAAAATAAAAATATTCCACTTCAGTTCTTTATTTCACAAAGACATAAAGAAATTTAAAGTTCAATTCTAAATTTTTCGGTGGAAGATAGAAAAAGTAATACCATAATTGTGAATATTTTTATGGAAGATAAAAAGTTCTAGTTCATTTTAAAATTTTCTCAACGAAGTGAAGGAAAGTTCAAGTTCTCTTCTGAATTTTCTCAATGAAAAAGAAATTAGTCATTGATCATTTCTATTTTTCCAAATAATATAAAAATTTTCCACTTTAGTTCAGATCTGGCTCGAAGAGATGAAAAATTTAAAATACTGTTCCAAATTTTTCACTGAAGATAAAAAAGTTCAAGTTCTCTTCGGAATTTTACCAAAGAACACAATTCAATTCTAATTTCTCCAGAGAAAATAAAAATCTTCCACTTCAGTTCTTTATTTCACAAAGACAAAGAAATTTAAAGTTCCATTCTAAATTTTTCGGTGGAAGATAGAAAAAGTAATACCATACTTGTGAATATTTTCCCGGAAGATAAAAAGTTCTAGTTCAATTTAAAATTTTCTCAACGAAGTGAAGAAAAGTTCAAGTTCTCTTCTGAACTTTACCAAAGAACACACTTCAATTCTAATTTCTCCAGAGAAAACAAAAATCTTCCACTTCAGTTCTTTATTTCACAAAGACATAAAGAAATTTAATGTTCAGTTCTAATTTTTCGGTGGAAGATAGAAAAAGTAATACCATACTTGTGAATATTTTCACGGAAGATAAAAAGTTCTAGTTCAATTTAAAATTTTCTCAACGAAGTCAAGGAAAGTTCAAGTTCTTTTCTGAACTTTACCAAAGAACACACTTCAATTCTAATTTCTCCAGAGAAAACAAAAATCTTCCACTTCAGTTCTTTATTTCACAAAGACATAAAGAAATTTAAAGTTCAATTCTAAATTTTTCGGTGGGAGATAGAAAAATTAATACCATACTTGTGAGACTAAAAATGAAGATATTTATGCAGAGTTTCAACTAGCTATGGCTAAGTTTGCTAAAGACAAGCTATTTTCTTGCGAAAACACACAAACTCAGAAAAAATGTTCAATGTTCCTTTAGTACCTACGCAATTAGACTAAAAATGAAGATATTTATACAGAGTTTCAACTAGCTATGGCTAAGTTTGCTAAAGACAAGCTATTTTCGTGCGAAAACACACAAAATCAGAAAAAATGTTCAATGTTCCTTTAGTACCTATGCAATTAGGCTTAAATGAAGATATTTATGCAGAGTTTTAACTAGCTAAGGCTAAGTTTGCTAAAGACAAGCTATTTTCCTGCAAAAACACACAAAATCAGAAGTAAAATGTCCAGTGTTCCTTTAGTACATACACAATTAGGCTAAAAATGAAGATATTTATGCACAGTTTCAACTAGCTATGGCTAAGTTTGCTAAAGACAAGCTATTTTCTTGCGAAAACACACAAAATCAGAAAAAATGTTCAATGTTCCTTTAGTACCTACGCAATTAGGCTGAAATGAAGATAATTATGCAGAGTTTCAACTATCTATGGCTAAGTTTGCTAAAGACAAGCTATTTTCTTGCGAAAACACAAACAAAATCAGAAAAAAATGTTCAATGTTCCTTTAGTACCTACGCAATTAGGCTTAAATGAAGATATTTATGCAGAGTTTCAACTAACTATGGCTAAGTTTGCTAAAGACAAGCCATTTTCTTGCGAAAACACACAAAATCAGAAAAAATTTTCAGTGTTCCTTTAGTACCTACACAATTAGGCTAAAAATGAAGATATTTATGCACAGTTTTAACTAGCTATGGCTAAGTTTGCTAAAGACAAGCTATTTTCTTGCAAAAACACACAAAATCAGAAAAAATGTTCAATATTCCTTTAGTACCTACGCAATTAGGCTGAAATGAAGATATTTATGCAGAGTTTCAACTATCTATGGCTAAGTTTGCTAAAGACAAGCTATTTTCTTGCGAAAACACACAAAATCAGAAAAAATGTTCAATGTTCCTTTAGTACCTACGCAATTAGGCTGAAATGAAGATATTTATGCAGAGTTTCAACTAACTATGGCTAAGTTTGCTAAAGACAAGCTATTTTCTTGCGAAAGCACAAACAAAATCAGAAAAAATGTTCAATGTACCTTTAGTACCTACGCAGTAAGGCTAAAAATGAAGATATTTATGCAGAGTTTCAACTAGCTATGACTAAGTTTGCTAAAGACAAGCTATTTTCTTGCGAAAACACACAAAATCAGAAAAAATGTTCAATGTTCCTTTAGTACCTACGCAATTAGGATAAAAATGAAGATATTTATGCACTGTTTCAACTAGCTATGGCTAAGTTTGCTAAAGACAAGCTATTTTCTATTGAAAACACACAAAATCAGAAAAAATATTGTTAGGTTAGGTTAAGTTAGATTAGGTTAGGTTAGCCTACGTACGCGCGCATATAGGTTAGGCTAGGTTGGATTAAGTTAGGTTAGGTTAAGTTAGGTTAGGTTAGGTTAGATTAAGTTAGGTTAGGTTAAGTTAGGTTAGGCTAGGTTAGCCTACGTACGCGCGCGTACGTAGGCTAACCTAGCCTAACCTAACTTAACCTAACCTAACTTAATCTAACCTAACCTAACTTAACCTAACCTAACTTAATCCAACCTAACCTAACCTAGATGCGCGCGTACGTAGGCTAACCTAACCTAATCTAACTTAACCTAACCTAACAATATTTTTTCTGATTTTGTGTGTTTTCGCAAGAAAATAGCTTGTCTTTAGCAAACTTAGCCATAGCTAGTTGAAACAGTGCATAAATATCTTCATTTTTATCCTAATTGCGTAGGTACTAAAGGAACATTGAACATTTTTTCTGATTTTGTGTGTTTTCGCAAGAAAATAGCTTGTCTTTAGCAAACTTAGTCATAGCTAGTTGAAACTCTGCATAAATATCTTCATTTTTAGCCTAATTGCGTAGGTACTAAAGGTACATTGAATATTTTCTCTGATTTTGTTTGTGTTTTCGCAAGAAAATAGCTTGTCTTTAGCAAACTTAGCCATAGTTAGTTGAAACTCTGCATAAATATCTTCATTTAAGCCTAATTGCGTAGGTACTAAAGGAACATTGAACATTTTTTCTGATTTTCTGTGTTTTCGCAAGAAAATAGCTTGTCTTTAGCAAACTTGGCCATAGTTAGTTGAAACTCTGCATAAATATCTTCATTTCAGCCTAATTGCGTAGGTACTAAAGGAATATTGAACATTTTTTCTGATTTTGTGTGTTTTTGCAAGAAAATAGCTTGTCTTTAGCAAACTTAGCCATAGCTAGTTAAAACTGTGCATAAATATCTTCATTTTTAGCCTAATTGTGTAGGTACTAAAGGAACACTGAACATTTTTTCTGATTTTGTGTGTTTTCGCAAGAAAATAGCTTGTCTTTAGCAAACTTGGCCATAGTTAGTTGAAACTCTGCATAAATATCTTCATTTAAGCCTAATTGCGTAGGTACTAAAGGAACATTGAACATTTTTTCTGATTTTGTTTGTGTTTTCGCAAGAAAATAGCTTGTCTTTAGCAAACTTAGCCATAGATAGTTGAAACTCTGCATAAATATCTTCATTTCAGCCTAATTGCGTAGGTACTAAAGGAACATTGAACATTTTTTCTGATTTTGTGTGTTTTCGCAAGAAAATAGCTTGTCTTTAGCAAACTTAGCCATAGCTAGTTGAAACTGTGCATAAATATCTTCATTTTTAGCCTAATTGTGTGTGTACTAAAGGAACACTGAACATTTTACTTCTGATTTTGTGTGTTTTTGCAGGAAAATAGCTTGTCTTTAGCAAACTTAGCCTTAGCTAGTTAAAATTCTGCATAAATATCTTCATTTAAGCCTAATTGCATAGGTACTAAAGGAACATTGAACATTTTTTCTGATTTTGTGTGTTTTCGCACGAAAATAGCTTGTCTTTAGCAAACTTAGCCATAGCTAGTTGAAACTCTGCATAAATATCTTCATTTTTAGTCTAATTGCGTAGGTACTAAAGGAACATTGAACATTTTTTCTGAGTTTGTGTGTTTTCGCAAGAAAATAGCTTGTCTTTAGCAAACTTAGCCATAGCTAGTTGAAACTCTGCATAAATATCTTCATTTTTAGTCTCACAAGTATGGTATTAATTTTTCTATCTCCCACCGAAAAATTTAGAATTGAACTTTAAATTTCTTTATGTCTTTGTGAAATAAAGAACTGAAGTGGAAGATTTTTGTTTTCTCTGGAGAAATTAGAATTGAAGTGTGTTCTTTGGTAAAGTTCAGAAGAGAACTTGAACTTTCCTTGACTTCGTTGAGAAAATTTTAAATTGAACTAGAACTTTTTATCTTCCGGGAAAATATTCACAAGTATGGTTTTACTTTTTCTATCTTCCACCGAAAAATTTAGAATTGAACATTAAATTTCTTTATGTCTTTGTGAAATAAAGAACTGAAGTGGAAGATTTTTGTTTTCTCTGGAGAAATTAGAATTGAAGTGTGTTCTTTGGTAAAGTTCAGAAGAGAACTTGAACTTTTCTTCACTTCGTTGAGAAAATTTTAAATTGAACTAGAACTTTTTATCTTCCGGGAAAATATTCACAAGTATGGTATTACTTTTTCTATCTTCCACCGAAAAATTTAGAATTGAACTTTAAATTTCTTTGTCTTTGTGAAATAAAGAACTGAAGTGGAAGATTTTTATTTTCTCTGGAGAAATTAGAATTGAATTGTGTTCTTTGGTAAAATTCCGAAGAGAACTTGAACTTTTTTATCTTCAGTGAAAAATTTGGAACAGTATTTTAAATTTTTCATCTCTTCGAGCCAGATCTGAACTAAAGTGGAAAATTTTTATATTATTTGGAAAAATAGAAATGATCAATGACTAATTTCTTTTTCATTGAGAAAATTCAGAAGAGAACTTGAACTTTCCTTCACTTCGTTGAGAAAATTTTAAATGAACTAGAACTTTTTATCTTCCATGAAAATATTCACAAGTATGGTATTACATTTTTCTATCTTCCACCGAAAAATTTAGAATTGAACTTTAAATTTCTTTATGTCTTTGTGAAATAAAGAACTGAAGTGGAATATTTTTATTTTCTCTGGTGAAATTAGAAATGAATTGTGTTCTTTGGCAAAATTCAGAAGAGAACTTGAATTCTTCTTCACTTCGTTGAGAAAATTTTAAGATGAACTAGAACTTTTTATCTTCCGTGAAAATAATCACAAGTATGGTATTACTTTTTCTATCTTCCACCGAAAAATTTAGAATTGAACTTTAAATTTCTTTATGTCTTTGTGAAATAAAGAACTGACGTGGAAGATTTTTGCTTTCTCTGGAGAAATTAGAATTGAAGTTTGTTCTTTGATAAAGTTCAGAAGAGAACTTGAACTTTCCTTGACTTCGTTGAGAAAATTTTAAATTGAACTAGAACTTTTTATCTTCCGTGAAAATATTCACAAGTATGGTATTACTTTTTCTATCTTCCACCGAAAAATTAGAATTGAACTTTAAATTTCTTTATGTCTTTGTGAAATAAAGAACTGAAGTGGAAGATTTTTGTTTTCTCTGGAGAAATTAGAATTGAAGTGTGTTCTTTGATAAAGTTCAGAAGAGAACTTGAACTTTTCTTCACTTCGTTGAGAAAATTTTAAATTGAACTAGAACTTTTTATCTTCCAGGAAAATAATCACAAGTATGGTATTACTTTTTCTATCTTCCACCGAAAAATTTAGAATTGAACTTTAAATTTCTTTGTCTTTGTGAAATAAAGAACTGAAGTGGAACATTTTTATTTTCTCTGGAGAAATTAGAATTGAATTGTGTTCTTTGGTAAAATTCCGAAGAGAACTTGAACTTTTTTATCTTCAATGAAAAATTTGGAACTGTATTTTAAATTTTTCATCTCTTCGAGCCAGATCTGAACTAAAGTGGAAAATTTTTATATTATTTGGAAAAATAGAAATGATCAATGACTAATTTCTTTTTCATTGAGAAAATTCAGAAGAGAACTTGAACTTCCTTCACTTCGTTGAGAAAATTTTAAATTGAACTAGAACTTTTTATCTTCCATGAAAATATTCACAAGTATGGTATTACTTTTTCTATCTTCCACCGAAAAATTTAGAATTGAACTTTAAATTTCTTTATGTCTTTGTGAAATAAGGAACTGAAGTGGAATATTTTTATTTCTCTGGTGAAATTAGAAATGAATTGTGTTCTTTGGTAAAATTCAGAAGAGAACTTGAATTCTTCTTCACTTCGTTGAGAAAATTTTAAATTGAACTAGAACTTTTTATCTTCCGGGAAAATATTCACACGTATGGTATTACTTTTTCTATCTTCCACCGAAAAATTTAGAATTGAACTTTAAATTTTTTATTGTGGAAATTAGAATTGAATTGTGTTCTTTGGTAAAATTCAGAATAGAACTCGAATATTCACGATCAAAGTATAACTTTTCCTATCTTCTATGAAAAATTTGGAACAGAACTTTAAATTTCTTCATCTCTTTGAGAAAAAAATTTGAACTGAAGTGGAAATTTTTATATTATTTTTGAGAAAAAAGATTTGATCAATAACTTTTTCATTTTCATTGAGAAAATTCAGAATCGAAGTTGAACTTTTCTTCTTCCGGGAAAATATTTGGAACAGAACTTTAATTTTTTTCATCTCGTTCAGAAAGGTCGGAATTGAATTTAAGAAAATTTAGAATTAAAGTGAAACTTTTTATCTTCATGGAAAATAATCACAATCATAGTATAAATATTCCTATCTTCTATGGAAAAATTTAGAATTGAACTTTAAATTTTTATGTCTTGGTAAACTTAAAAGTCATATGGAAACTTTTTATTTTCTCTGTAGAAATTAGAAATGAATTATGTTCTTTGATAAAATTCAGAAGAGAACAAGAACTTTTCTATCTTCTATGAAAAATTTGGAACAGTATTTTAAATTTTTTCATCTGTTTGAGAAAAATCTGAACTGAAGTGGAAAATTTTTATATTATTTTGGGAAAATAGAAATGATCAATAATTTATTTCATTTTCATTGAGAAAATTCAGAATCGAAGTTGAACTTTTCTTCACTTCTTTGAGAAAATTTAAAATTGAAGTGAAACTTTTAATCTTCATAGAAAATAATCACAATCATAGTATAACTTTTCCTATCTTCTATGTAGAAATTTAGAACTGAACTTTAAATTTTTTATGTCATGGCGAACTTAAAACTGAAGTGGCAGCTTTTTATTTTCTCCGGAGAAATTAGAATTGAATTGTGTTCTTTGGTAAAATTCAGAAGAGAACTTGAATATTCACGATCAAAGTATAACTTTTCCAATATTCTATGAAAAATTTGGAACAGAACTTTAAATTTTTTTCATCTCTATGTGAAAAGTCGGAACTGAATTTAAGAAAATTTAGAATTAAAGTGAAACTTTTTATCTTCATGGAAAATAATCACTATCATAGTATAACTTTTCCTATCTTCTACAGAAAAATTTAGAACAGAACTTTAAATTTTTTATGTCTTGGTGAACTTAAAACTGAAGTGGAAGCTTTTTATTTTCTCTGGAGAAATTAGAATTGAATTGTGTTTGTTGGTAAAATTCAGAAGAGAACTTGAACTTTTCTATCTTCTATGAAAAATTTGGAATAGTATTTTAAATTTTTCATGTCTTTGAGAAAAATCTGAACTGAAGTGGAAAATTTTTATATTATTTTGGAGAAATAGAATTGATCAATAACATATTTCATTTTCAATGAGAAAATTCAGAATCGAAGTTGAACTTTTCTTCTTCCGAGAAAATATATTGAACAGAACTTTAAATTTTTTCATCTCTTTGAGAAAGGTCGGAACTGAATTTAAGAAAATTTAGAATTAAATTGAAACTTTTTATCTTCATAGAAAATAATCACAATCGAAGTATAACTATTCCTATCTTCTAAGGAAAAATTTAGAACTGAACTTTAAATTTTTTATGTCTTGATAAACTTAAAACTGAAGTGGAAGCTTTTTATTTTCTCTGGAGAAATTAGAATTGAATTGTGTTCTTAGGTAAAATTCAGATTAGAACTTGATCTTTTCTATCTTCTAAGAAAAATTTGGAACAATATTTTAAATTTTTTCATCTCTTTGAGAAAAATCTGAATTGAAGTGGAAAATTTTATATTATTTTGGGAAAATAGAATTGATCAATAACTTATTTCATTTCCATTGAGAAAATTCAGAATCGAAGTTGAACTTTTCTTCTTCCGGGGAAATATTTGGAACAGAACTTTAAATTTTTTCATCTCTTTGAGAATGGTCAGAACTGAATTTAAGAAAATTTAGAATTAAAGTGAAATTTTCTATCTTCATAGAAAATAATCATAATCATAGTATAACTTTTCCTATCTTCTACGGAAAAATTTAGAAGTGAACTTTAAATTTTTTATGTCTTGGGACTTTTCTTGTTCCGGGAAAATATTTGGAATAGAACTTTAAATTTGACTCTTTGAGAAAGGTCGGAACGTAAAAAGTTAAAAAATACCATGTTAAAAAATTCAAGAAAGTATTTACAAATTGGGGTGGGGACTCTTTGAGGTTGTAAAATGGGTTTAGGAATGATATTATGAATGGAACTTGTTCAGAAAAGATATAATAAAGCCATAAAAAAGTATTAAAAAAATGGAGAGGGGGCTCTTTGGGGGGCCCGGGGAGGGTGTTTGGGGGACCCTTGGGGGAGGGTGTCCCTTCTGTGTCTCAATGCACAAAAAATATTAAAAAAATGGGTAGGGGGAGGGGAGGGGAGGGGAGGGGAGGGGAGGGGAGGGGATGGGGAGGGGAGGAGGGGGGGGGGTGACGGTGAGGAGTGGGGAGGAGAGAGAGGGAGGGGAGGGTGGGGGGCCCTTTTGGGAGCCTGGGGGACCTTTGGGGGCCGGTGGAGGGCCTTTGGGGGTCCTGGAGGCCGGTTGAGAGCCTGGGGGACATTTGGTGACCGGGTGAAGGCCTTTGGGACCCCGGTGGTCTTTTGGGAGCTCGATGTGCCTTTGGGGGGCCGGGGTGGGCCTTTGAGGGTCTGGGGGCCGGGTGGGAGCCCTGGGAACCTTTGGGGACCGGGGGGTCCTTCTGGATTGGGGTATGGGGATTGGAACCCTTTGGATCGGGGTAGGGTGATCGGGGCTCTTTGGGGTTGTGGTAGGGGACCTCACAACACTGTTCAATGGAACTTGTGTATTATAACGACCACACTCAAAAATCATCTTTTAAATCATCTTTTCAATCAACGTCTCTAACGGTTTCGCCGAAATAATTCCATAAGCTGTCTAAAACCGTTTCGCCCAAATAATCCCTAAAAGTAATTTCATCGTGTTCCTTTTGTTTGGTATCTCAGTGCTTTCACATTTCAAATTTCTAGGAAACCCTTTCCTACGTTAATCTCTTCATCTCATAAATTTTCCTAGCTAAACTATCATGGTTTCGTTAGAATATCAATTTATCTCTCCGACTTAAAGCTCCGTGAAGCCGTATTTAAAAATAGAATTTCTATCTCTTTAGACTCCCACATAATTCCAAGATAACAAGTGATGTCATTTATAATTCATGACACTATGGATCAATGAAGCCATTAAAATAGAATATTAATTTTTCTCTCTGACCTAAAGAACGTTTATCCCTCAGACCTAGGATTAAAGAAGCCTTAATTTTTCTTAATTCCCCCTTCGTGAAGCCCTATTTAAAAATAGTATATTAATTTTTCTCTCTGACCTAATGAACGTTTATCCCACAGACCTAAGATTAAAGAAGCCTTAATGTTTCTTAATTCCCCACGCTCGTGAATCAATAATTCCCCCATCGATTATGTAAATCACCCCGCATGTCATTCGCACGTGGCCAAACAACAACAGATCGATTGACCTTGACACACCCCCCATTAGACTCGATCGATAATCCTTGAATAAATTATGTCCCGTCAGCATTATGTAAATCACCCCTCATGTCATTCGCACGTGGCCAAACAACAACAGATCGATTGACCTTGACACACCCCCATTAGACTCGATCAATAATCCTTGAATAAATTATGTCCCGTCAGCATTAAACTAAGTTGTAGATGGCAGCAGGGGTGTTCTCGTCGGAGTAGCACCTCCCTCTCTACTGGCCAATCCATCACTAAATTCGTTTTAGTGATGGTAAAGTTCAGGGGGGTAAAGTTCATTTCCGACGCAAATGTATGTTAAATTTTGATTCAGGATGCAATTCTGACTATAAAGGTAAGTTTATTTCTTAGCTACCTGAATAATCAGTTAATATAAACCTTGCCCACAATTGATGCATAGCCTAACCAATACTCCCTTATGTCGGTAGTTTACACCAATCAAAGGCATTGCATAAAAAATAAAATAAATACTTGGCTACCTAAATAATAGTCCAGGGTTCAGCTTTTTGAAGTTTCGGCAATTACATCACCGTAAGCCAGTGTTGCTACATAAACTTTTTTAAATACCGAGCATAAGCAATCTTTGAGAATTTTTCAGCCTTTTGTTTGAAAAAATAAAATTTTCCCTTAAAATCCTTACTTTACCCTAGATCTCCCTAAAAATCATTACTTTACCCCAGATTTCTCTTTGTCCCTAGATTCAAAATCAGTGTCCCTAAAAGAAGTGATTTCTCCCTAAAATAAGGTAATCTCCCTAGAAGTGGAAGCCCTGATCTTCGACCAAATTACTGCCATTGAAAAGCAAGTTTCTATAGGTAATTCTCGTCTATCGAAACTAAACCATCTTTTGACATCGATAATGACACAAAAATCTGTCAAAGTTTTGATTGTACTAAAGGGTATGATTTTTGCCTTTGATTTTTTTTCTTATTTTTTTTAATTTTTTTTATGATGGACAGACAAATATCCTAGCACCAGATACAACACTTGTATCTGATATTCCAGTTGCCCCTAACCCTGTTCTCCTTCGATGCTTTTAGTGCGCGTTGTATCTTCTTTGGAACGAATTAGCAGACTTTTTGAGGGGAATGTTCACAGGAAGAGCATTCCAAACAGGAGTACAACAGCAAACGGCGCTAATTCTCAAGTGCTCGATTCTTGACTTGTCCAACATTAAAATAGTTGAATAGATTGGCGCAGCTTCACATCTGCTTTACCTATTCGGGTATTTTGAAGGTTACAAGTCTTTTTTTCCTTTTTCCTTATCTACCAAAGAATAAAATTTCATTTTATCTTCAAAAAAAACCGTAAAAGGACTCCTTGCTGATAAAATAGGATATTTTCTTGATTTTCAGACTTACCCCCCACCCCCCATTTCAAACTTGAATTAATTTGCAAAAATATCATTGTGAAACTGGTGAAAGACCCTTTTTACTTTAATTTTTGTTTTCCACGACCTCAATAACCTCATAGAAGAAATCCCTTTTATCACTTTTAACAACAAAATAAACCTTTGAGCTTTTTGCCCCTCCTCCGTGCTTTAAGGAAAATTTGACTCATTTCGCCTTGGGTTAGCGATGCTGGTTTTGTATATATTAATAAGCTCGTTTTTCTCTATTGAATAGTATTAAAATCATTTTGTTGCAATGTTCAAGGTCTAAGTGTATTTTGATTGTCTAGAACCATATTTCGTTTCACAAAATATCTTTTACGTTTCTTCTCATGTATCCGCAATTGGTATATTGTAAGAATTTTTAATATTTTGACCACATTTCTGCCGTTGAAAGATGAGTTTCTATAGGTAATCAGGGCTGTCATGTATGTCGGGAGGGGGTGATGCCCCATCCCAATGTTTTTGGTCACTCAGTAAAAAAAAATAAGTCGGTAAAATTCTTTGTTCAGTTCAATAAAGACCACGGGAATACCGACATATCATCTATATAAATTTTGAACTTGGCCGGTAAACGCAGCAGTTTTACCAACTCCTGCCATGATTTTATGGATGGTGCCACAACTTTTCATTTGGGTAAATAAACAGCATTAAAATAGTGACATGATATGTACCAAAATATAAATCTCGCTTGATAAATGCAGCGGTTTAACCGACTTGTGCAGTGACTTTACATATTGTATTTGAAACGGACATTATGCTAATTATTGACAAAAAACAGTCGGTAAAAACGACTAGCCAGTCGGTAAAATCTCTAGCTCCCCCTCAAACATTTTGGCTAGTAATGACACTGTAGGTCATTCCTGTCTATCGAAACTAAACCATCTTTTGACATTGGTAATGACACAACAATCTGTCAAAGTCTTGATTGTACTAAAGGGTATGATTTTTGTCTTTGATTTTTGGATCTTTCTGTTTTCTTTTTTTTTGTATGAAGGACAGACAAATATCCTAATACCCAGATTCACGGCACCAGATACCCACATTCACGGCACCTGATGCAACACTTGTATCTGATATTCCGGTTGCCCCCTACCCTGTTCTCCTTCGATGCTTTAAGTACGCCTTGTATCTTCTTTTGAACGAAATAGCAGAGACTTTTTGAGGGTAACGTCCAGAGAAAGATCATTCCAATCAGAAGTGCAACACCAAACTGCACTATATCTCAGCTCGATTCTTGACTTGTCCAACATTAAAATAATTGAATAGATTGACGTGGCTTCACATCTGCTTTACCTAATCGACGAAGGCAGAAATAACGTAGTAAAACTCATCAGAAGGTAGTAAATGAGTCTACTTTATATATCTTGAAGTCCTGGATTTTTCTTCTCTTTTGCAGGGTATTTGATTAAGTCGTTTTCTACTTTTACGCCTTAGTTACGTTTATTCAATCTTAAAAAAAAGAATTTTCTTCACTTAGGGTTTCAGCAAAAGGTAACTAGCTCTACAGAAGACGCATATTATTTATGTTCCGTAATATTGCAATTGCGGGTGTTTAGAAGGTTATAAGTCTTCTTTTTTTTCTTTTTCATTATCTACGAGTACGAAAACCCTAGAAAGGACTCGTTGCTCACTAAAATAGACTATTTCGTTGATTTTACGACTTAAACTGTCTCGCTTTAAACTCCAAGGAGGAATTTGCAAAAAATATCCCTGCTAAGATGGTGAAGGTTCCCTTTACCTTCATCTTCGTTTTCTGCGAACTCAATAACCCCATAGAAGACATCCCTTTCTATGTATTATCGCGAAATGAACTTTTGAGCTTATTGCCCCCTCCTCCATATTTAAAGGTAAAATTTGACCCATTTCGCCCTGGGGTAGTGATGCCGATTTTGAATATGTTAATAAATCGGTTTTCTATATCGAACAGTGTTAAAATAATTTTTGTTGCAATTTGCTCAAGGTCTAACCGTATTTTGACCGTACTAATAACTTGCTTCCGTTTCACTAAACGTCTTTTACGTTTTCCCTCATGGATCTGCAACTTGTATATATATATATATATATATATATATATATATATATATATATATATATATATATATATATATATATATATATATATATATATATATATATATATATATTGATTTATTTATTTGTGCCCGCTTACAATGGATAAATGGAAAAAAAATTGGAGTACAAAAGAAATAAAAGAAAGAAGAAAACATATCTGACACTAAAAATTAAATGCAGGTATTTCATTCACAGAAACGATGAGTCGTAGAGTTTATTGAGGGATCGTCCTGAGGCTCTCCATTCTATATCAATCACCTTGGTGGATGGATCAAGGATTCCATATATGGATGAGATCTCCATGTTAGAAATCTTAGTGGAAGTCCCAGCAAAAATTTTTGTAAACCTATAATACGTGGTTCGTATTTTTCGACGCTCGGTGAGGGACAACATTTCCCACAAGGGTAATATGTACCAGATGGCAGGAGAGACGATGGTGTTGTATAGTTTTGACTCAATAAATCGGTTTAAACGACCCCTTGCATTTGACAGCTTTCCCATATGCTGAGCGGATAGATTCACAGACTGATTCGGTCAACAAGCCACTAGTTGACCTAGGCGTCAGACCGTACGTGATACCAAGGTATTTTAGGAACTGGGACTGCTGGATTCTGATACCATCAAGGACAAGATTGGAATTGGTTGAGTTAGTGCCACTAAAAACGATAAATTCCGTTTTCTCTATGTTGACTCGTAGGCCTATTCTTCTGTATAGGATCACTAGGAGACGAAGATTCTCTTGTAGTCCCCTTAGCGTGCTGATTAGGAGCAACAAGTTATCTGCATAAGAAATTAAACTTAGATCCAAGCCCTCCAAAAAGAACGTCCCTCGAATGAGTCTAGTTACAGAGTAAATCGCAGAATTGAAGATGATAGGGCTTAGAGCAGATCCTTGACAAACTCCTTTGAAGAGCTGAATGGGTTCAGAAAGCTTCTGCTTGCGGTTACTGGCGATTGTTTCCCATCCCAAAGCTAGACAAATATGCGTGTGGAAGTACCAGTAATGGAGAACAAGGACAATGCGGGGGTCGACTCCTGAATCTAAGAGACACCACAGTGCTTGCGAGTGGACGACAGAATCGAACGCAGCAGAAATGTCAATGCTGCAGGCAAACAATGGCTTTTTAACTAAAGATGTAGACCTCATTATTCTACTTAGTAACCGATGGGCGTGTCCACAGTTCAACCCATTTCTGAATCCAAGTTGTTTGTCTCCCATAAGAGCGTGCGACGTAATATGGGGCAAAAGTACCTTCTCAAATACTTTGCTGATAACCGATGAAACTGTGATTGGCCTTTAACTTTTACAAAGATAGGGGTCTCGATTCTTTTTCAGAATATTGGATGCGCGGCAACCATGAAAGTTGGCAGGTGTGAGTTCCTGCTCTATGCTCATTGGGAATAGTAAGGCTAAGTACTCATGCAGAAGTTCTGTGCCGTGCTGTAAGTGCCTTGGAGTGACCCCGTCGAGCCCTGGAGACCTGTTCTTTTTCAATTTTCTCACTATTATCTCAATATGCCATTTGGAAAAAATGACAGCAGCGCGGTGAAGGTTTGCGCTGATTAATTGCCTATCTAACTCAGATTTATATACGGAGTCCAGCTCGTTGGGTGGCCCTGCAAAAACGTCCTTGCAATGGTTTACCCAACTTTCGTCGGGAATGGGACTTTGCACAACAGCGTCAGCCCTGTTAGATTTGAGTCGTTTTCGTAGGATGTTTGGGTCACTCCTGCAATCACAAGACAACTTCTCCACTTGCTGAACTTTCATATTCTCGACAGTACGTTTGAATTCTTTTTTAGCATATCGAAAGCACTGAAAAACTACTCCAAAGTGGAGTTTGTCGCAATCCTTCCACATTTCGTACCATAACTTGGATCTCTTCTTAGCAAACTTGACATTTGGGTTATCCCATCCCTTTTTAAGAGTGTTGGGGTACACTTTTGCCACTGGAACAGCGGCAGATTCAGCAAACTTAATCGAGTGAAGAATTTCGGAGCAAAAGATGTTCAGGGCTAGCCTGTCTTCATTTTGTCCATGAGTAAGCAGGTGGAACGATAAATTGATTTTTTAGCAAGAGTCGAGTCAAGAATATCTTTTTACAAGGACTGATCTATCATGTGCCATTCACTCTTAATAAGCCATGATCGCCAGGGGCACCGCTTATGGGTGGAGAATGGTACCGTTAAGCTAATCCCAAGGTGATCGCTACAATTGTGTTCCGAGTCAACAACGACTTTAATCTCCGTCGGAAGTAGAAAATTCACGAAAAAGTGATAGATTTCTGATGTAGCCAGGGATGCGCTGTCAACAAACGTGAAGAACTGGGATTTTGGAACCGGGGCCATAGCGTCTGGCAGACACCCCCTTAATATGGTGAAAACGATCATCATCTAGGAGCTGACAGTTGAAGTCCCCACTGATAATAATCTTTTCTGACTTTTATTGTTCGGCCAGTCTCCCGAGTCTCGCACAAACCTTCGTGTAACGCCTTTCTGAGAGGACTTTGCGATAATTTGTAGGGATGTATACTGATATGACTATAAAGCCATTTAGGCCAGGAGCTCTGATCGCAGAAAAAGAATCGCATGAATCAATTAGCGTGCATTGCAAATTGGAGTTTGCAATGATCAAGATTCCACCACTCGGCCTTCCAACTGATCTGTTACGGATAGCAGGTTGAAAAAAATAGTCCTTTACTGGAATTCGGTCAAGTATTGCTGAATGATAGGATGTTCTCAAATGTTCCTGAATGCATATTATACTACGCTTGATCACTATATATATATATATATATATATATATATATATATATATATATATATATATATATACATATATATATATATATATATATATATATATATATATATATATATATATATATATATATATATATAGATATATATATATATATATATATATATATATATATATATATATATATATATATATATATATAATATATATATATATATATATAATATATATATATATATATATATATATATATATATATATATATATATATATATATATATAATATATATATATATATATATATATATATATACATATATATATATATATATATATATATATATATATATATATATATATGTATATATATATATATATATATATATATATATATGATATATATATATATATATATATATATAATATATATATATATATATATATATATATATATATATATATATATATCTATATATATATATATATATATATATATATATATATATATATATATATAAATATATATATATATATATATATATATATATATATGTCTATATATATATATATATATATATATATATATATATATATATATATATATATATTATATATATATATATATATATATATATATATATATATATATATGTATATATATATATATATATATATATATATATATATATTATATATATATATATATATATATATATATATATATATATATATATTATATATATATATATATATATATATATAGATATATATATATATATATATATATATATATATATATATATATATATATATATATATATATATTATATATATATATATATATATATATATATATATATATATATATTAAAGTGACCGAATCTCATAGAGGGGGGAATGTTTTTCGGAATTTTGTTCGTCACAACCCTACAAAACAATTCCCCGTTCCAGATATTGAGATAGCCGAAATTTGAGTTCGATTAAATGACGTTAACACGTGCCGCTCGTTGCTCAAAGTTAAATAAAATTCAAATTTTGGGCCAAAAAGCTGACATATTGAGCCATAACTCCAGAACAGTAATTAATAAAAACCCGCTTAATATCTCTAAAGGAAGCCAAATATAGTTCTTCAAAATTCATATTCTAGAAATAATTGTTGTTATTTTAAATCAAACCGAGTTACAGCAGTATTTAGCCCCGAAAACATGACCTGGTCCCACTAGGAGCGCACTTTGTGTATTTTGTGTTTAAGTGATAAATTTTGTTTTTTTCGTATATTTCTTAGTTTAAAATAGAAATATAAGAAAAAAAAGTAATACTGACAAGTCTAATGACGATTTTCCTTTGTCTATCTTGGGCCACATAGTGAGGAATCTTGTAAAAATGTCCGGATGAGGTCCAGTAGTAGATCCTATTTTTGTATCGAATACACCTCTTAACAGAATTTCAAAGATATGATGACGGCAGGCTAGGTATAACAACTCTCTCCCTAACATTTGCTCTAATATGACGCATGTGTCTTTGAGTTTTCCTGGTTTGGATGCTGTAGTGTCGAAGCACATTGCCCTGACGGTATGGGAAAGACCCCATTCATGTAGGCATTCTTATTCGGCTATGGCCTGCTCCTCTCCAGAGCTGTTTGCTGTTACAGGAACTTCCAGCAACTGTTCTTTTTCGCCATATAAAATTACAATAGCTATTCTTCATTTTTTTAAACACCAGGTAAAAGTTTACCTGGACAATGGACAGCCAGGGCCTCTTTTTCAGGTATAAAACAAGCCAAACAAATTGAAAATGAGAGCGATGATGATTGTGTTTTTTTGATTTTGACATGGATAAGGTCATCAATGCCTACCATACCTTTGAAAATAAAAAACCTGGACTAGATAAAGCATTGGAAGAGATTAATTAAAGAAACTTTTTCCGCAAAATAAGTTTTTCAAAGAAAAGTAAAGAGCTCCATTAAACCAGACCATAATTTGCACTTTACTGAAAAAAATAAATGTTTTTACTTTTATAACTTTATTAAATCAAATAATATTAACATTTTGTTTTCCAAATATCAGTACATGTATATTAAACTGACAATGCACATTCATTTGTATTTTTTTCAGTAAAGTACAAATTATGTTCTGGCCTGGGGAAGGCATATTGGTTTTGAGCCCTACTTATGTTAATTTCTGCGTTTTGAGTTTGACTCGGTTATTTATTGTAATTTCTGTTCGTTTTGGGTTTCATTCGTTTATCGATGTCTTTTGAAGTTTCTACGACAAAGATTTCAGTAAGTACCTTATATGCCCCAGGGTATAAATTACAACCCTTGCCCTGAGGGCTGGGGAGGGGGGGGGGGGGTGTCATCCTCAAGGACCTAATTTCCAGAACTTTCAACTATGCTGAACAAAATTGCTATCTCAAAATTTTGATTGGATGTATTTGGGGAAATGGTGGGCGTGAGAGGGGGTTAGTTGCCCTGCAATCACTTCCGACTATTAAAAAGGGCACTAGCCCTTTCAATTTCACATCGAATGAGCCTTTTTTGAAATTTCTACGACAACGCTTTCTATAAAAACCTTATATGCCCCAGGGCATAACTTACCTGAGTGCTGTAAGGGTGTTGTCAGTAGAAAGGGGGGTACCAGCACAGAACGAACCACGTGGTTTATGGTTTTCTCACTGAGAATGAAAAACAGGAATTTTCTCACTTGAAAAAACATGAATTTTCTCACTATGATGGATGTTTTCTTGGACGATTATGGGTGTTGGTCAATTTATTTGATGTTTTTCATGGATGTCAACAGTAATTCATGTCTGTTTTATGGTTTTTGTCAGTGAGAATGAAAAAACAGGAACTTTCTCACATTTATAGATGTCAACAGCAATTTATGTCTGTTTTATGGTTCATTTTCAGTGAGAATGGAAAAACATGAATTTTCTCATATTGATGGTTGTTTCTTGGATGGTTATGTGTGTTGGTCAATTTATTTGATGTTTTTCATGGATGTCAACAGCAATTCATGTCTGTTTTATGGTTTTTGTCAGTTAGAATGAAAAAACAGGAACTTTCTCACTTTGATGGATGTTTTATGGTTCATTGTCAGTGAGAATGGAAAAACAGGAATTTTCTCACTTTGATGGATGTTTCAAGGTGGATTTATTTGCTGTTGTTTGTCCAGGTGTAATGACATTGGGGTGATTTACATAATCGGTGAGGGAATTATTGGTTCACGAAGGGGGAATTAAGAACCAAACATGGCTTCATTGTTGTTTGGCTAGCCTAACCTGAGAAATTGATTTACATAATCGGTTGGGGAGAATGTATTGATTTACGAAAGGGGGAATTAAGAAACAAACATGGCTTCTTTGATCTTTAGGCTGAACCTAACCTGAGAAATTGATTTACATAATCGCTAGGGGAATGTATTGATTCACGAAAGGGGAATTAAGAAACATACATGGTTTCTTTAATCTTTAGGCCTGAGGGATTTATTTATTATTGTTGTTTTGGACAAGTGCATGCTAGGGATGAATGTCAAGGTGTCCAGGAATAGGAAACCGGAAGTACATGCATCCTTCTCAGCCAATCAGCGAGTCGGATACATCCTCCTTCTCAGCCAATCAGAGAGCTGGTTACATATGGTTTTCCCCGTTACAAAACAATTCGCCCATTGAGATTTCGTATATAACGGGCATGCATTGTGATTAAATTATCAGAAAGTAAAGTAACCTGACAATGGATACACCACTAAATGTTATTGATGAGCTTGAAGCCTCGGCAGCCACACTTAGCAATGTGAGTACATTTTCATTTTTTATTTTCAAAATAAAATTATTTTCCTTGGTCACCCTCTAGTATATTTAGGTAAGTACCCCCCCCCCCCCACAAACCTAACCCTCATGCAATCCTTATACTCACTAGAAAACATAAAATATGTTCATTTTATTACATAAACCTAACACCCCTCCCAGCCCCACTCTGATTTTACAAGTATAATTCTTGCTAATAGAAATATTTCTCTTTTTTCGCTAAATTTATTCTTTCTGTAAGCCTATCAAAAAGTGACATTCAACTTCTGTCTATTTCCATAGCTATTAATAAACTGTTTCCATTTAAGCCACCGCCGCCGCTTACTTGACTTAAAAACATTTTTCCGCAATGATTTAAACAGCTGACACCCCACAATTGCACTTCCTGCTTGTTAATCCTTAACGTTAGTGACTTAACCAAAAGGTTTCAACGATAAAAAGGATTTGTTTTTCTCTTTCTCAAATTAAAACGGTTTTAAGCAAAAAGAGATTACTGTTTATTAAGCTTGTGCATTCGTAACCTGTATTTGCTGGAGAACAGGTGAAACGGGATTATTTCCAAAAATAATTACTAACAATATATTTAGGACATTGGTGAAAGGGGGGGGGGTTTGACATGCCTCAACTCTATCACCATTATTGTAAAATGAAAACATAGTGTTTGCATGAATAGTAAGGTTAGGTTGGGATGTCTATGAATAAGCCTTTTTTTTAATTAATTAAAATAGCATTTGATTTCTGAGTTTAGTATATTTTTATTTTTTGCTTTACTGAAAATGCTGGCGTAGGGAGGCTTTCTTAGCGATAAATTCTTTTCTAGACAAAATTATGGTTCGTGTGGATGGTGATACTAATTTTCCTTCTTTTAAAAAGGGGGGAAATTATTTCAATACTAACTTTTTTTCTCTTCTTTAAGGCGAATTGTGAAGAATGCCCGTCGCCGCCACCCAGTAAGAGAGCAAGGGCTAATAATGCAGCCCCTGCGAAGGCGACAGTCATACAATATGGTCGCTGGCCGAAGCCTCCTAAACAAGTGATGCCTGCCCAAGCCGTGCTGGAATGTGACATCGCTTGCACATCCGCTCTCCTTGGACCTCTAATAGCTGCCCCATCAACGCTAGGTCAGGAGGTTACCCTCCAGCATGCTATGTCAGATCCATCTGACACCCAAGCCCAGACGGATTTTGCAAATGTAAGCATTTTTTCCTACCTATCATATAGAAATATCTACCAATTTCTTCCAACTTTTTTAGGCCTTTTCTACATGCACCATTTTCGAACACTGTGTAAAAGTGTATCTCAGCGGGATATTGAAAGATTTTTTCTACCCAAAGGAAATATAATGTTCTCCCTTTTGAATCATGTCAAGTGCACGCATTCACCCTTTGCTAAATTTGATTAGTGAAGCCAAAAAAAAAATGCACTATATCCCGCTCATAATAAGTAGCAAAATCCATTGCATTATAAATTGCTTTATTAGCGAATGGTTCACATTGCCTCTACAATAAAAAAAAAACAACTTTCTATCGGAATGAGTTGTGTATCATGAGAGGAGATGGCTATCCTTTTCAAATCATGTTTTTTTTTCCAGAGCAGATAAAGAGTATTAATATGAAATATTATTTGGAGGGATTGTTTGAACAATATCAAATTGCCGCCTTCTATGTCATGCGATGTTTTAGATTGTAAATATCTTATACTAATATAAGATATGCTATGGGCCCGAGAAGCGCCGCAGGAAGCGCTGCGGGCCCGAGAAGCGCCGCGAGAAGCGCTGCGGGCCCGAGAAGCGCCGCGAGAAGCGCTGCGGGAAAGCGCCGCGAAAAAAAATAATAATAAAAACAGTAGGGCTGATTTGAACACTGAAACTTTTTTTTTTTGAACAAAATCAAATTGCCGTCTTCTATGTAAAGCGACGTTTTAGATTGTATTTATCTTATATTAAGTTGGATTTTCTTTCAGTTGAATTAACCAAATGCTACTATGCGCATACTGCTACTACTACTACTACTACTACTAAGCGCTGACTTTAAATAATAATCTAAATTTTAAAAGCAGTAGGGGATGATTTGAACACTTTGAAAATAAGCTATTTTTCATTTATAGATTGGACGACCATTGGTCCCTTATTCTTTGTCTCCCCCCTCATCAGTTGGAGAAGGTGAGGAGCTCTCCAACAACATTTCACCTTGGAGTGATATCGCTAATTCCGACGAAATACCTGATAATATTGATGAGTATTTAAATGATTTTTTAAATGTAGATAATAGCACAGTTGAGCTGGGGGACTTGAGCCCAAATACGCTACAGCTTTTGGAGGATTTTACAAACGAATTAACAGGGAACCCTTCTCCTCCTCCTCCTCCAGTCTCCAATACCCTAACGAGTCCACTTCAAACAACTGAAGTGGAACATAGCCCAAATATTGTTGAACAACTTGGGAGAGGGGTGATATACAAGAGGGGGAGGGGGGTACAACTTTTCCAGACTTTCAATTATCCAATACAATTTTAAATGCAATAGTTGTTTACATTGCGTCTTTTGGAGACCCTTTTAATTCACTTATGGGGGGAAAATTTGTTTTTGACCCCGTAGAAATTGTGCATGCCTATGTAGATAGAATTCGTGCACTGCTGGAGAATCAAATTCAATTGTGGGGGAGGGAATCAATTAAGGTTTCTATTGTTTTAAAGGTGTTTTATTTAAATGAGGGGAAAAGCGAAGTTTATCACCATTATATACATTCCGAGATGCGTTTGGTTTATTGGAATTTAGAAAATTTTGAGGGTGCTTTCATGGATTGGGTAGGTCAAATTATAACGCATCTTGAGAACTTTAACGAAAACGGTAGTGGGTCTCTAGTTCTTTTTGTTGAAAATTTAAGTGTAAATATTTGTAAATTTAAGAAAGATTTTATTTTAAGAGGGGGGGCAGGGTCTGAGAGGTCAGTAGTTTTAAATTATAATCCAGATCTAGAAGGTTGTCAAGGTGTCCAGCGGATTTGTTTTGAAACAGGTCAAAATGTTTCAGGTATGCTTTCCTCATATCAGCATTCGAGCCTCTAGCACGTGACGCTTCCAAGACGAATTTAGACAATTGGGCTGTACATGGGAAGGACGGGTCCGATTTTCCCACTGTAGATTTCTCGTGTTTAGAAGGAACATACCCAGTAACGCTACGATCTATTGATATTTTTGAAAGGGCTAATGCCCATTTAAATATCGGCGTTACTGTGGTTCAGTATGAAACTGAATTTGAAGATGGGGCTCGTTCTAAAAAGAAGGGGGTGGTCTTCCCTGAAAGGGGCCCGTCAATTGATTTGGTCAGACACTGGGTTTGGTTGTTATACACACCCCCTAGTGACCCTGCCAATTCAATTGGCCATTTTAATCCTATCACAGACATCAGTAGAGTTCTGGGGGGTGATAGGGATCTAGGGGTACGTTTCTACTGTCCAACATGCCTCTCACATTCTGTAGTGATATTAAACTACGGGATCATATGAGCATTGTAGCCGGCATGGCTACCAGACAGTGGAAACGGTTTCTGGGGATAGGGCCATTTTACGCTTTAAAAATTTCCAAAACACCCTTCTCCAGTGCAACAAAATATCTTTAGACTGTGAAGCTAAGCTGGTGGAGGTGAACGATCCCCAATTTCCAAACCGAGTCAAAGAACACCAAGCTATTGCAGTGTCCTATGCTCACGCGCAAAGAGACAGTTCTAACACCATGCGGTTGTTAGAAATAGTAGAAACATTGGATGAGGGGGAGGGCATGGTCAAGGCACTGACTAAACTAATTGGCACGGCTAATGGTGCTATTTCTCGTTTGAGAAATACCCATTATCCAATGGTGCTGTCTGCAGAGGATCGTCTCGCGATTAAAAATCAAAAAATATGTTGGGTTTGTAAGGGGGAGTTTGTAGAGGGGGATAAGGGGACTAAAGGGAAAAGAGGGTGGGAGGGGGAAAGTCAGAGATCATAATCACTTGTGGCAGGAAATATCCTCGGGGGTTAGTAATTTTAGAGGGGTTGCGCATCAATCGTGTAATTTAAATGTTAGCCAGCAGTTTTTTATCCCTGTTTTTATTCACAACTCTAATTATGACTTAAAATTTATTTTACCGGCACTGGCACGTATGCATAGGGAGGGAGGGGGAGTAGACAGTCCATGGGTAAATAGTTCATTTACCTATAACATTATTCCCAAATCGGCCGAGAAGTTGTTGCTTCTCGAACTGAAATGGCAGGCAGTGGATAATGGGCATACGTGTTGGAATAAAATCAGGTTTTTAGATTCCTTTAGTTTTTTTCCCAAGGCATTGAGTCAATTGATTCAAGTGCAGAAAAGCGACAATTTTGATAGCTTTCCCTTGCTTAAACAGCACTTTCCAGACAGTGAAATGTATGATCTGTTGACCTGCAAAGGTGTATACGCATACGATTATTACTGTTCTGGCGCTCGCTTAAGTGAGGTGAAACTACCTCCAATTGAAGCTTTTTACAATTCACTGACCAACAGTGAATGCACAGCCGAGGAGTATGAGTTTGCCAAGAAGGTGTGGTCTAAGGGGGATTGTAAAAATGGGTGGGATTATTGTAGACTGTACTTGGCCAGTGACGTTCTAACTCTGTTGGATATAGTCTGTAAGAACACAGACCAAATCTATTCAGAGTTCGGGTTAGATATAGGCTATTATTTTTCCACACCCCATTTAGTGATGGATTTGATTTTAAAAATTAGTAGGGAGGAAATAGGCCTAATCACAGACGTAGATCAGCACCTTTTTGTAGAGCGTTCAATGAGGGGAGGGTATGTTTTTCATGGGGACCGCGTCTTATCAACCGATCCGAGCGGACAAAGCACCGGTGCAAAGTCAAATGCAGTGTTCTTGGACATGAACTCATTGTACCCCTCGGCAATGTCTCACTACTCTTTGCCGTGTGGGAACTATCAATGGCTTGAGAATCCTTGTGAGTTCCCCGACATTACCACCGTCGAGGACAATGGGCCACAAGGATGGTTCTTTGAAATTGACGGTCACATTCCGCTGGCGCTTCACGACTCCGTCAAAGATTTTGTTTTTCCCTGTATCAATCGACCCGTGAGCAGGGACTCTCTGAGCCCCTACAATCGATCATTGGTTGAGGATATGGGGATGCACTGGACTCCCTCCAAACAGAAACTGATTGCTGATTTGGACCCTAAGGAGAATATCGTTGTTCACCATATGCTTTTGCACTGGATGGTGAGCAATGGTTTCAAGATCACCAAAATACACAGGGTCCTGCAGTTCAATCAGCGACCATACTTGAAAACGTTTATCGACACTTTTGTCGATAAACGCTCTAGGGCAAACTCAAAGGTGGAGAAGGAAATGTACAAACTCATCCTAAATTCAGTGTTTGGCAAAATGTGTGAAAGCGTACGTAATAGATCTCGCTGCGACGTCGTGACTGACCCTCTAGAGTGTGCATGAATTATTGCCGACCCCAATTTTACATCGTTCACGAGCATAGAGACTGGCATGGTTCTTCTACACAGGCGAAAGCGAAATGTGGTACTGAACAAGAATATAGCAGGCGGCAGTTCAGTACTGGAAATTTCAAAAAAGCTCATGTTGTCGTTCTTTTACAATGTGTGCAAGGTGCAATGGCCACGGGAGGGGGAGGTTCAAGTTTACTATGGGGATACAGATTCTCTGCTGTTAAAGGTAAATGGGACCGAAGATTTATTGGGTGATTTAGAAAAGGGGGAACACATCAGCTCGCGGATGGATTTCACCAACTGGAATCCATCACTCTACCCCGAGTTGGTGAAACGTCAAGCCCCAACCAACTATTAATGTTAAAATCAGAGACGGGGAGTGATTTGATATCCAGGGGGTGTTCCCGGGCCCCAAAGTTTATTGCGTTGAAACTCATAGTGGGGATGAAAAAAAGGCGTGTAAAGGGGTGCCTACACATTTTGTAAAGAGCAATTTCAACATGAGCGTGTACAGAGACTGTGTAGAAAGTAGCCTAGTGCCGAGAGCACAAGTGCTTGCAATTCGCTCTCTACAGTATAGAAATTATACTGTGAGAGTGGAAAAGAATGCAATGTCGTGTATATCCGACAAAGTCTATGTGCTCGAGAATGGTGTGAGTGTCCTGCCTCATGGCCACTACCGTATTTCAGACCGAGTTGAATGCATAGACTATCGCAATCAACTTGGTCTGGATAAATTAACCTAACCTGACTAACCAACTAACCCAACCACTAACCAACTAACCACCCAACCCATTCATAAATTAAATGCTCCAACCTGTTCATAAATTAACTAACCCAATCTAACCACCTTAACTCAACCTCATCTAACCCAATCTAACCACACTAACCCAACCTTAACCTAACCTGCCGCAGTGACCGGACAACTATTGTGTACAGTTTTTTTCCACCGCTGCTCCCGGGTGGGGGGCCCTTCCCGCGGCCGCCCAGGGGGGGGGGGTCCCGCCCGCGGCCGGCCTTCGGCCCCGCGGCCCTGGGGGGGGGGAACCACCTTTAAATTCACTTTAATGTTCAACTGTGCTATCCCGTGATTTTCAAGTGTGTTTTTTTTCAAGTGTTGTTTTTTCAAGTGTTCTTGTTGTTGTTGTTGTTGTATAGAAAAGTGTTTAAGTTGACAATAAGTGCTGCTGTTGTACAGAAAAGTGTTGATGATGGACAAAAAGTGTTTTTTTTAAAGACAATAAGTGTTTTTTTATTTATGTTGTACATAAAGTGTCATTTTTATCGTTGTCAATTCATGTTGATCAAATAGAGTTTTCATGCAGCGTCGAAATAAATGCTGCCATGAAATATTGTTGTTGTTGTCAACTGTTCTTGTTGAACAAGTGTTATTCTTTTCGTTGCAGTTCATGTTGATCAAATATTTGTTTTCTTAGTGTCGAAATAAATGCTGCCATGAAATATTGTTGTTTTTCTTGTTGAACAAGTGTTATTCATATCGTTGCAGTTCACATTGAACAAATATTTGTTTTCATCATTGCCGAAATAAATGCTGCCATGAAATATTGTTTTTTTTGTTGTTACTTGAATAGATAGATCTATGGGAAAATTATTGCTACTACTTATTCATTGGACACGTATGATTTACAGTTAGTTGTAGTCCAGACTGTTGTCACACAGCATGTATCAATTTAAAACACCCTTCAGATCGTTTCTGTGTGGTCCCTCAATGTCGGGGAAAACAACACTCTTAGCTAAAATAATTCAAAATTGCGATAAAATGTTTTTGGAAAAGCCGAAAAAATCTACTATTGCTATAGTATTTGGCAGGAGTCCTATGATAAAATAAAAGCTATTGCCACAACCATACCAATACAATTCATACGGGGACTTGATGTTTTCAATAGTATTGAATCGAACTCTTGGTTGATTATTGATGATTTGGCTGAATCCATTGAACAGTTCTCACAGGAAATGCTACAACTTTTCACTGTTCGCTCCCACCATGGACACATTTCCATAACCCTATTTTCTACACAATCTGTTTCATCAGAGCAAATGTATGCGAACCCTTGCTTTGAATTGCACTATCTATATTATCTATCGAGTTGTTCGTGATTCTAGCTCGCTCATAACTCTCAATAAACAGATATACCCCGGCGCCCCTAAATTTCTGTTGTCAGCGTACACTCAGGCGACTAGCAAGCCCTACGGTTACATTTTGCTGGATCTTAATCAGAGCACACCCGAGGATCTACGTGTAGTCACCGACATTTTCAACAATGAAATTACAGTATATCTTCCGGTGAACAGTAGAAAAGGCTATTAGTTGCCATTATGACACTGAAGAAACTACACGAACAACGGCATTTATTTTCCGTTTTAAGCACTTCAAAACCATTGCTTAGGAAGGCCATACTCAAACATGGTGTTGACAATGATTTCATTAATCTAATATCTGAACTTTGTTTAAATTTAACTGAGGGCAATGTTCAACTGCCAGAAGGTGTTAGACAACAGACAAAGCAACATCGTTCCACTGTACGCGCCTTGGCTTGTAAAAACAAGGGAAAAATTTTTAAAAGAAAACGGCTCCTTCAAGCGGGCGGTAGCTTTTTCACACTTTTACTGCCAATAATTGCAGGACTTGTAAACAGTTTTCTCTAGAGAGAGAGAATGGCTAAACCCTATAAATTGACACCATTTGAACTTGTCCTCTCGCCCATCGAACATTTTGAAGACAATCTAAGCAAATTCATTAATGATGAGAATATTGCCGATGACAAAAAACTGCTTTTACTTCAAGATGCATTGCGACGTGTGGACAAACATAAACCTTATCGTGAGAGACCCACCGTCGCCGCCGCCGCCACTGATCCCTCTAAACAGGAAACATCTCCTCAAGATTCTGCAGCAGCACTGCAATCAAAGGAGAAGGAATTGAATTCAATTGTATCGAAAATTGGAAACCTATTGCCACTCACCTATCGTGAACAGAGTAAAAGAGTATTATCATATCTCATGTTGGAAACTGCTGATGAACATCAAGTTCAAGTCGATAGCACAGGGAAACGAATTATAATTCAGGGAAAAAGTTATAATCTAGTTGATTTAATTTGTGATATGGTGACGAATCGTAAAGGACTATTATCCTTTGACAATAATCTATACACCTTTCTAAGTGTATCAAACTTTCCCAAAAGTCTTATTGGCAATAAGCAAATTCTAAAGAAACTAAGAGAATATAGTCCTCCAACAACACCAACACCAACGCCATTTAAAAAAGAAGAAGAAGATTCAATATTTGAAAATACTAGCAGTAGCAGCAGCAATGATTTTACAACACCTATGGCTGCTAGTCAAAAGCGAAGACGAATTGATTCACCCTCCAGTGTGCAAAAGGGGAGTGGACATTACACTACGTGCTTGCGTTCAAAATGGATGAAGTTCTGAAAGGTGTCTATGAAAATATTGGTGAAGCGGGAGGTTTAAGTTCTCCCAAAACGCTTTCTAAAGCTGTCTCCGGCACCACCACATTGAAAAAAGCAAAAGAGTATCTAGAGAATGAACCGAGTTACACACTGCATCGGAATCACAGGCTTCGCAGCAAACAATATCGACAAACTAAAGCCTTTTTCCCTCTGCATATAATGCAAACGGATCTTTTAACTTTAGACGCAGTTCAACGGTGTCACAATGCACCCTACAAATATATTCTGGTGGCAATCAGTGTCTTTAGTCGCTATGCCTATGCCATTCCACTGCGATCAAAGAGAGGTGTTGAAGTTGCTCGGGCCATTGAAAGTATTCTTGAACAGGATTCATATAGAAAAATTCAATCGGATCGTGGCAGTGAATTTGTTAATCCCCATGTGCAAAAGGTTCTTTTGAAATATAATACAACACTTTATCATAGTCACAGCCCAATAAAGGCTGCATTGGCTGAACGATTAATAAGAACGATTCGTCTATTAATTTCAAGATATTGTACCCTGAAAAATACACCGGCTTTTATTCATGATTTAGATAAAATCATGCGGATATACAACCATCGACCTCATCGATCTCTGTCCAACTCAAGCCCTCGGGATGTTCACTACAGTGAAATACATTTGATGCTTTCCTAAAGCAATATTCCAATGGTGAAAAAGAAAAAAAAATGTGAAGAAGAAATTCAATGTTGGTGATACTGTTCGAATTAATAGAACCACCAATATTTTTGAAAAGGGGAATTATTTATGGAGCACTGAACTTTTTAAAGTGTCCAAAATCCTGGACACCGAGCCCACGACATATCGACTGCGAGACACCAAAGATGATGAGATTCTCGGTGGTTTTTATGAATATGAACTGCAAAAAGTTAGAAACACTAGTGAAATTTATCAAATTGAAAAGATATTAAAGAGTCGTACACGCCATGGCAAGAGACAGTTGCTTGTTCGCTGGCTAGGATACAACTCAGATTTTGATTCTTGGGTCAGTGCTGAAGACATTGACAATGCCCAATGATTTCTATGTGACTTTCATGTCCAATGTTTCCGATCCTCTCTACAATGACTTGAATAGAACAAGTGATTTTTGGACGAAACTCTCCCCCACCATCAAATTCGACGACAATAGAAAGTATGAAGTGGCTCTTGTCGACTGTATTCTCAAAAATACCTATGACATCCTGAGAAAAGATCGTAAATATGATATAAAAATTAGACCCTATGATTGGCCGCCACCACCATGTGATCAAGAACAAATTCAAAAAATCAATTGGATGAATTATCCATATATTGAATTACCTTACGAAGAACTCACCTGTATGAACGATTTATGTCGTTCTATTAATAAAAGAATTTCCGCTCGTAAAAAAGGAGCTTTTCATTTCAACTATTCAAAGGAGGAGGGCAAGATCTACATTAGTTCACCTATTGCCAACGAAAAGGTTATTCTCAATGATAACCTAAAGGATGTTCTTGGCTTTAAGCTCAATATAATCAATGGTAAAAGTGCCGGAAACACTAATTTCATTTTTGCTGACTACCCGCCTGCCTTCTCCACAGACACTTGTATATTTCTCTACGCTTCATTTGTGGAAACATCTCGGGTTGGTAATTCAAATGTTCCCCTCCTACGAGTTCTTGAACGAAAAACCAATCAAGAACATATTCACCACTACAATATAAAGCATCTTCAGTATATTCCCGTAAACACTTCCTATTTGGAACTCTGTCAGTTAACACTAAGAACCGAATTGGGTGATCCCATAGCAATTTCAAAAGGTTTGGCTGTGATTACATGCCATTTTCGTCCCATCGTTCAACAGCAAGATGTCTAATAAAAAAGTGGTTTTTCACTTGTCCTGATATTGACTGCTATGTTAATACTCTTGGACCAAGACAACATGGCAATGGAATGGACTATTACAAAGGTCGCTCGTCAATGTCTGGCTACGGTCTTGGCAGTTGGTTTGCTAAGCTGTTTCGCTCTTCACTACCACTGGCTAGAAAATATCTTGTACCGGCTGCGACAGATTTTGCATCCTCTACACTATACGATTGGGGCTCTGGCAAGGATTTTAAAAAAAGTGCTTCGGAAAATCTTAGGTCCAGTGCACGAACCCTTGGCGAGAGATTAAAACAAAATGGTAAAGGCTTAAAAAGGTCAAGAAACAATGCATCACTCATCAGTCTCCACTCAGGTCGAAACGAAAGACATCATCCCTCTTGTCAAAGAAAAGAAGGAAAAAGCCGACACGTAGTGTAAACAGAAGAAGAAGCCCCAGGAAGAAAATTGTTAGATCGAAACTAGATTTCTTCTCCTAAGATGTCCTACCTACCGCATAAGGATTCTCAACCTTCAATCACCGCCTCATTGAATCTATTCAATGCAGAAAATGTTGATGTGAGTGTCAAGCATGGACACTATGAACAATTTTATCCACAACAACCCCTCTCCGATAATATCCACTTTCGAATTTATTCCAATGAAGACTACTTTATGGACATGTCTTCGACATTTATAGATTTACAAATGAAAGTCCGGAAATCCGATGATACAATGCCAATTCGGGGCGATGGAATATCCTATGAAAATTGTATATTACATAATTTATTTCGTCAAATTAGTGTCTACATCAATGGCACGTTGGTGAGCACAAGCAACAATCTCTCAAATTATACAAGCTATATGCAATTCATGCTGATGACACCCAAGTCATACAAGGAATTGAGAGGCACCTCCAATGGATATGAATATATTACTAATACTGATAGTACAGATGCACTTAAAAATGCTACAACTAGTGAATTACATATAGTTGGAAAAATATATCATGAAATATTTAATATACCCCAATGGCTACCGCCCAATGTTAAAGTGGATATAAAATTGACGCTTGCACCCTCCAATTTCATATTGAGAAAAGAACTTGCAGCCAATCCTGATGTAAGTCTCTCCCTCACCTCGGCAATACTTCATGTACGCAAACAACAGGTCATGAGTTCAGTTGCTTTGGCAGTGGAAAAACTGAGAGCCAATGGAAATAATATTAAACTACTTGTTCCTCATACAATCACCAATCAACGTCATATTGCCATGGGCTCACGCACCTTCACCGATTCATCCTTTATCAATGGCGAAATTCCGTCAAAACTCGCTTTGGCATTTGTAAAAAGTGCCAGTGCAATAGGATCGTGGACTGAATGCCCACATAAATTCGAGATGTTTGGACTTTCATCTCTTGTATGCAAAGTAAACGGCATCCCACTCTACAATCTATCTTTTGATAAGTCCTATAGAACATTGTATGAGTTGACCATGCAAACCCTAGATCATGACTCTCAACTATTTGAAAATGGTATAACCGAAGATATGTTTGCTAAAACACTTGGTATCATTGTTCTGGATTTGTCTGGCACACAGGATATGAGTATAGTACGTACGGGGAGTGTGCGTTTAGAGTGTACATTTGCCGATCCATTGGCTGAGAGTATTGCACTAATATAACTAAATCAATATGAAACCTATTGGGAAATCACTCCCGAAGGCAGTGTTCTACTAGACTTGGCGCCATGAACACCAGTCAAATAATCAATGTATTTAATATGGACCCCTACATGTCCCAGTACAAATCCTATTGTCTACCCTCGGACTTTCTTGGAAAAATTCAAAGTGTCAACAATACCTTGATTATTGTTAATAGCAGTCCGTCGACTGTGCTGACGGGTCATTGGCTGTGCATCTTTCAAACAATGAAGACGGTTGAATTTTTTGATCCTCTTGGTCTACCCTATACATTCTACACACCCCACATCAGCAACTATATTGAGAGCAGTGGGAAAACTATTATTCAAAATCGGAAGAGGGTGCAGGATCTAACGACTAAAAGCTGTGGCTTCCATGCACTACTATATTTTGTGTTCCGATGTCGCGGCTATACTTACAAGCAGTTTCTCCACATTTATGTTGACAATCCACGTCTGAACGACTTTCTAGTGGAAAATATCCTCTCAGACCTATACAGTATTGATTTCAGTGCCCTAAGAGTAAAGTGCTTAAAAAATCTTTGTGAATTTGTTTATTAATAAAATGCATGTATATACAACAATGTCTTTAAATCTTCACTTTTGATTTCTTCTTCGATGTATAGGCAATTGTCGTGAACCACTAATGCCGGTAAATCATTTGGATTCACTGTATATTGATCTTGATTGACTGCAAAGTCAGGGTCACATTTTCTACAGTACAATGTAACTTCACTCTTGTCGTATCTCTTTGTATAGTCAATGATACTATTTGCATTCATATTATGAAATTCACGAGTTTCAATCTGTCTATTTGAAGCAATATCACATACAGTGTTTTCAAATGGTGAAACACATTTAAAAAATCATTTAAATACTCATCAATATTATCAGGTATTTCGTCGGAATTAGCGATATCACTCCATGGTGAAATGTTGTTGGGGAGCTCCTCACCTTCTCCAACTGATGAGGGGGGAGACAAAGAATAAGGGACCAATGGTCGTCCAATCTATAAATGAAAAATAGCTTATTTTCAAAGTGTTCAAATCATCCCTACTGCTTTTAAAATTTGGATTATTATTTAAAGTCAGCGCTTAGTAGTAATAGTAGTAGTAGTAGCAGTATGCGCATAGTAGCATTTGGTTAATTCAACTGAAAGAAAATCCAACTTAATATAAGATAAATACAATCTAAAACATCGCTTTACATAGAAGGCGGCAATTTGATTTTGTTCAAAAAAAAAATAGTTTCAAAGTGTTCAAGTAAGCCCTACTGCTTTTTTTATTATTTTTTTTTCGCGGCGCTTTCCCGCAGCGCTTCTCGCAGCGCTTCACCGGCCCCGCAGCGCTTCCAGCGGCGCTTCCCCGGCCCACAGCGCTTCCTGTGGCGCTTCTCGGGCCCATAGCATATCTTATATTAGTATAAGATATTTACAATCTAAAACGTCGCATGACATAGAAGACGGCAATTTGATATTGTTCAAAGAATCCCTCCAAATAAAATTTCATATTAATACTCTTTATCTGCTCTGGAAAAAAAAACATGATTTGAAATGGATAGCCATCTCCTCTCATGATACACAACTCATTCCGATAGAAAGTTGTTTTTTTTTATTGTAGAGGCAATGTGAACCATTCGCTAATAAAGCAATTTATAATGCAATGGATTTTGCTACTTATTATGAGCGGGATATAGTGCATTTTTTTTTTGGCTTTACTAATCTAATTTAGCAAAGGGTGAATGCGTGCACTTGACATGATTCAAAAGGGAGAACATTATATTTCCTTTGGTTAGAAAAAATCTTTCAATATCCCGCTGAGATTCACTTTTACACAGTGTTCGAAAATGGTGCATGTAGAAAAGGCCTAAAAAAGTTGGAAGAAATTGGTAGATATTTCTATATGATAGGTAGGAAAAAATGCTTATATTTGCAAAATCCGTCTGGGCTTGGGTGTCGATGGATCTGACATAGCATGCTGGAGGGTAACCTCCTGACCTAGCGTTGATGGGGCAGCTATTAGAGGTCCAAGGAGAGCGGATGTGCAAGCGATGTCACATTCCAGCACGGCTTGGGCAGGCATCACTTGTTTAGGAGGCTTCGGCCAGCGACCATATTGTATGACTGTCGCCTTCGCAGGGGCTGCATTATTAGCCCTTGCTCTCTTACTGGGTGGCGGCGACGGGCATTCTTCACAATTCGCCTTAAAGAAGAGAAAAAAGTTAGTATTGAAATAATTTCCCCCCTTTTTAAAAGAAGGAAAATTAGTATCACCATCCACACGAACCATAATTTTGTCTAGAAAAGAATTTATCACTAAGAAAGCCTCCCTACGCCAGCATTTTCAGTAAAGCAAAAAATAAAAATATACTAAACTCAGAAATCAAATGCTATTTTAATTAATTAAAAAAAAGGCTTATTCATAGACATCCCAACCTAACCTTACTATTCATGCAAACACTATGTTTTCATTTTACAATAATGGTGATAGAGTTGAGGCATGTCAACCCCCCCCCCCTTTCACCAATGTCCTAAATATATTGTTAGTAATTATTTTTGGAAATAATCCCGTTTCACCTGTTCTCCAGCAAATACAGGTTACGAATGCACAAGCTTAATAAACAGTAATCTCTTTTTGCTTAAAACCGTTTTAATTTGAGAAAGAGAAAAACAAATCCTTTTTATCGTTGAAACCTTTTGGTTAAGTCGCTAACGTTAAGGATTAACAAGCAGGAAGTGCAATTGTGGGGTGTCAGCTGTTTAAATCATTGCGGAAAAATGTTTTTAAGTCAAGTAAGCGGCGGCGGTGGCTTAAATGGAAACAGTTTATTAATAGCTATGGGAATAGACAGAAGTTGAATGTCACTTTTTGATAGGCTTACAGAAAGAATAAATTTAGCGAAAAAAGAGAAATATTTCTATTAGCAAGAATTATACTTGTAAAATCAGAGTGGGGCTGGGAGGGGTGTTAGGTTTATGTAATAAAAAGAACATATTTTATGTTTTCTAGTGAGTATAAAGATTGCATGGGGGTTAGGTTTGTGGGGGGGGGGGGTACTTACCTAAATATACTAGAGGGTGACCAAGGAAAATAATTTTATTTTGAAAATAAAAATGAAAATGTACTCACATTGCTTAGTGTGGCTGCCAAGGCTTCAAGCTCATCAATAAACATTTAGTGGTGTATCCATTGTCAGGTTACTTTACTTTCTGATAATTTAATCACAATGCATGCCCGTTATATACGAAATCTCAAGGGCGAATTGTTATGTAACGGGGAAAACCATATGTAACCAGCTCTCTGATTGGCTGAGAAGGAGGATGTATCCGACTCGCTGATTGGCTGAGAAGGATGCATGTACTTCCGGTTTCCTATTCCTGGACACCTTGACATTCATCCCTAGCATGCACTTGTCCAAAACAACAATAATAAATAAATCCCTCAGGCCTAAAGATTAAAGAAACCATGTATGTTTCTTAATTCCCCCTTTCGTGAATCAATACATTCCCCTAGCAATTATGTAAATCAATTTCTCAGGTTAGGTTCGCCTAAAGATCAAAGAAGCCATGTTTGTTTCTTAATTCCCCCTTTCGTAAATCAATACATTCTCCCCACCGATTATGTAAATCAATTTCTCAGGTTAGGCTAGCCAAACAACAATGAAGCCATGTTTGGTTCTTAATTCCCCCTTCGTGAACCAATAATTCCCTCACCGATTATGTAAATCACCCCAATGTCATTACACCTGGACAAACAACAGCAAATAAATCGACCTTGAAACATCCATCAAAGTGAGAAAATTCCTGTTTTTCCATTCTCACTGACAATGAACCATAAAACATCCATCAAAGTGAGAAAGTTCCTGTTTTTTCATTCTCACTGACAAAAACCATAAAACAGACATGAATTGCTGTTGACATCCATGAAAAACATCAAATAAATTGACCAACACACATAACCATCCAAGAAACAACCATCAATGTGAGAAAATTCATGTTTTTCCATTCTCACTGACAATGAACCATAAAACAGACATAAATTGCTGTTGACATCCATAAATGTGAGAAAGTTCCTGTTTTTTCATTCTCACTGACAAAAACCATAAAACAGACATGAATTACTGTTGACATCCATGAAAACATCAAATAAATTGACCAACACCCATAATCGTCCAAGAAACATCCATCATAGTGAGAAAATTCATGTTTTTTCAAGTGAGAAAATTCCTGTTTTTTCATTCTCAGTGAGAAAACCATAAACCACGTGGTTCGTTCTGTGCTGGTACCCCCCTTTCTACTGTTGTCATCCTCAAAGACTTAATTTCCAGACCTTTCAACTACGTTGAACAAAATGGCTATCTCAAAATTTTGATTGGATGTGTTTGGGGGAATGGTGTTACTCAACAATCAATTTCGACTATTAAAAAGGGCGCTAGCCGTTTCAATTTTCAATTGAATGATTCCTTAAAAAAAACTATTATGCCCTCAGGGCATAGCTTACAACCCTTGCCCTGAGGGCTGTGGGGAGTGTTATCCTCAAAAACATAATTTCCGGACTTTTTAACTACATCGAACGAAATGGCTATCTCAAATTTTGGTTGGATATGTTTGGGGAAATGTCGGGTGTGAGAGGGGTGCTAGTTATCCGCCAATCACTTTCGACTACTAGAAAGGGCACAAACCCTTCTAATTTCCAATAGTGTGAGCCCTTTTTGAAGTTTCTACAATGTCACTATCTATAAAAACCTTATATGCCCCCAGGCCATAACTTACAACCCTTGCCCGAGAGCTCTGAGGGGGTTATCATCCTCAAAGAAATAATTTCTAAAACTTTTAACTACGTTGAAAGAAATGGCTATCTAAAAATTTTAATTAGATGTCTTTGGGGAAAAGGGCGGCGTGAGAGGGGCTTAGTTGCCCTACAGTCACTTTCGACTATTAAAAATTACACTAGTCCTTTGAATTTCCAATCGAATGAGCCTTTTTTCAAGTTTCTACGACAAAGCTTTCAGTAAAAACATTATATGCCCCCAGGGCGTATCTTACAACCCTTAGCCTGAGGGCTGGGGGGGGAGTGTCATCCTCAAAGATATTATATCCGGACTTTTCAACTACTTTGAACAAAATGGCTATCTCAAAATTTTAATTGGACGTGTTTGGATAATTGGTGGGTGTGGAAGGGACGTTAGTTGCCTTCCACTAGTGGTTTGAATTTCAAATTGAATGAGCCCTTTTTGAAGTTTCTACGACAAAGCTTTCTATAAGAACCTAATAGGCTTCCAGGGCATAACTTAAAACCTTTACCCCGAGGGAGTTGCTCTGGGGGAGTGTCCTCCTCAAAAACATAGTTCTATCTGCAAAGCAACTACGCTGAACAAAATGGCTGTCTCAAAAATTTTGATTGGATGTGTTTGGGGAAATGGTGGGCGTGAAAGGGGTGTTAGTTGCCTTTCAATCATTTTGACTTTTAAAAAGGGCACTAGCCATTCCACTTTCCAATCAAATGAGCCTTTATTCAAGTTTCTACGACAACTCCTTCGATACGAAGTGCACTGGTCTAAAGGAAAAAAATAATACACTGTGCCAACATCGTTCTTTACTTAGGCAGCGCGATTGCGCTGCCTATGAAAAAAAGTTTTGTCCAACCACCTGAACAATTAAAAGAAACAAGGGTGGTCAGGGTAGAAAAATTCTTGGAAGAAAAAGAAGTTTTTGTCCCGCCACGTGAACAATTCAAAGAAACAAAGGTTCGGCAATATGTCTTTCATGATGACAAAAGACAAGCTGAGGCAACAGAAGAAGTTTTTGTCCCACCACCTGAACAAATAAAGAAACAAAGGTTCAGCAATATGTCTTTCAGAATGACAAAAGACAAGCTGAGGAAAAGTTGAAGGTCCAATAAAAAAAAAAGTAATTTTACAAAGGCGCCACTTCTAATTTAAGGTCTATTTGGAAGTCATGACATCAAGAAAAGGCTCAAATTGTCTGCGTTTAGATGACAAGCAACAGTGAGAATCCATATATAGAAGCTTGCCGCGTGTCAAGTGCCGAGGTCCGGTTCTATATATATATATATATATATATATATATATATATATATATATATATATATATATATATATATATATATATATATATATATATATAAGGTCTAATTTAAGGTCTATTTCGAAGTCATGACATCAAGAAAAGGCTCAAATTGTCTGCGTTTAGATGACAAGCAACAGTGAGAATCCATATATAGAAGCTTGCCGCGTGTCAAGTGCCGAGGTCCGGTTCTATATATATATATATATATATATATATATATATATATATATATATATATATATATATATATATATATATAATATATATATATATATATATATATATATATATATATATATACATATATATATATATATATATATATATATATACATATATATATATATATATATATATATATATATATACATATATATATATATATATATACATATATATATATATATATATATATACTATATATATTATATATATATATATATATATATATATATCTATATATATATATATATAATACTATATATATATATATATATATATATATATATAATATATATATATATATATATATATCTATATATATATATATCTATATATATATATATCTATATATATATATATATATATATATATATATAAACCGTTTATTCAAATTAATTTATGTTTTCTATTTTGAAAAGACCCTTTCCTAATAACCAGATTCAAGGCACCAGATACTCAGATTCACGGCACCAGATACAACACTAGTATGTGATATTCCAGTTGCCCCTTACCCTGTTCTCCTTCGAGGCTTTAAGTGCGTGTTCTATCTTCTTTTGAACGAGTTAGCAGAGATATTTTGAAAGGAACGTCCACATGAAGATCATTCAAAGCAGAAGTGCAACACCAAACGTTGCTATTTCTCAAGTACTCGATTCTTGACTTGTCCAACATTAAAATAGATGAATCGATTGACGTGGCATCGCATCTGCTTTACCTCTTCGACGAAGTCAGAAACAGCGCAATAAAACTCACCAGATGGTGGTGTTCTACGCCTTATTTTAGTCAATTCAATCTTAAAAAGAATTTTCTCCACTTAGGATTTCAGTTAAAGATAATTAGCTCTACAGCAGACGCACTTTATTTATGTTTAGTAATAATATAATTGCGGGTATTTTGAAATTTATGTGTCTCTTTTTTTTTCTTTTTCATTATCTACGATTACGGAAACCCTAGAAAGGACTCTGCTCACTAAAATAGGATATTTCGTTAATTTTCTGACCTAACCCCTCTCACTTCAAACTCCAAGGAGTAATTTGCAAAAAATCCCTGTGAAATAGAAGAAGGATCCTTTTCACCTTCATTTTTGTCTTCTGCGACCTCAATAACCCCATAGAAGACATCCCTTTCTATATATTATCAGGAAATAAACTTTTCAGTTTTTGGCATTTTATCTTTTAACACCAAACGGCGCTATTTCTCAAGTACTCGATTCTTGACTTGTCCAACATTAAAATACCTGAATCGATTGGCATGGCTTCTTATCTGCTTCATATGTTCGAGGAAGGCAGAAATAACACGCTGAAAATCACCAGAAGATGGTAAATTTACGTACATATCGAAAACAACTATCGATACAACATTTTTTAGTAAAAGGCGGATTTGAGCCATTGGTAACAGCAAACCCTTTAGGAGCTTGACGAAAAGCAGCACTATCCTGAATTATTGAATTTATGCTTGTTTGAAGTCTGTCTTCATATATTTTTTTTTCGTTTTAGATTTTACTAGTTGACTAATTTTTGCATGTTATGAATATGAATTTTCTTTTTATTTCTTAGATTTTTTTTCATTTTGATTTATAAAACATGAAGTTCAGCAATTGCAAAAATTATTTTGGCGAAATAGAAAATTTAGATCATGTGGCCAGAGATGAATTCCATAGACACATTTTTTTTCTATTTCCCTATTCACTCCCCGATTTGTAGAAGGAATGTCAATAGCTAAGTTATAATAGCGTCCAGAACTTACTTTCTTATATGCTTATGCCCAAAATCTCTCTTTCATTTGAGTTTTTTGACAATCAAAAAGAATTGGCAATTTAGTCTAAAGATTTTGTCATTTAATCTTTCAATCTTCCACAAAAGAAATCCAAGATCTTAAAATTCTGGAAGTAAAGAGCAAAGTTGAAACTTAACCGACCAAAAATTATTAATTAATATATTGTGTAAGATATGTACCTATAAAACTTGTTTAAATAAACTTATTCGTGATATTTTCCATTATTTTTGTAATTCTAAAAATTAGCGCTTTATTGAAAACATAAAACCGACACAAAAACAAGATGTTCTATTAGGAAAAGAAAAGTCCATAATTAGCCTGCAAAAATAAAAGACCAGTTTATAAGGTTCTCAATAGAATCTCACCAGCCATGACAGCGACAGCTTTTAGTATACAATAATAATTCTCAAAAACATTTAGCCAAGCTCAGTTTTCAAACAGTTCGCGGTAACGAACTGTAAGTAAGGAGCGACCCGGCTCAATGGTAACCGAAAATCTAAAAAACGGAATTTTGATACCATTAGATACATAAAAAGAATCAAATTTTAATGCTGATTTCAAATATGTAATTTCATCAAGTTTAGTTTTACCCATCAAAAGTTACGCGCCTGAGAAAATTTGGCCGGTTTTAGAAAAAAGGGGAAAGACCCCCTAAAAGTTATAGAACCTTAATGAAATCACACCATCATATTCAGCGTACCAGAGAGCCCTACTGTAGAGGTTTCAAGCACCTATCTACAAAAATGTGGAACTTTGCATTTTTTGTCAGAAGAAAGATCACGGATGCGTATTAATTTTTTTTTTTCCCAAGGGTGATCGTATCGAGCCAGTGGTCCTAGAATATCGTGGGAAGGCTCATTGGAACAGAAATTAAAAGTTCTAGTGCCTTTTTTAAGTGATAAAAAATGGAGGGTAACTATGCCCCCTCCACGCTCTTTTTTTCCCAAAGTCACCCGATCAAAACATTGAGATAGCCATTTTGTTCAGCATGGACAAAAATATGATAACTATGTCTTTTAGGATGACTTAATCACTCGAAGTCCCCGGAGGGAGGGCTGAAAGTTATGAAGTTTACGCAATGTTAACATAAAGTATTGGTTATTGGGAAGTATACAGACGTTTTCAGGAGGGATTTTCTGGTAGTTCGGGGGGAGGAGGGGTGTGGGTAGGGGGTTATATGGGAGGATCTATCCATGAAGGAAGTTTTCATGGGGGAAGGGACATTGCTATGAAGGGGGCGCCGGATTTCCCAGCATTTTTAAAGAAAAAGATCAGAAATTAAATAAAAAAACAAACAAGTTTTTCAACTGAAAGTAAGGAGCAACATCAAAACTTAGAACGAACAGAAAATATTACGTATATGATCGAGTTCACCCCCTTATCAACACCTCTCTTTTTAAGCCAAAGATTTTTTAGTACTTACATAAGAGCTTTTTATTCTAATTAACGGCCTTTGTGATTAAGGGGTCGTTTTTAAAGAATTGGAACAAAATTCGAACTTTAGCTTAAAGAGCAAGGTATTGACTAGGGGGTGAACCCCCTAATATACGTATTAAAAATTTATGAATATAGAAGTTCGTTACGTAGGTTAATTCGTAAGTTACGTATATTTATTACTAATAAAAACGTTCGTTAATAAAATTAAACAAGTTTCGAGAAAGCCGTTTAACCAAATAATAAAAATAAAATAAATTATAAAAGTAAAATTAATATGTAAATTTTGTTTTAATTATTCATGTACGGTGAGCCAAAATCAAAACCTGCATTAATTCAAAAACGATCAAAAATTAAATAAAAAAAACACGTTTTTTTTTTAACAGAAAGTACGGAACGACGTTAAAACTTAAAACAAACAGAAATTTTTCCGTATATGAAAGGGGCTGTCCCCTCCTCAACGCCTCGCTCTTTCGCTAAAGTTTGACTTTCTCACAGCTCTATTTTTTTTAAACAATAAAAAAGTTTAGCGTAAAGAGCGAGGCGTTGAGGAGGGGACAGCCCCTTTAATATACGGAATAATTTCTGTTCGTTTTAAGTTTTAACGTCGTTCCTTACTTTCTGTTAAAAAAAATTGTTTTTTTTATTTAATCAAGTAAAGGCAATAGTTTTCAGCATTCCATAAACGTAAAGAAATACCACGAGTCAGTTTATTTGAGCTAGTGTGCAGATATATTCTGCATAATTTGCGAAGCGATCATTGTTGTTCATTTTGTTTTAGCTTCGCTCTTTACTTTCATAAGAATTTTTTTTAAATTAATTTTTGTTCGTTTCTTTTTAAGTAAGCACAATAAACATTGCAAGAAAATCTTTGCCTAGCGTAGGCAATTAAACTAAACAAGTCATACAGTTTTTTATTAAAATAGGGGAATAAATATAGGTTTTAATTTATACCTTTCTTAAACTGTTTTTACTGACCAATTTTATTATATGTCTTTTGTTATGTTTTTAAGTTTGACTGAAGTTAAACCTTTGTTCATCTAGGCTTGTGATTGTCCATTTCTTAGAAATAAATCTGCCGCTTGACAAATGATGCTATGGTGATTTTCAGTACCTGAAGCACCATAAATGAAAAATACAATCCCATGAGAAGACATCCTTTTGTTTGAGCAAGCAATTGAGATGTATTGCGCAATTCCTTTGCGAAGTCGAAATCACTACTCGAAGATGGGTTACAAGATTTGACACTGTTGTTTTTGATTGTCAAAGTCTAACCGCCTCCCATCTTTTCGATTGTCCTCTCTAGGGATTCGCCGTAATCATAACACTTCGGGCGTTAATTCAATTTTCTCTGGATGGAAGAATCAAATGTTTCCAGAGAAACCGGAGTAAAGCAGTCGTAGCAACTAATTTTACGAAATCCACGAGACTTCAACTTTTGAAATTACCTTTTGGAAATTGGATGGACTTTTTTGTTTTGTTTTATCTGCTTCCTTTGAGGATGTGTTCAAACCCTTAAGTACTTGTTTTGATGACGCCTCATTTACATTTTGTTTTGTTTTTCTTTCCTTTTTCTTTTTCTTTTTAGCCTTTATCTATCTTAATTACTACTACTAGGTATTGCTACTAACAACTCACTGCGGTATTAAGCCGTTTGAGTCTTGCACTGCCACCCACGCTCTTCATCCATCCCAGTCTTTTAAAGGCTACCCTACTTGCCCCTTTCCAAGAAGTTCCAATTTCCTTTAGATCTTTCCTTGCGATCTCTTCCCACCCCATTTGGAGATGACATGCTTCCCGTTGACCCCAGATGGATGTCTGAAAAGGACGGTGTTTGGCAATTTATCATCCCTCATCTGCATAACGTGTCCCAGCCATCATGACCTTTCTCTCGTTACTGCCTTAGAAAGTCGGATAGAACCATATTTTCCTTAAAACTCATCGTATACCTTATGGTCAGTCAAACGAGTGCCCCAAGCTATCCGTGAGCGATTCCTCTGAAAAAACATCCAACAAATCCTCTTCAATCTCCCGAAGCGCCCGCATTTTAGAATCTTACTTGGCCACTGTCGTCACTGTAGGTTTCAATACTCAGGGGCGTAGCTCCAGTATTTTTATTGGGGCGGCAAGAGAGGTCCATATCAGGATATCCGGATAGACAAGGGGCATTGGCTATATACTAATTTTCTCTCTCTAAATTACTGGGGGGAAACTGCCCCCTTTCCCCTCCTCCCAAACTTGTTAAGTTTGTCAAAACCAGTAATTACTGGGAGGGCAACTGCCCCCCTCTCCAATGACACCCTTGCCAATATTCTAAACTTGATTCGCAGGCCTATATTCCTATTCTTCCAGACTTTTGTCAACTGTGAAAAATACCCCTGGCCTTGGCTATTCTGCTTTTTACATCTTCACTGCATCTACCATCTTTACTAACAAAACTGGTGTGCGTGTAACTGAACCACCGTGCAACTGAACCACAAGCAACTGAACCCCTGTAACTGAACCAGCGTGTAACTGAACCACCGTGTAACTGAACCACTGCGCAACTGAACCGCCGTATAACCGAGCATCCGAGCAACTGAACCCTCGTGTAATTGAACCATCGGGCAACTGAACCCCATTTAACTAAACCCTCGTGTTACTAAACCCCCGTGCAACTCAACCCCATTTAACTGAACCCCCATGTAGCTAAACCCCCATGTAACTAAACCCCCGTGTAACTGAACCCCCGTACAACTGAACCACCGTGTAACTGAAACACCGTGTAACTGAACCACCGTGCAAATGAACCACCGTGCAACTGAACCACCGTGTAACTGAAACATCGTGCAACTGAACCACCGTGCAACTGAACCCTCGTGTAACTGAACCATCGTGTAACTGAGCCACTGCACCGAAGCAGGTAATTAACCTTTTCCATACCAAACGATAAACAACTGCGAGCGTAGAAAATACCACCAAATGAAAACAACAAAATAAGCAAAGTGGTAAAAAAATTACAGTATGTAGACGGTGAGAGCCACCGTTAACCCCCCCCCCTCCCCCGTAAAAACCTCCCTTAAAGAAAATACCCAGCGGAAAATAACACCTCACGGAAAATACCCCCCTCCCAGAAAATACCTACCCGTGGAAAATCCCCCCAAAAATACCTCTTGCGGTTGGTTAGTCTCCAATCCCTTTTGGCTTATAAAAAAAGACTAGAAATGCCTTGGGATTATCAAACAATTTCTACCTCCATCCTCCTGACGTCTCTCCCTTGGAGCTAATTCTGTATTTATTAGAAGGCTCATTGAGAGCTGAGATGTTTTGGCATCAAAATGCACCCTTTGAGATATCTCCCCCTCTTCCTAGCTACAAAACAATCAGATAACCCCATTGCAGAAGTTTCAGTTCCTTTTTAAGTTTTTTTTTATTTGTCTATTGTTTACAGATAGTATTTGTCATTGAGAAACATACGGAAATTTTGTGTGTGGGGGTTTTCTGGAGGATCTTTCATGAGAAGAAAGCATTTGCACGGAGGGGGGGGGGAAGATTTACACATAAATTCCTCTTTTCCACTTCCCTTGGAACTTCTCAATTAAACTAAAAAATAACACGCCTCAAAGAAGATTTTTAAATTTTGAAAACCATAATTTCCGCGAGGGTGGTATTATCCAAGTGATGAGATTTCCTTTGGTGGAGGAGGGGAAATTTTCCGTGGGGGAGGGGGGTAAATGCTTGGACCCGTAGAAAGTGACAGGGTGAAGGGAACCCAAATTAACAGACATAAAAAAGGGAAATAAATCTGGATTTAAGAGTTTATGACGTCCGATTTTCTTCGTTTTTGTGACAACAAAACAGAGTATTTTTATTAATCATCTAGACAGTAATTTATATAAAGACTTAAAAAAGCAAACAATTCCAACAAAGTTGAACATGTAAAGATTCTAACTTGCGTTTTACCCAATGTAAGTACGGTGGTTGAGTTGCACGAGGGTTCAGTTGTACGGTGCTTCAGTTGCATGGTGGTTCAGTTGCATGATGGTTTCAGTTGCACGGTGATTCAGTTGCACGGTGGTTCAGTTGTACGGTGGTTCACTTGCACGGGGGTTCAGTTACATGGTGGTTCAGTTACACGGGGGTTTAGTTAAATGGGGTTGAGTTGCACGGGGGTTGAGTTGCATGAGGGTTCAGTTAAAGGGGGTTCAGTTGCATGAAGGTCCAGTAGCACTAGGGTTCGGTTGCACGGGGGTTCAGTTGCTTCTACCTTGATTATACGGTAGTCTATGCCTGCTTTATGCTACTAATCAAACAAATAAAAGCCTGATTCTAGCGATGGGGTTTAATTTAGTCCTGAATATGATTGAGTGTGGACCCCAGCACCGCTCCGATAAGGGAAGGCCAGCGGCAGTGGGGCCAAAAATAGTAGCGGTGGCGTGCCACTGATGATTTCTTCGCGCCACCGCCGGTGAGATGTCGGCTGCACGCCGCCGGCGCGATCAATGTTGACCGCAAGCATTAATGTTTTCATCAGTCTTTCTCAAATCCCAGCTTGAATTTACAACAGATTTGGGCCTATTCATTAGTTAAAAACTTCTCAAGTCGCTGGCTGGACGCTGGTCTTCTTAGTTATTCCTCAAGAGAAGTAGAAATCTGGTAGAAACGAAATGGCTGTGGTGTTTCAGAACCTTTGCATACTAGTTGAAATAATAGATAATAGATTCGCCGTGGCATTCAATAAGATTCAAGGAATCTAAATTAAATGGAGCGCACACAAAAACCAAGTTAGGCCAGTAAACTATGAGAAATCCAAAAATACCCAAGACAATGAACAAGTCCCAATGGGGGGTCCTGGGTCTATCAAAATATTTTTATGGTTTCCCAGGGAAATTAACATCATTTTCTTCTGTCTTCGCTTTCAATGAAAAAAATTAGCTTTCTGGCATCCGTGCTTTCAATTAAAAAAAATTGAGGTACTATCATTTAAAAATGATAGCCCCCTATAGGCAATAACATAATTTTTTTTATATAAATCATATTTCTGGGGTCACTTCCGTTTCGATCTTCAATTCCCCAACCTTGTACATAGTCTATAGCTAAATTTTGTCTCAAATTAAGTTTTTTTTTGGGGGGGGAGGGGGTAAAAAAATTTCAGAAAGAAGATTGTGTTTTCTTTAATCTATCAGGCGTTCAATAATTGTGCATTAAACATTAAGAGAATGTATATAAAAATAGCAAAAGAAAAAAAATCTACAACCTTACGATTCAGCAATCGCAACAATCTGTTGACTATCAATTTCAAAATCCAAATGAACCTGTATAGTGTATTAAATAAAAAAAACAAGTTTTTTAAACTGAAAGTAAGGAGCGACATTAAAACTTAAAACGAACAGAAATTATTCCGTATATGAAAGGGGCTGTCCCCTCCTCAACGCTTCGCTCTTTACGCTAAAGTTTTTTATTGTTTTAAAAAATAAAGTTATGAAACAGAATCAAACTTTAGCGTAAAGAGCGAGGTGTTGAGGAAGGGACAGCCCCTTTCATATACGGAATAATTTCTGTTCGTTTTAAGTTTTAATGTCGCTCCTTACTTTCAGTTTAAAAAACTTGTTTTTTTTATTTAATTTCTGATCGTTTTTTAGTTAATGCAGCTTTTATTTTGGCTCACCGTCATTGAATAAGTAAATAAAATTTGCATAAAATTTTTACTTTTCTTTTGCTAAATGGATGTCTCTAAATTTGGTTATGACGTAATTTACAAATTATCTTACGTAACTAACTTCGATATTCGTATATTTTTCTTCTGGCAAAAAATACAAAGTTGCAGATTTTTGCAGATATGAGCTTGAAACCTATGTAATAGGGTTTTCTGATACGCTGAATCTGACGGTGTGATTTTCATTAAAGTTATTTCACTTGTAGGGGATGTTTCCCCCCTCTTTAAAAAATCGGGTAAATTTTCTCAGGCTCGTAGCCTTTGATGAGTAATACTAAATTTAATAAAATTTATATATTTAGAATCAGCATTTTAAAACCCATTCTTTTGATACATTTATTGACATCAAAATTCCGTTTTTAAAAGTTTCGATCACTATTGAGCCGTATCGCTTGTTTTTTTGTTCTTTTTTTTTATTACGTATATGTTATTACGTATATGAGGGGGTTCTCCCCTTAGTCAATACCACGCTCTTTACGTTAAAAGTTAAAAAAATTTTAATTCACAAACCCCTGAATCACAAAGGCCGTTTAGTTAGAATAGATAGCTCTTTTGAAAGCACTAAAAAAAACTGTAGCGTAAAGAGCGAGGTATTGACTTGGGGGAGAACCCCCTCATATACGTTATAATTTCTGTTCGTTTTAAGTTCTAATGTTGCTTCTTATTTTCAGTTGAAAAAAACTTGTTTTTTTTTATTTAATTTCTGATCGTTTTTTAAATAATGCTTGGAAATCCGGCGCCCCCTTCATAGAAATGTCCCCTACACCAAAGAAACATCCTCCACGGAAAGATTCTTCCGAGTAACCCCCTCCTCCAGCCCCACCCTCCAGAAAAAATCCTTCCTGAAAATGTCTGTATACTTCCCAATAACCAATAAATAATGCTGGCAAGTCTGGCGCCCCCTTCATAGCAATTTCCCTTCCCCCATGAAAATTTCCTTCATGGAAAGATCCTCCAACATAACCCCCAACCCCCCCCCCCCCACTACCAGAAAAAAAAACCCTCCTGAAAACGTCTGTATACTTCCCAATAACCAATACTATATGTTAACATTGGGTAAAGTTCATAACTTTTAGCCCTCCCCCCGGGGACTTCGGGGGATTAAGTCATCCTAAAAGACATAGTTGTCATATTTTCGACCATGCTGAACAAAATGGCTATCCCAAAATTTTGATCGGGTGACTTTGGGAAAAAAATGAGCGTGGGAGGGGGCCTAGTTGCCCTCCATTTTTTTGGTCACTTAAAAACGGCACTAGAACGTTTAATTTTCCGTTCCAATGAGCCCTCCCACGATATTCTAGGACCACTGGGTCGATACGATCACCCCTGGGAAAAAAAAAAACAAAAAAACAAACAAACACGCAAGTAATAAGGCATCTAGTACCACTGGACGTGATTGCGTAATATGCCTTACCACGGGTCAGTCACCTATTACTACGAACGGTACATGCCTTACCAGACGGGTTTTCTGAGGTAAGGCCCATTTTTTGGGGTCAAACAGAGGGAGAGTGGCAGTTAGTCCATATACAGTAACTTGATTAGTTGTTTTTTTTTTTTAAACTTGGCAACGTATAATGTACTCAAGCAAAAAAAGAGAGTGAGTATTTGACATTTTTGCAAAAAGGGATAAGGAATTCGCAAATTGGACACTATGAACGATATTAATTAACGTTTTGAATTAGGACTGGGAATGATTCTAATTAGTGATTGGATTGTATGAAGGCGGAGAAAAAAAAGGGGTAATTAGTGATTGGATAATTTTTAACAAGAAATGACTGAAAAGTGTTTTGGAGGAGATGGGATGATTGTGTACTGTATAATACACAAGTGATGGTTTGCATAGTGTTGTCAATTTTAAATAGTTTAGAAATAGAAAAAATTAACAAGAAATGACTGAAAAGTGTTTTGAGGGAGTTGAGTTGCACGAGGGTTGAGTTGCACAAGGGTTCATTTACATGCAGATTCAGTTACACGGGGATTAGTTAAATGGGGTCGAGTTGCATGAGGGTTCAGTCGCACGGAGGTTCATTTGGACGGGGTTTCGGTTATACAGGGGTTCAGTTACATGGGTGGTTCAGTTGCACGGGGGTTTAGTTAAATGGGGCTTGAGTTGCACGGGGGTTGAGTTGCACGAGGGTTCAGTTGCACGGGGGGTTCAGTTACATGCGGATTCAGCTACACGGGGATTAGTTAAATGCGGTTGAGCTGCATAGTCTCGTTGGAAAAAATTGGAGTTCATACTTAAACAGTTCTATTAAGAGCTATTGCTATGGAAATGGCTCATTTTTGAATCAAAACTATGCTTTTCCGACTGAAGATACACATTTGAATCAGAAAATGTGAAAATGTATACAATTGAAACAGAGAAGTGTGTTTTGACGATATTTTTTATATTTTCGTCTGAAAAATAGGAGTTCACGCTTAAAAAGTTCTATTAAGAGCTATTTTTATGGAAATGCTTTTACAGTCGGAAATGTTCGATTAACATTTGCAAAAAGGGGTAATGGGATTTGCGAATTGGAGGAGAAGGGGTGATTGTGTACTGTATAATACACAAGTGATGTTTTGGAGAGTATTGTCAATTTAAAATAGTTTAGAAATAAAAAAAAATTAACAAGAAATGACTGAAAAGTGTTTTGAGGGAGATGAGTTGCACGAGGGTTGAGTTGCACGAGGGTTCACTTAAGGGGGTACAGTTACACGGAGGTTTAGTTAAACGGGGGCCGAGTTGTACGAGGGTTCAGTAGCACGATGGTTCAGTAGCACGGGGGGCTCAGTTGTACGGGGTTTCGGTTATACAGGGGTTCAGTTACATAGGGGGTTCAGTTGCACAGGGGTTTAGTTAAATGGGGCTTGAGTTGCACGGGAGTTGAGTTACACGAGGGCTCAGTTGCATGGGGGTTCAGTTACATGCGGATTCAGTTACACGGGGATTAGTTAAATGCGGTTGAGTTGCATAGTCTCGTTGGAAAAAATTGGATTTAGCAAATCGATTCCTTATATGCATGCGGTGAATAATGCTATTTCATGATTGACATGTAAAAAATTTGCGGCACAATATAACTAAATTAGCATGCATATATTTAGGCTAATGAGATACAGGAACCTTCAGGGTGTTACAAATTTTATAGGCCTGTATACAATTCAAAAATTACCAGTTTTATTGGAACTCAAACATCGTCTGCGGGACATGTACTCGCCTTGTTTTACCAGTTTTAATGGTTTTAAGCTATTACTAAAACCTTTATAAACATCAACTTTGGTGAAAATCAACGCTACCAGTGGAATACCAAATAAAATATATAAATATGAAATAAAATCCTGATTCACACAGCCTTGAGCATCCTCAAATTCAATGAGGAAGATTATTCTAGTTGATTTGTACACATACATGTCACGTGTGTGGAGATCTATTTATTTCTTAGAAGGTGGGGGAGGGGGATTAGAAGTGTGGATCTAGATCCTGAATTTGGAACAAATTTTGAATGCAGGAAGTTCAAACTGGACCTCAAAAGCTCATTATATTATTTTTATTATTATAAAACAATTTCAATTAAATACACGAGAATATTCAAAGCAAAAGAAGACATTGAACTGAAATCTAACGAGACCTAATCTCGAAAGGTCATTATTTTATTTTATAATTAAACAATTTCAATCAAATAAACGAGAATATTCAAAACATCATGAGCCTTGGCTATTCTAATTTTAAAATGTTAATTCCAATATGTAAATAAAGAAATAATAATAAATGTTGCGTTTAATGTTCTATTAACCAATCCCCACACTGGCCTTGGGAAGGCATAGGGGTTTTGCCCCCAACTTATGTTAATTTCTGCTCGTTTTGAGTTTGACTCGATTATTTATTGTAATTTCTTTTCAGTTTGGGTTTCATTTATTTATAGATGCTGATTAGTGGTAGTTTCACGTTTGGTAGATTATTTGATTTTATTTTTGCTCAATTTTTGTTTAATGGAATTCTTTACCTTTCTTTGAAAAACTTATTTTGTAGAAAAGTCAATATAAAAGGGTTATTCAAATTCTTCCTTGAGTAGCTACCACTGTGAGGGATCTAAGCCCTTTTTGGCCCTTGATGCAATAGGCAATGGGATATTATAGTGAACATAGCTATAAATTTAATAACATAAAATATTTGATTCAAGATGTGAAATGCATTAAGAACCTTACCTCTTTTCAGAGGTTAAGAGACGTATTGTTTAATTAAAATAGGAAGCTTTTTTAAAAGTATAAAACGCTTTAATGTTGAGAGTATCATATTAAAAGTATGCTTGGTTTAGCCTCCATCTAGGACATCCGCTCTTTTCTTTATGTGTTTAAGTAGCTTGAAATTTAGGTCTTTAAGCTTGCAAGCTACCTACTGAGAAAACTGAAAATAATTTTATTTTAGGAAGTTGTTGATCAAACCCCCCAGCAAAAGCGAGCAAAGTTGGATGTCACCCCTGACAGCAATGTGAGTCATAGCAAAATACACCATGAAAATACCCCCTTGCACACTTTCGAAGATTCGAGTGCTACAAGAAAACAGATAAGGATACTTATAAAAACACAAGAAAAAGATAGACATTCACTTCTATTTAAAGGAAGAGATGTGAGGCGCTATGCTCAGTTAAACAAAGCAAGGAAGCATCCTATAGTGTTGTTATGCTAAATTTCCAATTGGTCTGTGAATGTTCGTTTCTAAAAGCAGTATTTTTTTTTTGATTTCAAATAAAATTCGTTGGCTTTTTCAATACCCCCATTACTCAAAGGGTCCAGATATTCTTAGAATATAGTTTATATCCTAGCCCCCTGCGATATAACCTATTCATCACTTGAAAAGCCCATATCTGAGGTAGTCACAGCTATTTTTTTTTATCAAGGAATTATCTGAATGCATTTAAGGTATAGTATGAACGGCTTGCAAAAAACACGAAAGTACTACTACTAGTAACAGCTCACTGCACTACAAAACCATTTATTTCATTGAAATGCAAGAGTTTGAATATTTCAGTAGTGTTCTGTCGTGGTTTACCTTGTCACAGAATGGTTTACCATATCACAGTTACATTCTCTTGATTTTTCAAAGTTCATTTTGAATTTCTTTCGTTGAAATGCAAGAGTTGGAATATTTCAGTAGTGTTTTGTTGCGATTTACCTTGTCACAGTTACATTCTCTTAATTTTTCAAAGTTTATTTTGAATTTCTATCATTGAAATGCAAGAGTTGGAATATTTCGGTAGTGTTCTGTCATGGTTTACCTTGTCACAGTTACATTCTCTTGATTTTTCAAAGTTCATTTCGAATTTCTTTCATTGAAATGCAAGAGTTGGAATATTCCAGTAGTGTTTTGTCGTGGTTTAGCTTGTCACAGTTACATTCTCTTGATCTTTCAAAGGTTTTATTTCATTGAAATGCAAGAGTCGGAATATTTCAGTAGTGTTCTGTCGTGGTTTACCTTGTCACAGATACATTCTCTTGATTTTTCAAAGTTCATTTCGAATTTCTTTCATTGAAATGCAAGAGTTGGAATATTTCAGTAGTGTTTTGTTGTGCTTTACCTTGTCACAGTTACATTCTCTTGATCTTTCAAAGTTCACTTTTGTTTTATTTCATTAAAATGCAAGAGTTGGAATATTTCAGTAGTGTTCTGTCGTGGTTTACCTTGTCACAGAATGGTTTACCATGTAACAGTTACATTCTCTTGATTCTTCAAAGTTCATTTTGAATTTCTTTCGTTGAAATGCAAGAGTTGGAATATTTCAGTAGTGTTTTGTTGCGGTTTACCTTGTCACAGTTACATTCTCTTAATTTTTCAAAGTTCATTTTGAATTTCTATCATTGAAATCCAAGAGCTGGAATATTTCAGTAGTGTTTTGTCGTCGTTTACCTTGTCACAGTTACATTCTCTTAATTTTTCAAAGTTCATTTTGAATTTCTTTCCTGGAAATGCAAGAGTTGGAATATTTCAATGGTGTTTTGTCGTGGTTTACCTTGTCACAGTTACATTTTCTTGATTTTTCAAAGTTCATTTTGAATTTCTTTCATTGAAATGCAAGAGTTGGAATATTTCAGTAGTGTTTTGTTATGGTTTACCTTGTCAGAGTTACATTTTTCTTGATTTTTCAAAGTTCATTTCGAATTTCTTTCATTGAAATGCAAGAGTTGGAATATTTCAGTAGTGTTCTGTCATGGTTTACCTTGTCACAGTTACATTCTCTTGATCTTTCAAAGTTCACTATGGTTTTATTTCATTGAAATGCAAGAGTTGGAATATTTTAGTAGTGTTCTATCGTGGTTTACCCTGTCACAGATACATTCTCTTGATTTTTCAAAGTTCATTTCGAATTTCTTTCATTGAAATGCAAGAGTTGGAATATTTCAGTAGTGTTTTGTTGTGCTTTACTACATTCTCTTGATCTTTCAAAGTTCACTTTGGTTTTATTTCATTGAAATGCAAGAGTTGGAATATTTCAGTAGTGTTCTGTCGTGGTTTACCTTGTCACAGATACATTCTCTTGATTTTTCAAAGTTCATTTTGAATTTCTTTCATTGAAATGCAAGAGTTGGATTATTTCAGTAGTGTTTTGTTGTGCTTTACATTGTCACAGTTACATTCTCTTAATTTTTCAAAGTTCATTTTGAATTTCTTTCGTTGAAATGCGAGAGTTGGAATATTTCAGTAGTGTTTTGTCGGGGTTTACCTTGTCACAGTTACATTCTCTTGATTTTTCAAAAAGTTCATTTTGAATTTCTTTCATTGAAATTCAAGAGTTGGTTTATTTCAGTAGTGTTTTGTCGTGGTTTACCATTTCACAGTTACATTCTCTTGATTTTTCAAAGTTCATTTTGAATTTCAAAATCGTGGCGCGCCACTCTCAGTGAACCTAGATCAACCCAACTTTTTGGATATCTCTCTCACTATGACTCTGTTTGTGTGTCGTGTCAAATTTTGACTGCACGATTTCGGAAAAAAGAGGCATGAGAGGCGGCGTAGCTACCATCCAATCTTTTTGGTCACTTAAAAATGGCACTAGAACTTTTAATTTCCAGTCAAATGAGCCCTCTTACGATATTTTAGTACCACTAGGTCGATAGACCAAAAATATTTTGAAACAAAATTTTAGTAACACACTCTACACTGTGAGCAGGGTAAAAACAAATCCTCTTGATATTATTTGAAGAAATCATTACATAAAAATGAAATTAAAAAAACACGTAACCTCGTCTAAATTAACCTTAAAAAATGAAATAAAGCTATGTCGACTTTGCATGTTGATTTCACGACATTATTTTAGGTCTCTTGCATTTCACCGAAATAAAACCAAAGTGATCTTTGAAAAATCAAGAAAATGTAACTGTGATTAGGTAAACCACGACAAAACACTATTGAAATATTCCAACTCATGCATTTCATCAAGAGAAATCTAAAATGAACTTTGAAAAATTAAGAGAATGTAAGTGTGACAAGGTAAAAAACAACAAAACACTGCTGAAATATTCCAACTCTTGCATTTCAATGATAGAAATTCAAAATGAACTTTGAAAAATCAAGAGAATGTAACTGTGACAAGGTAAACCACAACAAAACACTACTGAAATAAACCAACTCTTGCATTTCAACGAAAGAAATTCAAAATGAACTTTGAAAAATCAAGAAAATGTAAATGTGAAATGGTAAACCGCAACAAAACACTACTGGAATATTCCAACTCTTGCATTTCAACGATAGAAATTCAAAATAAACTTTGAAAAATTAATAGAATGTAACTGTGTTAGGGTAAACCACAACAAAACACTGCCGAAATATTCCAATTCTTGCATTTCATTGAAAGAAATTCAAAGTGAACTTTGAAAAATCAAGAAAATGTAACTGTGACAAGGTAAACCACGATAAAGCACTATTGAAATATTCCAACTCTTGCATTTCCAGGAAAGAAATTCAAAATGAACTTTGAAAAATCAAGAGAATGTAACTGTGAAATGGTAAACCACGACAAAACACTACTGAAATAAACCAACTCTTGAATTTCAATGAAAGAAATTCAAAATGAACTTTTTGAAAAATCAAGAGAATGTAACTGTGACAAGGTAAACCACGACAAAACAGTACTGAAATATTCCAACTCTCGCATTTCAACGAAATAAATTCAAAATGAACTTTGAAAAATTAAGAGAATGTAACTGTGACAATGTAAAGCACAACAAAACACTACTGAAATAATCCAACTCTTGCATTTCAATGAAAGAAATTCAAAATGAACTTTGAAAAATCAAGAGAATGTATCTGTGACAAGGTAAACCACGACAGAACACTACTGAAATATTCCAACTCTTGCATTTCAATGAAATAAAACCAAAGTGAACTTTGAAAGATCAAGAGAATGTAGTAAAGCGCAACAAACCACTACTGAAATATTCCAACTCTTGCATTTCAATGAAAGAAATTCGAAATGAACTTTGAAAAATCAAGAGAATGTATCTGTGACAAGGTAAACCACGACAGAACACTACTGAAATATTCCAACTCTTGCATTTCAATGAAATAAAACCAAAGTGAACTTTGAAAGATCAAGAGAATGTAACTGTGACAAGCTAAACCACGACAAAACACTACTGAAATATTCCAACTCTTGCATTTCAATGAAAGAAATTCGAAATGAACTTTGAAAAATCAAGAGAATGTATCTGCGACAAGGTAAACCACGACAGAACACTACTGAAATATTCCAACTCTTGCATTTCAATGAAATAAAACCAAAGTGAACTTTGAAAGATCAAGAGAATGTAACTGTGACAAGCTAAACCACGACAAAACACTACCGGAATATTAAAACTATTGCATTTCAATGAAAGAAATTCGAAATGAACTTTGAAAAATCAAGAGAATGTAACTGTGACAAGGTAAACCATGACAGAACACTACCGAAATATTCCAACTCTTGCATTTCAATGATAGAAATTCAAACTAAACTTTGAAAAATTAAGAGAATGTAACTGTGACAAGGTAAATCGCAACAAAACACTACTGAAATTTTCCAACTCTTGCATTTCAACGAAAGAAATTCAAAATGAACTTTGAAAAATCAAGAGAATGTAACTGTGACATGGTAAACCATTCTGTGACAAGGTAAACCACGACAGAACACTACTGAAATATTCAAACTCTTGCATTTCAATGAAATAAATGGTTTTGTAGTGCAGCGAGTTTTTACTAGTAGTAGTACTTTCGTGTTTTTTGCAAGCCGTTCATACTATACCTTAAATGCATTCAGATAATTCCTTGATAAAAAAAATAGCTGTGACTACCTCAGATATGGGCTTTTCAATTGATGAATAGGTTATATCGCAGGGGGCTAGGATTTAAACTATATTCTAAGAATATCTGGACCCTTTGAGTAATGGGGGTATTAAAAAAGCCAACGAATTTTATTTGAAATCAAAAAAAAAATACTGCTTTTAGAAACGAACATTCACAGACCAATTGGAAATTTATCATAACAACACTATAGGATGCTTCCTTGCATTGTTTAACTGAGCATAGCGCCTCAAATCTCTTCCTTTAAATAGAAGTGAATGTCTATCTTTTTCTTGTGTTTTTATAAGCATCCTTATCTGTTTTCTTGTAGCACTCAAATCTTCGAAAATGTGCAAGGGGGTATTTTCATGGTGTATTTTGCTATGACTCACATTGCTGTCAGGGGTGACATCCAACTTTGCTCGCTTTTAATGGGGGGTTTGATCAACAACTTCCTAAAATAAAATTATTTTCAGTTTTCTCAGTAGGTAGCTTGCAAGCTTAAAGACCTAAATTTCAAGCTACTTAAACACATAAAGAAAAGAGCGTATGTCCTATATGGAGGCTAAACCAAGCATATTTTTAATATGATACTCTCTAAATTAAAGCGTTTTATACTTTTAAAAAAACTTCCTATTTCAATTAAACAATACGTCTCTTAACCTCTGAAAAGAGGTAAGGTTCTTAATGCATTTCACATCTTGAATCAAATATTTTATGTTATTAAATTTATAGCTATGTTCACTATAATATCCAATTGCCTATTGCATCAAGGGCCAAAAAGGGCTTAGATCCCTCACAGTGGTAGCTACTCAAGGAAGAATTTGAATAACCCTTTTATATTGACTTCTTCTACAAAATAAGTTTTTCAAAGAAAGGTAAAGAATTCCATTAAACAAAAATTGAGCAAAAATAAAATCAAATAATCTACCAAACGTGAAACTACCACTAATCAACGTCTATAAATAAATGAAACCCAAACTGAAAAGAAATTACAATAAATAATCGAGTCAAACTCAAAACGAGCAGAAATTAACATAAGTTTGGGGCAAAACCCCTATGCCTTCCCAAGGCCAGCGTGGGGATTGGTTAATAGAACATTAAACGCAACATTTATTATTATTTCTTTATTCACATATTGGAATTAACATTTTAAAATTAGAATAGCCAAGGCTTATGATGTTTTGAATATTCTCGTTTATTTGATTGAAATTGTTTAATTATAAAATAAAATAATGACCTTTCGAGATTAGGTCTCGTTAGATTTCAGTTCAATGTCTTCTTTTGCTTTGAATATTCTCGTGTATTTAATTGAAATTGTTTTATAATAATAAAAATAACATAATGAGCTGTTGAGGTCCAGTTTGAACTTCCTGCATTCAAAATTTGGTCCAAATTTAGGATCTAGATCCACACTTCTAATCCCCCTCCCCCACCTTCTAAGAAACAAATAGATCTCCACACACGTGACATGTATGTGTACAAATCAACTAGAATAATCTTCTTCATTGAATTTGAGGATGCTCAAGGCTGTATGAATCAGGATTTTATTTCATATTTATATATTTTATTTGGTATTCCACTGGTAGCGTTGATTTTCACCAAATTTGATGTTTATAAAGGTTTTAGTAATAGCTTAAAACCATTAAAACTGGTAAAACAAGGCGAGTACATGTCCCGCAGATGATGTTTGAGTTCCAATAAAACTGGTAATTTTTGAATTGTATACAGGCCTATAAAATTTGTAACACCCTGGAGGTTCCTGTATCTCATTAGCCTAAATATATGCATGCTAATTCAGTTATATTGTGCCGCAAATTTTTTACATGTCAATCATGAAATAGCATTATTCACCGCATGCATATAAGGAATCGATTTACTAAATCCAATTTTTTCCAACGAGACTATGCAACTCAACCGCATTTAACTAATCCCCGTGTAACTGAATCCGCATGTAACTGAACCCCCGTGCAACTGAACCCTCGTGTAACTCAACTCCCGTGCAACTCAAGCCCCATTTAACTAAACCCCTGTGCAACTGAACCCCCTATGTAACTGAACCCCTGTATAACCGAAACCCCGTACAACTGAACCCCCCGTGCTACTGAACCATCGTGCTACTGAACCCTCGTACAACTCGACCCCCATTTAACTAAACCCCCGTGTAACTGTACCGCCTTAAGTGAACCCTCGTGCAACTCAACCCTCGTGCAACTCAACTCAGTCAAAACACTTTTCAGTCATTTCTTGTAATTTTTTTTTATTTCTAAACTATTTTAAATTGACAATACTCTCCAAAACATCACTTGTGTATTATACAGTACACAATCACCCCATCTCCTCCAATTCGCAAATCCCATTACCCCTTTTTGCAAATGTTAATCGAACATTTCCGACTGTAAAAGCATTTCCATAAAAATAGCTCTTAATAGAACTTTTTAAGCGTGAACTCCTATTTTTCAGACGAAAACATAGAAAATATTGTCAAAACACAGTTCTTTGTTTCAATTGTATACATTTTCACATTTTCTGATTCAAATGTGTATCTTCAGTCGGAAAAGCATAGTTTTGATTCAAAAATGAGCCATTTCCATAGCAATAGCTCTTAATAGAACTGTTTAAGTATGAAATCCAATTTTTTCCAACGAGACTATGCAGCTCAACCGCATTTAACTAATCCCCGTGTAGCTGAATCCGCATGTAACTGAACCCCCCGTGCAACTGAACCCTCGTGCAACTCAACCCCCGTGCAACTCAAGCCCCATTTAACTAAACCCCCGTGCAACTGAACCACCCATGTAACTGAACCCCTGTATAACCGAAACCCCATACAACTGAACCTCCGTGCTACTGAACCCTCATGCAACTCGACCCCATTTAACTAATCCCCGTGTAACTGAATCCGCATGTAACTGAACCCTTGTGCGACTCAACCCTCGTGCAACTCAACTCCCTCAAAACACTTTTCAGTCATTTCTTGTTAATTTTTTCTATTTCTAAACTATTTAAAATTGACAACACTGTGCAAACCATCACTTGTGTATTATACAGTACACAATCATCCCATCTCCTCCAAAAAACTTTTCAGTCATTTCTTGTTAAAAATTATCCAATCACTAATTACCCCTTTTTTTTCTCCACCTTCATACAATCCAATCACTAATTAGAATCATTCACAGTCCTAATTCAAAACATTAATTAATATCGTTCATAGTGTCCAATTTGCGAATTCCTTATCCCTTTTTGCAAAAATGTCAAATACTCACTCTCTTTTTTTGCTTGAGTACATTATATGTTGTCAAGTTTTTAAAAAAACCAACTAATCAAGTTACTGTATATGGACTAACCGCCGCTCTCTCTCTGTTTGACCCCAAAAAATGGGTGTTACCTCAGAGAACCCGTCTGGTAAGGCATGTACCGTTCGTAGTAATAGGTGACTGACCCGTGGTAAGGATATTACGCAATCACGTCCAGTGGTACCAGATGCCTTACTACTCACGCATCCGTGATCTTTCTTCTGGCAAAAAATAGAAAATTCCACATTTTTGTAGATAGGAGCTTGAAACCTCTACAGTAGGGTTCTCTGATACGCTTAATATGATGGTGTGATTTTTATTAAGGTTCTATAACTTTTAGGGGGTCTTTCCCCCTTTTTTTGAAAATCAGCCAAATTTTCTCAGGCGCTTAACTTTTGATGGGTAGCACTAAACTTGATGAAAGTTATATATTTGAAATCAGCATTGAAATCTGATTCTTTTGATGTATCTATTGGTATCAAAAACCCGTTTATTAGAGTTTCGGTTACCATTGAGCCGGGTCGCTCCTTGCTTACAGTTCGTTACCACGAACTGTTTGATGAAATCCGTTCAACTTACGAATAAAATTCTCGACTTCGAATGATGTAAGAATCTTATAGCAATTGGGAAACAACATTTGAAAGTTTTTAATCTCATCGGACAGTTCTTGGTAACGAACTCAAGTAAGGAGCGACCCGGCTCAATAGTAACCGAAACTCTAAAAAACAAATACGAATTTTGATACCAATAGATACATCAAAAGAATCGGGTTTTTATGCTGATTTAAAATATATAAATTTTATCAAGTTTAGTGTTACCCATCAAAAGTTACGAGCCTGAGAATATTTTCCCTATTTTCGAAAAAGGGGGAAAACACCCCATAAAAGTCATATAGTCCTAATCAAAATCCCACCATTAGATTCAGCATATCGGATAACACTGTTATAGAGATTTAAAGCTCCTATATGCAAAAATGTGTATTTTTGTTGTTTTTTTTTTGCCAGAAGAAAGATATTTGTTTGTTTTTTTTTCCCAGGGTTGATCGTATCGACCCAGTGGCCCTAAAATATCAGAAGAGGGCTGATTCGAACGAAAATCAAAACTTCTAGTGCCCTTTTTAAGTGACAAAAAATTGGAGGGCAACTAGGCCCCCTCCCACACTCATTTTTTCCCAAAGTCACCGGATCAAAATTTTGAGATAGTCATTTTGTTTAGCATAGTCAAAAAATCTAATAACTGTGCCTTTAGGTGTAAAATGACCCGCCACAGTACCCTGGGGCAGGGGTCCAAGCTGGGAACTTTGCCCATTGTTTACATATAGTATTTGTTATTGGGAAGTATTCAGCCATTTCGGGGGGGGGTGTCCTTGGGGTGGATTTCCAAGAGGAGAATCTTCCTTTGGCAGGAAAATTTCTAATGAGTGAATATTCTAGAGGTAATGTTATACTGGGGGGTTTTGACAGAATTACTATACGAAATTCTTTTTAATTGCCTTACATTCTCTTTGCCAAATGTTTTATATGGAGATGTTCCGGAGGAATTATTCGGGGGCATTTTTCCGTGCGTTTTGTTTTCTGGGAAATAATTTCCACGGAAGGGGACGTTTCTGGAGTGATCGGGAAACCGATTAGAGATCAAAGTCTTATTCCAAGGAAAAAATGGTAAGGAGAATTTTTCAGGATAAATCGTCCACAAGCAATTTTACAGAAGGGGGGGGATTCTCAGCGAGGAAGGAACTATCTGGAGAGAATTTGACGGGGGGGGGGGGTGCACTTAACATTGGGAGAAATTTCTACGGAGGATTGCAATTTTAAAACTTATAACGGACAGCAATTATTCCGTATACAAAAGGGGCTGTCCCCTCCTCAACGCCTCGCTCTTTACGCTAAATTTTTTTGTTGTTTTAGAAAGGAGAGCGGTGAAAATAGTCAAACTTTAGCGTAAACAGCGAGGCGTTGAGAAGGGGACAACCTCTTTCATATACGGAATAATTGCTGTTCGTTTTAAGTTTTAATGTCGTTCCTTACTTTCAGTTAAAAAAAGTTTTTATTTGTTTTTATTTGATCTCCCCCTCTTTCATAGAGGGGGAGCCATATTTACCGGCATTATTTGAAAAAAAGTAGAAATTATGCCATATATGAAGGGTTGCCCCCTCCTCAATACTTTATTCTTCACGCTAATGTTTGACTGTTTACTAAAATTGAAACACATGAGCTGTTTAATTAGAATAGGAAGATTGTTTAAAAGTGCTATCAGCTTTAGCGTAAAGAGCAAGGTATTGGGGAGGGGGCCACCTTTCATATCCGGAATAAATCTGCCAAAATAAATATGCAAGTTGTGTTTTAACTCTTCATGCACGGTGAGCCAAAATCGAACCTGCATTAGATGAAAAACGTTCAGAAATCAAATAATTTTATTTTTTTTAACTGAAAGTAAGGAACGACATTAAAACTTAAAACAAACAGCAATTATTCCGTATATGAAAGGGGCTGTCCCCTTCTCAACGCCTCCCTCTTTACGCTAAAGTTTGACTCTCTTCACCACTCTACTTTTTAAAACAATAAAAAATTTTAGCGCAAAGAGGTAGGCGTTGAGAAGGGGACAGCCCCTTTCATATACGGAATAATTGCTGTTCGTTTTAAGTTTTAAAATTGAAATCCTTACTTTCAGTTAAAAAGACTTATTTTTTTTTTAATTTAATTTCATAAAGACGATACTTTTGTCAACACATTAAGATTCGTGTATGTTGCAATTTTATCTGTCGGGCTTATATGCAAAGTAACCCAAAGAGACGAGAGAGTAACAAGAGAGGGTACTGGTGTATTATGCGGGCACCGTGAAGAAGTCAAGTTTGGCTAATGAAATGAAATAAAGTAGGATGAATATATAATAGTTTAGAAACAAATTTGAGCTATATATTTGCACATTAGGGGGAGGGGTAAAGCATTGCATATATCAAATACGTAACATAACGTAACCTATGTACCTTTCTCCCTCCTAAACACCAAAAAACAATCGTTTAAATATTGAGAAACCACGCATCGCCATCAGTTTATCTAGCGAATCACCCGTTGCTGCTAATGAAATAGCAGTTTGACGGGCTTCGTGACTGTTTTCTTTGATACAGTATATAGCGATGCCCGCATCATGCACCAGCACCCAAGAGAGTAACACAAATTAACCAACAAGAGATCAGTGAGGAATTGTGGTATACAAAGTAATATTTGGCCGGGATAGTCACTAGTGATAAATCGCTAGGGGTGGCACTGTGATTGGGTGATTTTTGGGGATTCACGGAATCAATTTTTTTTTTTGCGGTGACACATAGATTTTCCGGGAAATCAGTAGTAACCTATTTATTGATTGAAACCATACATTCAACCATACATTCACGCCTACAAGAATATACAGTGTGGTTTCACGTGGACATTGCAAAAAGCGACCAATCCTTTACCTATAAAGTGGTCAAACACGTTTTGGAACTATGGTTGTGATTGTGTATAAGACAAGCAGACTGGTTATTGTTATATATTTCAACTATACATGGATTTGCACATGAATATACACTTCAGTTTCACATGCATATTGTAAAAAGCGAGCAGTACGAGCAGGGATTCCCCACTGGTTCCTGAAGTCTAGCTTGTTAAACAATTTTGCTTCAACTCCACGTTTTCAACCAGACTGGTTTTTGAGACAACACCCATAAAGCGAGCTTCAGCATGGCGTGTTTTATTTTTTTTTCTTTTTTTTTTGACAATTGACATTTTTTTTCTGATAACAAGTACCATTCATTGCGATCATAGCTCTAAAAAACGGTTTAGCATTTGCGAATTGGATCGTATGAAGGTGGAGAAAAAAAGGGTTTAGCATTTGCGAATTGGACTATACGAACGATATTAATTGAATAATAGGGAAAAAACAGAGCTAGATAGCATTTGCGAATTGTATCGTATGAAGGTGGAGAAAAAAGGGTATAGCATTTGCGAATTGGTGATTATCAGTTAAGGTAACCCCGTATGAAGGTGGAAAAAAAGGGATAGGGGATTAGCGAATTGGACTATACGAACGATATTATTTGAATAATAGGGAAAAAAACAGAGCTAGATAGCATTTGCGAATTGGATCGTATGAAGATGGAGAAAAAGAGTTAAAGTGATTAGCAGTTAAGGTAGCCTTAATGGCGTTTGAACAGTGTTGTCAGTTTAAAATAGAGTCTAACTTTATAGCATACTAAAAAGTTGATACTAAGAGAGATGTAGATGGCGAGTAAAGAATTTTAATAATGGATAGCGTTACTTCTTCGATGTGTTCTGTATAATACACAAGTGGCGTCTGAACAGTGTTGTAAGTTTAAAATATAGTCTAACGTTATAGTATACTAAAAAGTTGATGCTAAGAGGGATGTAGATGGCAAGAAAATAATTTTAATAATGAAATTCAGAACAAACCTTAAAAATCCTTGCAAATCAAGTAGTAAGGTGTATGTGATTACGAACCATCAAAGATCATAAGCACCAACGACTCTAACCAGCAGAGACACCAACCCCCAAAGGTCCCCTATCCCCAAAGTCGAAGGGAGCCCCCCTCCCCTCCAACTTTTTGTCCCCCTCCCCCATTTTGTTTTTGGAATTTTTTTTTGAATTTTTTTTTATTTTTTTAAATTTTTTTTAACATGATATATTTTTTCAACTTTTTTTTACATGTCTTCGAATGAGATGAAACATACTTAAAACAAAACAAAAAAATCATAGTTACATTCTATTGATTTTTCAAAGTTCATTTTGGATTTCTTTCGTTGAAATGCAAGAGTTGGAATATTTCAGTTGTGTTTTGTCGTGGTTTACCTTGTCACACTTACATTCTCTTGATTTTTCAAAGTTCATTTTGGATTTCTTTCATTGAAATGCAAGAGTTGGAATATTTCAGTAGTGTTTTGTTATGGTTTACCTTCTCACAGTTACATTCTATTGATTTTTCAAAGTTCATTTTTGAATTTCTTTCGTTGAAATGCGAGAATTTGAATATTTCAGTAGTGTTTTGTTATGGTTTTTCTTGTCACACTTACATTCTCTTGATTTTTCAAGTTCATTTTGGATTTCTTTCGTTGAAATGCAAGAGTTGGAATATTTCAGTAGTGTTTTGTCGTGGTTTACCTTGTCACACTTACATTCTCTTGACTTTTCAAAGTTCATTTAGGATTTCTTTCGTTGAAATGCAAGAGTTGGAATATTTCAGTAGTGTTTTGTCGTGGTTTACATTGTCACAATTACATTCTATTGATTTTTCAAAGTTCATTTTTGGATTTCTGTCATTGAAATGCATGAGTTAAAATATTTCAGTAGTGTTTCGTTATGGTTTACCTTGTCACAGTTACATTCTATTGATTTTTCAAAGTTCATTTTTGGATTTCTGTCATTGAAATGCATGAGTTAGAATATTTCAGTAGTGTTTTGTTATGGTTTACATTGTCACAGTTACATTCTATTGATTTTTTCAAAGTTCATTTTGAATTTCTTTCGTTGAAATGCAAGAGTTGGAATATTTCAGTAGTGTTTTGTTGTGGTTTACCTTGTCACACTTACATTCTCTTGATTTTTCAAAGTTCATTTTGGATTTATTTCGTTGAAATGCAAGAGTTGGAATATTTCAGCAGTGGTTTATTGTGCTTTACCTTGTCACACTTACGTGTAGTGCTATCTATAACCGGTCTAACCTAAATCCAACGTAACGAGGCATGAAGTCAAAATGAATTGAACTTGGATTTTATGACTGTTATCTGATGTATCCGATAAAAACTTTGAAAACGAATTTTTTCTTTCTGATACTTAGATTTTGTCAATTTTATCCGTTATAGCCGACAAAGATGTTGATAATTCATTTAAAGGATGTTGATAAAGAATTTATTCACTCTGATACTTAGATATTGTCAATTTCATCCCATGTATCCGAGAAAATGATGTTGATATGGAATTTAATCACTCTGATACTTAGATTTTATCAATTTTATCCGACATATCCGACAACGGATGTTGATAATGAATTTATTCACTCTGACACTTAGACTTTGTCAATTTTATCCGATGTAACTGGCAAAGGATGTTGATAAAAAAATATTCACTCTATCACTTAGATTTTGTCAATTTTAATCTATGTATCCGAGAAAAGGATGTTGATGTAGAATTCAATCACACTGATACTTAGATTTTGTCAATTTTGTCCGAAATATCCGATAAAGAATGTTGTTAAAGCATTTAATTGCTGTATTGTCTGTCTAAGAAGCGACATCAATCGATGATAAATGTTAATAAAGAATTTGTTAAATTTTTTTTCATAATTTCCTGAATTAAATTTCTGTATTGCGTATCCAAGAGGTGAATTCAAGAAAGAGTTTGTTACTTACTTTTTTTTACTTACTTACAATTTTTTTTAATGACATATCCAACAACGGATGTTGATAAAGAATTTATTCATTCTGATAGTATTTTCCTGTTTTTTGCAAGCCGTTCGTACTATACCTTAAACACTTTCAGATATTTCCTTGATAAAAAAAAATTGTCCGACATATCCGACAAATGATGTTTCCAACTCATGCATTTCAACGAAAGAAATCCAAAATGAACTTTGAAAAATCAATAGAATGTAACTGTGACAAGGTAAACCACGACAAAACACTACTGAAATATTCCAACTCTTGCATTTCAACGAAAGAAATCCAAAATGAACTTTGAAAAATCAAGAGAATGTAAGTGTGACAAGGTAAAGCACAACAAAACACTACTGAAATATTCCAACTCTTGCATTTCAACGAAAGAAATCCAAAATGAACTTTGAAAAATCAAGAGAAAGTAAGTGTGACAAGGTAAAGCACAATAAAACACTACTGAAATATTCCAACTCTTGCATTTCAACGAAAGAAATTCCAAATGAACTTTGAAAAATCAAGAGAAAGTAAGTGTGACAAGGTAAAGCACAATAAAACACTGCTGAAATATTCCAACTCTTGCATTTCAACGAAAAAAATCCAAAATGAACTTCAAAAAATCAAGAGAATGTAAGTGTGACAAGGTAAACCACAACAAAACACTACTGAAATATTCCAACTCTTGCATTTCAACGAAAGAAATTCAAAATGAACTTTGAAAAAATCAATAGAATGTAACTGTGACAATGTAAACCATAACAAAACACTACTGAAATATTCCAACTCTTGCATTTCAACAAAAGAAATACAAAAATGAACTTTGAAAAATCAAGAGAATGTAACTGTGACAAGGTAAACCATAACAAAACACTACTGAAATATTCCAACTCATGCATTTCAACGAAAGAAATCCAAAAATGAACTTTGAAAAATCAATTGAATGTAAGTGTGACAATGTAAACCACGACAAAACACTACTGAAATATTCCAACTCTTGCATTTCAACGAAAGAAATAAAAAATGAACTTTGAAAAATCAAGAGAATGTAAATGTGACAAGGTAAACCACGACAAACACTACTGAAATATTCCAACTCTTGCATTTCAACGAAAGAAATCCAAAATGAACTTTGAAAAATCAAGAGAATGTAAGTGTGACAAGGTAAACCATAACAAAACACTACTGAAATATTCCAACTCTCGCATTTCAACGAAAGAAATTCAAAAATAAACTTTGAAAAATCAATAGAATGTAACTGTGAGAAGGTAAACAATAACAAAACACTACTGAAATATTCCAACTCTTGCATTTCAATGAAAGAAATCCAAAATGAACTTTGGAAAATCAAGAGACTGTAAGTGTGACAAAGTAAACCACGACAAACACTACTGAAATATTCCAACTCTTGCATTTCAACGAAAGAAATCAAAAATGAACTTTGAAAAATCAATAGAATGTAACTATGATTTTTTTGTTTTGTTTTAAGTATGTTTCATCTCATTCGAAGACATGTAAAAAAAGTTGAAAAATATATATCATGTTAAAAAAAAAAAAAAAAAAAAAAAAATTGGAGGGGGCCAAAAAGTTGGAGGGGAGGGGGGCGCCATTCAAGTTTGGGGATAGGGGACCTTTGGGGGGGTTGATGTCTCTGCTGGTTAGGGTTGTTGGTGCTTATGATCCTTGATGGTTCGTATTCACATACACCTTACTACTTGATTTGCAAGGATTTCTAAGGTTTATTCTGAATTTCATTATTAAAATTATTTTCTTGCCATCTACATCTCTATTAGTATCAACTTTTTAATATACTATAACGTTAGGCTATATTTTAAACTGACAACACTGTTCAGACGCCACTTGTGTATTATACAGAACACATCGAAGAAGCAAAGCTATCAATTATTAAAATTCTTTTCTCGCCATCTACATCTCTCTTAGTATCAACTTTTTAGTATACTATAAAGTTAGACTCTATTTTAAACTGACAACACTGTTCAAACGCCATTGAGGCTACCTTAACTGCTAATCACTTTAACTTTTTTTGTCCATCTTCATACGATCCAATTCGCAAATGCTATCTAGCTCTGTTTTTTCCCCATTATTCAATTAATATCGTTCGTATAGTCCAATTCGCAAAAGCTAAACCCTTTTTTTTCTCCACCTTCACACGATCCAATTCGCAAATGCTAAACCCTTTTTTAGAGCTATGATCGCAATGAATGGTATTTGTTATCAGAAAAAAAATATCAATTGTCAAAAAAGAAATAAAACACGCCATGCTGAAGCTCGCTTTATGGGTGTTGTCTCAAAAACCAGTCTGGTTGAAAACGTGGAGTTGAAGCAAACTTGTGTAACAAGCTAGACTTCAGGAACCAGTGGGGAATCCCCGCTCGTACTGCTCGCTTTTTACAATGTGCATGTGAAACTGAAGCGTATATTCATGTGCAAATCCATTTATAGTTGAAATATATAACAATAACCAGTCTGCTTGTCTTATACAATCACAACCATACTCTCAAAACGTGTTTGACCACTTTATAGGTAAAGGATTGGTCGCTTTTTGCAATGTCCACGTGAAACCACACTGTATATTCTTGTAGGCGTGAATGTATGGTTGAATGTATGGTTTCAATCAATAGATAGGTTACTACTGAAATCCCCGAAAATTGGGGGATAGGCGGCGCGATTCCGGCACGCCGGTGGCGTTGCAACACTTTGGTGGTGGTCAGCCGGGCCTTTCGTTGGCAGTGTTCTGTCGATACGCTGGCGTGGCGCCGGGGTCTAATTGAGTGAACAAGATGGTCAGTAAATTTACCAAAAAAAAAAACGGAATTATATAAAATCTTTAAGGAGATAACTATGGGATTGAAGGTAAGTGAAGAAACAGAAAGCAGTTTTAGAACATGAAATGTCCCAAAGACTCATAGTTGTGACGAATACATTTCAAAATTTTTAGTGGCTAGATTGAAACCCAGAAAAGACAAATTCACACCCAAATATACAAGCTTAGATTTTTGCGCAAAGGGAAAAACTTTTAGATAATCAATATTTTTTTCAAGATTTGTGTTCTGTTTTATTGGGACTGGGCCAAGGACTTGCAAATAAAGAGACCAAGCTGATTGGAAAATAACGGTCTTTTTTGGTCTAATTTTTGGAGTGATCATGCCTTCAGCCTAAAGAATTTCGGTACACATTAAAGATCCCTTAGCCTTAAGAGTTCAGTATGTAAATTTCAAGCCGTTGAAAAAATAAAAATTATTGACCTTTTTTTGCAAACCAATACTTTTTGAGTTTTTTTTTTGGGGGGGGGGGGCATTGGAGTCCCGTAGGATAATGGTTTAGTTCATTGTATAATGAATATCTTTTTGTGAAATAAAGCAAATTTTCGTATGCTAATAGCTTTTGGAGAGCAAATTCGGAATCAGTAAACTTTGCACATTCAAAATAAGCTTAAATAGTAGATCCACCAAAGCATTCCCTGTAGTTTCGACTAAATAGAATTAGCTGTTTCTTGGAAATTGCAGATCCACCCTATTGACAACTGGGATACACATAGTATCTTTTGATTAAGTTCAACATACCCCTGAACATTCTCTGAAAGTTACTAATTAATACTTTGTACTGTTTCTGGCCCATTCCACACACTATTTTAACAGCTTGGATATATATAGCATCTTTTGATTTAGTTCAACATTCCCCTTAACAGTCCCTGAAAGTTTCGACTAAATAGCCTTGTCCACTTTCTAATTTTTTGCAAACACATCCTTTTGATAACCTGGATGCACACAGTGTCTTTTGATTTAGTTCAAGGTCACCCTCAATATTTCCTGAAGTTTCACCTTAATATCCGTATCCTTTTCGAATACACCCAGAATGAAACATTCCCCCTTATCCAAATGATAAATAATTTGTATAAATAATGGGCAAACTGATTAGTTTAAAACGCTTTCCATGGGGGCTGTGGAGAGGCATGGTATACCAGGAGGCATAGTTATTAGACCTTTTGACTATTTTCAATAAAATGGATATTTCAAAATTTCGTTTAGTTTTGAGCGGCAGGGAATATGAACGGGGGAGGGGGGTGGGTGCCCTCTGATCACTTTCCAACATCCCCCTCAACATGCTCTGAGAGTTTCAGTTTAATACCCTCAGCTGTTACTGAGACATTGCTGATAGGGCGTTTTGATAACCAGTATGTAGATCGAGTGACTTGATTTTGTTCAATACCCCCCCCCCCTGGCATGTCTTTGAAAGTTCTTTTTAATACCCTAAGATTTTCTGGAGACCCAAGAGTAAACATGCCCCACTTTCCCAATAGCAAACCCTATATACAAACAATGTGCAACATGCATAGCTTACAGCCATTGCCTCAGGCCTTGCCTCGGGCTGAGGGGGCATGTCCTTTTCAGAAGGGTAGCTATTTTTACTTTAGACTTTCTTTTAACAAAATGGCTATCGCAAAACTTTGATCAGACGTGTTTGAGAGGAGAGCAGCTAAGAAGAGCCTAGAAGGAGGCTTGGTTGCCCTCCAAACACTTTTACTCTTAAAAATGGAGCTAGAACTGTTAATTTTCAGTCGAATGAGTCCTCTCCAAGGTTTCCACAACCACCCTTCCATATGAAGTGGCCCTGGTAAAAAACATTAAATAATACATTCAAGCCTTATGGCTCTCTATTATAGGCGGTGGCCGGCGTTTACCCACCCCCCCCCGTTCGTTACCTACCCGGAAAATACACCGCGGAAATTACCCCTCCCCGAAAACTACCTCCCCCCTCCCACCCGCGGAACGTACCCCCCCCCCCCGTGGAAAATCCCCCCGGAAAATCCCCCCGTGGAAAATAAATATCGAGAACAAACCGGTTTCTTTGTTAGTTTTTTCAGCTTAGCGCGAGACAAGACAAAGACAAGTGAGAGAATATATGGGAAATATATAATCTGGGCTATATATTTGCAAGTAAGGGGGGGGGGGTAAAGCATTTGGACAGTTTGAAGTCAGAAAAAAATTCTTTCTAGATATGGCCATTAAAAACTTACCGAAGAATAGTGAGACATCTGGAAATTTTGTTAACTAACTATAAAAAAAAAAAAAAACAGAAAAAAAAAAAAAAAAAAAAAAAAAAAAAAAAAAAAAAAAAAAAAAAATGAAAAAACTAAATGAAAATCCCCGTATAAAGTAAATGTAATTTTTCATTTAAGTATTTTTTTTCCAAGTGTTAAGTGTTTTTTTTTTCAATGACCGTTTTCCAAAGTATTAAGTACTATTATTAGGTTAATGTAGTGTTTTATTTAAGTGTTTTATGATGATCGCTGATCAAAGTTTATGTTATTTGTGCCTTTCATTTATGTTATTTTACTATGTTCATGGCCGTATATTTGGCTTTAAAATACACTTCTCTATCTATCTATCTAATATGCAGAATAATTGTACCAAATACATTTTGCATGCACACCCGCTATACTTTACCCCCCCCCCCCAATATGCAAATCCATAGCCCAAATTTATTTCCTAAAGTAACGAAGAAACTAACAAAAAATCTGGTGAGCTCTTGAATTTTACACAGTGTAAACTTGAGTGAGTGGCACATAATAAACAAGTACCAAAATTCCTTCCCCCTACGGAAATAAAAAAAAACTCAAATTAAATTCTCAAATTTGGAAAGCCTTATTTTCCAACGGGGGGGGGGGTATATTAACTGCGGGGTATTTAGAACCATATGGATTCTCACTGTCGCTTGTCTTGTAAACGCAGGCAATTTGAGCCTTTTCTTGATGTCACGACGCCCAAATGGACCTTAAATAAGAAGCAGTGCCTTTATAAAACACGTGTTTTTTTTTATTGGACCTTTAACTTTTGCCTCGGCTTGTCTTTTGTTATTATGAAAGACATATTGCGAACCTTTGTTTCTTTAAATTGTTCAGGTGGTGGGACAAAAACTTCTTTTTCTTCCAAAGATTTATCTAGTCCAGGTTTTTGATTTTCAGAGGTGTGGTAGGTATTGATGACCACCTTTGTTTCTTTTAATTGTTCTGGTGGTGGGACAAAAACTTCTTTTTCTTCCAACGATTTATCTAGTCCAGGTTTTTGATTTTCAAAGGCCTGTTTTTGGTCATTATGAAATACGTAATGACCAGAGAATCATCATTTATAGTAACTGCAACTGCAAGTTTTAGTTTTTGGGCCTTCCAACAAATATAATATTATATAAATAACTGATGCGTTAAAAACTGAACAATCTTATTTATGCTATGTATGGTATCATATAAGAACAGGCACGATGTGAAACATGATGTCGTAAGAAAAGCTTATATGATATACTTATATAGTACAAGGCGTCATTTGCAAAAAAAAAAAAAAAAAAAAAAAAAAAAAAAAAAAAAAAAAAAAAAAAAAAAAAGGCTCTTAACAAATTTTCTCAGACTTCTGACCTATCTAGATCGTTTTTTATGAGCGAATATCCCAAGGTATCAATTTTCCCGAAAAAATATGGAGCCGTTTTTTAGAAAAATACAATACAAGTCATGATTGAAGTGATTTTTTCCTGTTTGTTGAATAAAACAAAAGTCACTTACACTAACCTTTTCTGATATAAGATTTTCCAGGGAAAATCACTTCAATCATGACTTTCGCCTTTCCAGAGAAAGATTGCTAAAAAAGTTTTTGAAATTATCAACAAATAATGCGGTAATACCTTCGTCAATTCTTGGACCAGGTGTGGTTAATTTTTAATCAAGAACTTTAACGATACAAGAACAATCAGTGCTAGAAAAGGGTCCGAAATTTTGTTTTAAACCGGATAAAGTCCCCGTGGAAGACATTATCTCTTCAATAGAAACATCTTTGCATAAAAACGCAAATCTAATAAAAGATGTTAGCTTAGTAAGAGCTTCTACCGTAAAAACCCTGTCTAATTTTGTATTGAAACCGGAATTTCTCTTGTACGACCATCAAAGACATAAGAATTCTTAAAAACTTAAAAAGGGATGGTTCAATTACCATTACAAAAGCGGATAAGAGTAACACTTTAGTTGTGATGAATACTAAGACTACGAATCAAAATTAAGAAGTTTACTAAATGATGAAAAAACATACAAGAAGCTATCATATAATCCAACAGACTCTTTTACAAATAAGTTTAAGAACGAATTGAAGTGCTTAAAGGATGAAGGAACAATTACACGAATTGAAGTGCTTAAAGGATGAAGGAACAATTGCACCTCAATTTTATTACAAATGCCTGCCACGCAATTCCTTGTGCCCTAAATTATATGGACTTCCCAAAATTCATAAGCCTAACCTACCATTACGACCAATTGTGTCAAGTACAAGGTCACCAACAAGTGTTTTGAGCAAATGGTTAGTGTCAATCTGTAAACCACTTTTGTCTACACAAATTTCGTATATTAAGAATTCTTCGAACTTGGTTGAAAAACTGAAAAAAGTAGAAATTTCTTCGAATTCTTTGCTTTCAAGCTTCGACATTGTATCAATGTACACAAATATTGATGTAGAAGCAGCCGAAACTCTTCTAGAAGGAAAGCTGTTAAGAAATTTGGATTTGATTAGTGGCAAAACAGATTTGGAAGTTTCTGTAATTGTGTATTTATTAAGGTTTTGCAATAAGTTCTCTTATTTTTTTTTCAATTTAGAGGGGAGTATTTCGAACAAATAAATGGTTTACCTATGGGGGCCCCTTTATCCCCTTTATTAGCTAATATTTTTGTGGGGAATATTGAAACAATTGCGTTAGATACATAGTTTTTAAAACATATTTTCTGGGGCCGGTATATGGATGACATTATTTCAGTATGGGATTATGGGGAGGAGGAATTAAAAGGATTTTTGGAACATCTTAATTGTTTGAGGGGGATTTAAAGTTTACTGTTGAATTGGAAGAGAATGGGAAATTTCCTTTTCTTGATGTTCTTCTTTTGAAAAATCAAAATATTCTGGATTTTAAAATTTACAGAAAACCGACAAATAACAATAGATTTTTGTCTTATAGTTCCGGTCACGCTCGCCAAGTAAAAATTGGTTTAATAATTTCTCTAACTGATCGGATCTTTAGTATTTGCTCTCCAAAATTTGTTGAGGAGGAGTTGTCTTTTCTAAGGAAAATACTAATAAGCAACATGTATCCAGAATGGTTAATTAACCAGACTTTTTCAAAAAGAAGAAAAAAGGTTTCTAGAGATTTCTAAGGAAGTCTTGGAGACAACTCGGGAGAAGGATGTCTTTTGTTCATTACCATATGTACCCGGGCTAAGTGAAAAACTTGAAAGAATTTTACAAAGCAATGGTCTAAGGGTAGCTTTAAAGAGTTATAATACTTTGGGTAGTTTTCTAAATTCTGGGAAGGATCTAACTTCATTGGGGAAACAAAGTGGGGTTTATCAGATCCCATGTACTTGCGGAAGCTCATATGTGGGACGTACTAACCAGAGTTTGGAAATGAGATTATTACAACATAAAGATTCTATTTCTTCGGCTTTAAAGCAAGATTCTAAGTCTGAAGATTTTACTTCAGCCCTTTCAGAACATATTTTTAATTTTCCAGACCATTTTATTTTGTTCGAGAATGTCTCTTTGATTTTTAGGGATCGGGGTTTAAAGCAAAATTTTCGTGAAACGCTTGAAATAAAGAAAATCTTATTCAAGAATGTTGCTTTGAATCGAGATACAGGTGAATATGGGCTGAACTCTATCTATGATAATTTATTAAAATATGACAGAGTAAAGTTCAATTCACCCAATATAGTTGACCTTTGTCCAAATGTTATATCATTGAACGCTAATGAACCGAATCCAATAAGGCCAGAGAGGCTAGCTTCCGCCTTTGCTTTGAAAAGAATTAGACATTTAAACAATATGTAGTTTTATTTGATGTAGTATATGCACATTTGTTTTAAATTGTTTTAGTTTAGTTTTACTACTGATAACGGTCACTGTATATGTGACCAAAATATCTGGTATTTTTTTGTGAAATTTATTATACATTGTCTATTAAAAAGGATTTTATCCCTATTTGGACTTATATATATATATGCATATATATATATATATATATATATATATATATATATATATATATATATATATATATATATATATATATATATATATATATATATATTTATATACATATATATATATGCATATATATATATATATATATATATATATATATATATATATATATATATATATATATATATATATATATATATATATATATATATATATATATATATATATATATATAATATATATATATATATATATATATATATATATATATATATATATATATATATATATATATATATATTATATATATATATATATATATATATATATATATATATATTATTATGCATATAAAAAAAATTCAAAGTCATACAGTCTTACAAAAAAAATTCAAGAACTTCAATAGACTTTTATAAACTGATAAAAACTCCACATATTCTTAGCTTGCTTCATCAATTCCCCTTTAGAAAAATTTAAAATTCACCTCAAGTTCCAGACTGAGGTTACAATGGAGATTTAATCAGATGGTAACATTTGAAGCAATCGGTTCGTTGGCTTCCTAAAGAGTATAGTTTAAAGTTATACTTCAAAGGAATATAATGACAGGTTTGTTTATACAAGTGTCCTAGTGGGACTGAATTTCCAAAAGGCATTTTCATAGCAGTGCACTATTGTTTTTAAAGCCGGTGGAACTAAAGTCAGTTCCTCGGAACCCGTTTTTTCTTTTCTTTATTAAGTCGGGGCAGCAGGCTAACAATTTAAGTACTTAAATAATTTAAAGGTATCTGAAATTGAGGGATGCCGATTTCCAATTTGACACTCAGGAAAATCAATAATGTACATCAAATGGAACGGCAATACATCCATGTTGAAAGGCTATTGGTGCAATCATTACTTAGCAGTAGTATCTATGAGAGGGTGGCCAGGGGAGTCGTATGCCCCCATAGATCCTCCCAGATTTTGAAAAATTCCGTTTTTGAAAATTTTCATTGAAAAATGCCTTGTTTTTGGGTTTTTATTGAAAAAAAAAATATATATAAATTCACCGGCCTTAGATTTGGAAATTACAACATCCCTCTAGATTTTTGTGAATTGACGCTACTGTTTCGTGTAAAAACTGTTATCCTGGGAAACCGCAAACAAATATATAGATAGGTGAAAATTTAGAACAAATATTCATTGATATACTTCTTCCACTTCTTCCTCCTAGAAATAGAATAGGAATCGGAATGGAGAGGTAAGGGTGGGCTGGGAAGGTAAGGGTGGGCAGGGGCTAGGGTAGGGTTGGGAGGGCAAGGTAGGGGAGGGGGGCGAGTTGATTATTGAAGAGTGACGGAGACTAGATTAGTTATTATTATTTTTCTTTTATATTCATGTTTATCTATTGTTATTTTTAATTAAGTTATTTATCTATTTTTTCATGTATATATATAGGTTACAGTTTATTCATTTTTGGTTTATAGATAATAGTTTAAATTATATAGTTGAGGTTTAAGTAAATGTGTGGAGTTAAAAGGTAAATAGTTAGGTGGGCTTTCGCGCGACCACAAACCCACATAGGTGTTCTCCAGTGCGAAAGTGCTGTTTAATTTATTTAATGTGAATATGGAATAATAAACTTATGAACTATGAACCATGTTAGAGTTTAAAATAATTTAATTGACATATTTTCAAAGGAATAAAAAGAGCCCCTTCTCACCTTGTATATCTGAAGATGCTATAATGCTCTGTTTTATTTGCTGGATTCCATAGGGTACCGGAATTTGCAAGCTGCTATCCCTACTTTAGATGACTTTGGGTCCTGAAATTAGCAAAAGCGTGCCCTGATTTTAAACCTCAAAGAGATCTAAAATCTATTTTAGTTAATCTGTTCTTCTATTACCCAAAGAAGAAGAAAAGAAATTCTTAAGAAGAAATTCTGCTTAAAATCGGGTTTCCGGGTACCAAAGACCTGATGTTAGTATGAATCTTGGTGCTAAGTTTCAGTAAATCTGAATTAAATTATAGAATTTCGACTAAATTTGTTCAAAGTTCCTGTTAATTCGAAGTTCAGTTGTTTTTCTTTGTTTTTAGGCCTTTCTCACATAAAAAAATCCCCTCCCTCGCACCCTGCCTGTCTGTCTCTACTTCTCTCTCTCTCTCTATCCCCCTCTCTATCCCTCTCTATCCCCCTCCTTGATATAAACTATAGTTGTAGTTAAGGACAGAAAGTCTGTAGGCACAAGTACAATATAATACTCCATACTCCATCATATAATAATACTATTTTCGACCTCACATTTTTAGTGTTTCTGATTTATAAGCATGGTTTAAAAAAGAAATCTAAACAAGTCTTTTGAATCATGGAAAAACATAGTTAAAACAAAAATGAGAAGTTTTCCTTCAAAGATTTACTGTCATATTTCCAACAATAAAAAGATTTCCCCTTAGCACCAGTCAATGCTACAAAAAGAAGATAATACAAAGTATCTGGGAACAATTAACCAAAAAATTCCGTATGCACGCTTCTAAAGGGTTTATTATTGGTCATAAATTTACTGTACCAGGCATTTTTATTCCTATGGGATGGAGTTGCCCCATACATAAAGATATCCCTTAATGACTCATTACTCAAATAATCACATAGCTAGATGTTTCCAGGCCATTCGCTGGATAATTCAATTCGAGTTGGAGAATCTTGTGCCTCGGCTATTTGGGATTGAGATCCACTTGGGATTTAAGATAAGTGTCAGATGACACGAAAATCCTAGAAAATCTTGTGGTAATACTATACTAATTTAGGAAAGGTCTCTCTTACAGAAATGAAAACATAAAGAATATTGCTTTTAAGGTATTACAAGGATTCTTTGTAAGAAAAGAACCATGGAAATCAAATAAAAGACAATATATCTTTTCCAAATTAAAGAAGGCATCATGCTACTATATCAACTACCATCTTGTTTTGTCAAAAAATCCAGTTTAGTGAGAGTTTACAGTGGACATCCCTTCTTCATATAGTTTACTTCCAGCGCTTCACATTGAGCATTCGCAGCTTATTTCAGAGTGCGTATACACCTTGAACCTTCGTAGAAAATCTATACTTTTGTTTATAAGACTTTATTATTTTTCATATAATTTGCCTATTGTTTTATTGTTTTCAAAATTAAACGTCTGATCCTCCGGAATGGTGTCTTCTGCTCAAATAAATCCCTGCGTACCACGCCTGTGAGGCATAATATGTTAATGTGCAAGGTTTAAATATGCATGCAGTTGATTGGTACTTGTCTGTTAAATGGAACACACTCAAGAATTACGCTGACTAAGATCTGACAAAAACTGGTCTGCCTCTCTAGAATCGATTATGATTTGCTTATTTTGAGTGAGAAAACTGCGATGCAGGTATATTTTAATTAAATATTTAATATGTAGAGGTGGTTAGGGGTTAAGTTAAGTATTTAATATAATGCATTTTGCGCGGCCACCTTTCCATAATTCTTTGTCGTTGTTTCTATAATTTTGTTTCTAATGTATTATATTATCATCATGTTATGGTATATTTCATCACGATTAACCAAACTTCACTTCTTAGGTGCGTTCCATTTACAGACAAGTACCGGTTTCTTTCTTCTCAAAAACATTATTCAAATTGTTTTGTTTTCGTAGTCTTGTGATGCATCCCTCCTCAAAAGCTACAAGTCTGCCCAGAAGTTTTAACGCAAAACGTTTTCACTCCAAAAAACCTCGTTTGGATAACTTGCAGTGTCCGTGTATCGGCCAAAAGTAAGAGTCATGAAAGAAAAAAGTCGTGCAACCGAGGGTCATTCAACAAAGACTCACGGTCTGAAAGCTGGCCCTCAGGGCTGTGATTTTTGTCTATTCTTAAAAAGGATAGGAAAGCTTAAGAAAGGGTTTTTTCTTTTAGTTTGTGTGATGTTGTTGACTTAGTAAGAAGTTACGATAATCATGTTTTTTTTATGGAAAAACACTGTTTCCGCCCTAAAAATTGGTGAATTATAAAACTTAAAACCATCATAAATCAGCTGGCATTCGTATATCATACAAAAACAAACACAAATTGCCATGAATGATGAAATGAAAGTTGAAATGGACAACAATTAGAAATCAAACTTGAAAAGAAAAAAAATACCAGAAGTAAGTGTGGCATTGTCGCCTCTGTAAACCCAATATAAGGCTTATATGCTATTTGTCCTTCGCTGAAAATAAAATCGATCGCTTAAATTGAAAGTTTCTTCGGCCAATTGATTTCCCTATGCGTCTGAATTAAATTGATTTGGAAGTATGACAATAGCACCCTTTAAACTATTTACACGGGTCTTTTTAAAGCTGCAAAGTAAATTAATCCTCACACTTTTTTTTCCACAAAAAAAATTCCAGGAACTTGATTGCATTTTTATTAATCTTGTTTTTATCAAAGGGCAAAGTACACCTTAACTTGAAGTAGGGCCTAACGAGGGGGTACACCTGCTGTTATTTGTGTTAACTTTCGAGTTTCGAGTTTATTGCCCTTTGCATCAAATAGTTGGTGGTAACGAACTGTAGGGACCCGGCTACATACTAACATAATAAGGAGTGACCCGGCTCAAAAGTAACCGAAACTCTAAAAAAAGGAGATTTTGATACTACTACTACCACTACTAACAACTCATCGCAGCACCAAGCCGCCTGAGGCCAACACAGCTATGCACGCTCCTCCTCCACCCCAATCTATTCAAAGCCTCCCTTTTTACACCCACCCACGAAGTTCCCATTTCCTTTAAATCTTTCTTTTTGACGTCCTCCCACCCCAGACGGGGACGATCTGCATTCCGTTTAGCCCTAGACGGTTGGCCGAAAAGAAAAATCTTTGGCAATCTGCCTTCTTCATCCGCACAACGTGCCCTAGCCACCTCAACCTCTCTTTCATTATAGCCATTGAGAGCGGTTTTGAACCACATTTTACGTATAGCCTATTGTTTGAAATACGGTCAGTCAGCCGGGTAACTTTGAAATACTGTCAGTCTTACCGGGTACCTTTAGTCTTACCATCAAAAGTAACGAGAATATTTGCCTTATTTTTGAAAAAAGGGGGAAACACCACCCTAAAATTCATAGAATCTTAATAAAAATCACACCATCAGATTCAGCGTATCAGAGAACCCCACTAGGCTATAGAGGTTTCAAGCTCCTATCTGCAAAAATTTGGAATTTTGTATTTTTTGCCAGAAGAAAGACCACGGATGCATGTTTATTTATTTTTTTTTCTTCCCAGGGGTGACCGTATCGACTCAGTGGTCCTAGAATATCGCAAGAGGGCTAATTTGAACGAAAATAAAAAGTTCTAGCGCCCTTTTTAAGTGACTCAAAAATTAGAGGGCAACTAGGCTCCCTACCACGCTCACTTTTTCCCCCAAAGTCACCCGATCAAGATTTTGAGATAGCCGTTTTGTTCAGCATAGTCGAAAGATCCAACAACTATGTCTCCGAGCATGACTTAATCCCCCACAGTCCCTGGGGGAAGGGCTGCAAGTTGTTAGCTTTGCCCTAGTTGTGAACATATAGCATTGGTTATTGGGAAGTATACAGACGTTTTCAGGGGGATTTTTTCTGGTCGGGGGGAGAAGGTTACGTGGGAGCATCTTTCCATGGAGGAGTTTTTGGGGGAAGGACATTTTTCATGAAGGGGTCACCAGATTTCTTAGCATTATTAAAAATAAGATCAGAAATTAAATTTTAAAAACGTTTTTTCAACTGAAAGTAAGGAGCAACATTAAAACTTAAAACGAACAGAAAATATTACGTATATGATGGAAGTTGCCTCTCCTCAATAGCTTGCTCTTATGCTAAAGTTTTTTTTTAACTTTTAAAAGAGGGTATTATTCTAATTAAACAACCTTTGTGATTCAGGAGTCATTCTTAAACAACTGGAACAAAAATCAAACTTAGGTTATTATAAGGTTATTACTAGTAAAAAAAAAGAAAGTAAAATTAATATGGAAATTTCGTTTCAATTATTCATGTGCGGTGAACAATCTTCAAAGCCTGCGTTAATTCAAAAACGTTCAGAAATTAAGTAAAACAACAAGTTTTTTTAACCGAAAGTAAGGAGCGACATTAAAACTTAAAACGAACATAAATTATCCCATGTATGAAAGGGGCTGTCCCCTCCTCAACTCCCCGCTCTTTACGCTAAAGTTTTTTTTTTCAAAAAGTAGAGTTGTTATAAAGAGTCGACTTTAGCGTAAAGAGCGGGGCGTTGAGGAGGGGACAGCCCCTTTCATATACGGAATAAATTTCTGTTCGTTATAAGTTTTAATGTCACTCCTTACTTTCAGTTAAAAAACTTGTTTTTTTTTTAAATAACTCAATAGATTGCTTCTAATGTAACCAACTGATGATACTTGTACATCAGAATACATTTAAAGGTATTGGCATATAAGCAAATAAGTAAAGTTTTGAAGAAAATAAATGCCAGTTCAAACAGTCACTCTGTATTAGTTACCTCAACATGTTACATAAACAATTCATTTTAAGTGAAGCTTGCCTAGTTTAAACAATATTCAAATTTTTATATTTATAGTCGAAGAAAGAAGACTGCTCAAAATATATTTAAATTTTACTAAAATCCATACAGCACTCTACCCTGTCGTGGGGCTTGAGGAGAGGTGGACAAGCCCGCTAAGAGCGGCGTTATTTTCTGTTGGTTTCGAGACTGATTTCATTGTTCATTGCAATTTCTATCCATTTTAGGTTCATGTCTTCATTCCTTTCAGTTTCTGTTCATTTTTATATTGATATCAGTTACAAGCTATTTAAAGAAACATACATATTGTTTTAAACTAAAGTAAAAACTGACATTGACGCTTAAAACGAACCAAAGCTATCCTATATGTTAAAAGAGCTGCCCCACTCGAAACCGTCATCTCTATACCCTAAAGTTTTGACTTGTGCAATATGGAGAAAGCATTCAATATCCTTAATGGATTAAAGGTTTAGCGTAGAGAACGGAGAGTTTATAGGGTTGGACCCCTCATATACAGGATCAATCATGGCCTTTTATATTTTGATATTGCTCTTTCATTTCACTCGATGTCTATCGTTAATATTATATTTCAGGATTAGCCTGAATAAACGAGGATTGCAATCCCTTGTGCCCCGGCCTTTACAATAAAACCAATATTTCAAAAATTATAATTACTTCAGAAAAGAATATGGCCACTAAGTTTTTTCTGTGGTAGGGGGCTCTAAAATGGCAAAAAATATTTTTCAGGGTAAGATTCTTAAATTTGTCTAAGGGTGGACAGGGTCTCTTCAGGGAAATCTGGTTCCTGGAGGGTTGCCCTTATCCTCTGTTAGCAGATAAGCACATGAATGTAATCCTTCATTTTATGTTCTGAATAGTTCTTAAATGAGAGATTTCACCCTGTCTGTATCCATTTTGTGTCCGATTTCCAGGTTAAACAAGGAGTTAAAATAAAGGATTAGACGTAGGGTCTGAAACTAAGAAAAAAAAAAAAAAAATCTAAACCGAGGTGTTTGAGAATCCCCCCGATGCATTAATTGCTTGTATGTTCTTTTACTTCACTGAAAGACCGACTTAGCTTGAATCAGTCCAACGAAGGGTAAAAAAATGTATTAAATTTCTCTATAATGTCTCTTACTCCTCATGTCTCCGGAAGCTTCAAATATCATCTCACTTATCATTACAAGTGGGATAATGTGATTAAAGCTTATAAGATTTCAAATGCTAACAACATTATCTCTGGCCTTTTTCAACCTGAAGACTTAAAACAAGTCAATGCCATTCTCATAAGCTTTTAAAAAATGAACAGACATCAGACTGAGAAACAAGTTCTTTACAATAGACTTGTCAGCTCCAGGAACTTTCCAGTGGCAATACAGTGACCTCTGCCAGTGTGGATACGTTTGAATCATCAGTGGACAAGGAGGGGTTCAAAAAACCGCGGCATACCATTTGGGACATCACAGGCAAGTCAGCTCACTACCAGCACTGAAACTGGCTGATACAAGATTCATCCTGTCGCTAGCAAGTGAGAGTTGAGGTAATTTAAGTTGAAGGTTTAACTACAGAAATATGAAAACTCGAAAAGGTTAGAAGGGAGAAAATGCGGAATCTGTTAAAACCATGAATTGGAAAGTGGTTCGTTGACAAAAATTGAAATAAGAAATTTGGAATTTAAAAAAAACTAAGATTCTTGAAATGCGAAGGGTTTAACTATTAAAACATGAAACTTTTTAGTTCGTTAGATGGAAGAGAATTCAAAATCTCTTAATATATTTTCGAATGGGAGAGTGGTTTGTCTTTAAAAATTGGCCAAAGAACTAAAATTTTGGAAACAACTGCGGTTCTTAACATGTAGAGGGCTTAGTTATATGAATTTGAAAGTTTCAGTTTGTTAGAAGGACGAAAACGTGAAACTTGCTAAAAACAGTAGCAAGCTAAAAACTTGCGAATTTGGGTACGATTTTATTGGCGAAAATTCACATAAGAAATGTAGAATTTTGAAAAAAAAAACTGTGATTCTTTAAGCGTGGAAGATTTAGTTATAAAAGCATGATAATTCAAAGCGTCAGTGAGAAAAAAAAGGGGAAATTTGTTAGAATTCTTAAATCGGGAAGGCTTTTCTTGTCAAAAATCAACAAGAGAACTGTTGAATTTCGAAAAAGACGTGATACTTGAAATTTGAAAATTCAAACAGTTAAAAGGAAGAAAATACAAAATTTGTTAGAATTCTTGAAACAAGAAGTATTCTATGTTCGAATACCGACATAAGAATTGTGGAATTAAAAAAAAATGGAAGATTCAGATGTGAAATTTCTTTTTATATAATAAGAAAATTCAAAGGGCTTGAAGGAAAAAATTAGAATATTTTTAATATTCTTGTATTGAGGAGTATCTTATAAAAATTGGAATATTTTTAATATTCTTGTATTGGGAAGTGTTTTGTTGTCAAAAATTGAAATAAGAGCTTTGAAATTTTGAAAAAAATACTATGAGTCTTGAAATGTGAAAGTTTTAGTTATGAAAGCCCCTATATTAAAAATATTAGGTATAATTATTATTTAAAAATAGAGATAAAAAATAATTTGAGAGAGGGCTCCTCTCAGATGCGACAGTGTTCTTAGTAGGATAAATTAAACTGAAATCGTTTCAAAAGTAAAACTAATAATTTCACATTAGACGAACTAAATAGGGAGAGAGAATTTTTTTTTTTAAGGAGGGAGCATATCGTAAAATTTCAGCTGAATAAATACCAAAGGACATGAAAATAGAAGTACTTTTTCCACCACAACACGTAATTTTCTAATCTTTTGTCCAACACATAAGGCTCGATATGAGGCTATAATTGGTTTTTGATTAGAGTTAAAAAAAATTCCAAATCTTGGGATTGAAATTCGCAAATAAGAATGGGGTTAAAAATGAGAATAGAAAAATCAATAAAAGGAAGTCTTTTACGCTATCTTGGGGAAGAAGTAAGGTATCATTAATTGAAAAAGAAAAAAGAAAATAGTCAGCCTTGTTATAGAGTGGTGCTAATTATTATTGAAATAGAGTTAAAAAAAGAAGAACCTGAAACATTAAGAATCAGAAGTGAAAAACAAAATTAGGCTCGAAAGATATTATAAAATACTTTAAAGGTAGTTAGACTGTAGCAGGGGCTTGCGCAGATCTTCGGCATATGTTGGCAGGAGTCATTTTCATTATTGTTTTAATAAAATAAGACTTGAAAGAAATATAAAATTAGGCCAGAAAGAAAATATAAGACAATAAGAGGTACTTATATTGTAGCAGGGTTGTACACAGATCTTTTACGTACATTGCTAGTTTCAACATTCATTACTGTATAAATAAAACTAGAGTTGAAATAAAGATAAAGTTAGGGTGCTAAAAAATATAAAATATTATATAAATCATGGGAACAAAAATATGGAGGATGGGGTGCAATTCAGAGAGGAAATCATTAGTAAAATACCTATATTCATATTATTAGAAAACAAAATGGGTTTATTTCTATTGTCGAGGGGCATCATCGGAACCTTTCATGTGGTCTCCGTATGAGCCTTTACAAGCTAGAATAAAATTTTCTGAACCATTTCAATCATGAAAAAAAACTCAATGAAAAGGAACTCGGATGAGTTTATTGCACGTACATGGCAAGGGAAAATTAGTAATGAAAATGTTCAAGCATCATAATAAACGAAATGATTACTTAGGGGAAATCCAGGTATTTTTTTAAAAAGGTGTCAGCTGTGTTTATTTCAGCTGCAGTGCTAGCCCAGGTAGGATAAAAAGTAGACACAGGCCTAATGCTAGAAAGTATGAAGAGCATATAGCATGTGTCATAAAAAAAACTTTTTGTAGTATCTGTCCGCGTACTACCTTTTCTAACTGATTTATTACGAAGTGATCATCACTTTTCTACTCACATACTTCGTGGGAAAGTTTAAAGAAGATAAGAAGTAAAGCCTATATATAATGCCCTGTTTCTTTCAGCAATTAAATAAAAAAAAAAACAAGTTTTTTTAACTGAAAGTAAGGAGCGACATTAAAACTTAAAACGAACAGAAATTATTCCGTATATGAAAGGGGCTGTCCCCTCCTCAACGCCTCGCTCTTTACGATAAAGTTTTTTATTGTTTAAAAAAATAGAGTTGTGAGAAAGTCAAACTTTAGCGTAAAGAGCAAGGCGTTGAGGAGGGGACAGCCCCTTTCATATACGGAATAATTTCTGTTCGTTTTAAGTTTTAATGTCGCTCCTTACTTTCAGTTAAAAAAACTTGTTTTTTTTATTTAATTTTTGGACGTTTTTGAATAAATACAGGTTCTGATCTTGGCTCACAGTACATGAATAGTTAAAACACAATTTTCATATAATTTACTTTTATTTGGTTAAATGGCTTTCTCGAAACTTGTTTCATTTTATTTACGAACGTTTTTATTAGTAATAAATATACGTAACTTGCGAATTAACTTACGTAACGAACTTCTATATTCATATATTTTTAATACGTATATTAGGGGGTTCGCCCCCTAGTCAATACCTTGCTCTTTAAGCGAAAGTTCGAATTTTGTTCCAATTCTTTAAAAATGACCGCTTAATCACAAAGGCCGTTAATTAGAATAAATAGCTCTTATGAAAGTACTAAAAAATCTCTGGCTTAAAGAGTGAGGTATTGACTAGGAGGTAAACCCAATCATATATGTAATATTTTCTGTTCGTTTAAAGTTTTGATGTTGCTGCTGTTGCAGTTGAAAAACTTATTTTTTTATATTTATTTTCTGATCTTTTTTAAATAATGCTGGGAAGTCCGGCGTCCCCTTCATAGCAATGTCCCTTCCCCCATGAAAAATTCCTTCATGGAAAGATCCTCCTACATAACCCCCGAACCCAGGCACGTATGCAGAAATTTGTATCGGGGGGGGGAGGGGCAATTTGTTTTGGGTGGGCCAAATCCTTCAAACCCATTATTCTGTGAGAAAAATCAGAAAATTATGGGAAAATGAAAAAAATCGTGAGATTTCGGGGTGGCCCGGGCCCGGAGGCCCGCCCCGGAGTACGTCCCCGACCGAACCCCCCCTCCCTCCACTACCAGGAAAAATCTCCCCTGTAAACGTCTTTACTGTATACTTCCCAATAACCAATACTATATGTTAACATTGGGTAAAGTTCATAACTTTCAGCCCTCCTCCCGGGAACTTCGGGGGATTAAGTCATCCTAAAAGACATACTTATAATATTTTCGAACATGCTAAACAAAATTGCTATCTCAAAATTTTGATCAGGTGACTTTGGGAAAACAATGAGCGTGGGAGGGGGCCTAGTTGCCCTCCATTTTTTTTGGTCACTTAAAAAGGGCAATAGAACTTTTAATTTCCATTCCAATGAGCCATCCCACGATATTCTAGGACCACTGGGTCGATACGATCACCCCTGGAGAAAAAAAAAATAATAAAAATAAACACGCACCCGTGATCTTTCTTCTGGCAAAAAATGCAAAATTCCACATTTTTGTAGATAGGAGCTTGAAACCTCTACAGTGGGGTTCTCTGATACGCGGAATATGATGGTGTGCTTTTCATTAAGTTTCTATAATTTTTAGGGGGCCTTTCCCCTTTTTTTTGAAAATCAGCCAAATTTTCTCAGGCGCGTAACTTTTGATAGGTAAGATTAAACTTGATGAAACTTATATATTTGAAATCAGCATTAAAATTCAATTCTTTTGATGTATCTATTTGTATCAAAATACCGTTTTCTAGAGTTTCGGTTACCATTGAGCCGGGTCCCAATAACCAATACTATATGTTCACATTGGGTAAAGTTCATAACTTTCAGCCCTCCTCCTGGGGGCTTCGAGGGATTAAGTCATCCTAAAAGACATATTTATCATATTTTCGACCATCCTGAACAAAATGGCTATCTCAAAATTTTGATCGGGTGACTTTGGGAAAAAATGAGCGTGGGAGGGGGCCTAGTTGCCCTCCATTTTTTTGGTTACTTAAAAAGGGCAATAGAACTTTTAATTTCCGTTCCAATGAGCCCTTCCACGATATTCTAGGACCACTGGGTCGATACGATCACCCCTGGGAAAAAAAACAAACAAAAAAACAAAAAAAACAAATTAACACGCATCCGTGATCTTTCTTCTGGCAAAAAATGGAAAATTCCACATTTTTGTAGGTAGGAGCTTGAAACCTCCCCAGTAGGGTTCTCTGATACGCTGAATATGATGGTGTGATTTTCATTAAGGTTCTATAACCTTTAGGGGGTCTTTCCACCTTTTTCCGAAAATCAGCCAAATTTTCTCAGGCGCGTAACTTTTGATAGGTAAAATTAAACTTGATGAAGTTTATATATTTGAAATCAGAATTAAAATCTGATTCTTTTGATGTATCTATTGGTATCAAAATTCCGTTTTTTAGAGTTTCGGTTACCATTGAACCGGGTCGCTCCTTATTTACAGTTCGTTACCACGAACTGTTTGAAAACTTATCTTTACTCCTTTAGTTGAATCACCTAAGTTAGATGAGATCTCTTTGTAAGGTTGTTTACAATACACAATTATTTAGAAGAAAATTAAAGCCAAAAAAGAATTAATTTTCTTAGGGAAGAATAAGATTTTTTTTTTTTTTTTTGGGGGGGGGGGGGGGTAACTTTTTAGAGTAAGCAGTACTATGTTAGGGAAGTAAAGAGCGAAGCTGGAACTAAAAACAACAAAATTATTGCTCCATAGATTATGCAAGATATATAAAATAAACTAGCTAAAAAAAAACTGGATGGTTTTTCTCCAACATTTATATCATAGGCAGTGCGATAGCGCTGCCTAAGTAAAGAACAATGTGGGCACAATGTATTATTTATTTTTCTTTTTTCTTCTTCTTCTTTCTTCTCCATACCCGGGCACTTCGTATCGAAGGACTTGTCGTAAAAACTTCGAAAAGGGCTCATTCGATTGGGAATTGGAGTAGCTAGTGCCCTTTTTAATAGTCGAAAGTGATTGGAGGGCAACTAGCCCCCCCCCCCTGCCCATCATTCCCCCAAACACACACTCCACCACAACTCTCGAGGCAAGGGTTTTAAGTTATGCCCTGGGGGCATATAAGTTTTTATAGAAGGCGTTGTCGTAGAAACTTCAAAAAAGGCTCATTTGATTGGTAATTCAAACGGCTAGTGCCCTTTTTAATAGTCGAAAGTGATTGGAGGGCAACTAGCCCCCCGCCCCATGTCGATCATTCCCCCAAACACATCCAATCGAAATTTTGAGACAGGCATTTTGTTCAGCATAGTTGATTTCCATGTAGAAATTATCTTTTTGAAGAGGACACTCCCCCACAGCCCTCGGGACAAGGGTTGTAAGTTATGCCCTGGGGGCATATAAGGTTTTTATAGAAGGCGCTGTCGTAGAAACTTCAAAAAAGGCTCATTCGATTGGAAATTCAAAGGACTAGTGCCCTTTTTAATAGTCGAAAGTGATTGGAGGGCAACTAGCCCCCCGCCCCATGTCGATCTTTCCCCCAAACACATCCAATCGAAATCTTGAGATAGCCATTTTGTTCAGCGTAGTTGATTTGCAGATAGAAAATATGTTTTGACACACCCCTACAACCCTCGGGGCAAGGGTTTTAAGTTATGCCCTGGGGGCATATAAGGTTTTTTAGACGGCGTTGTCGTAGAAACTTCGAAAAGGGCTCTTTCGATTGGAAATTGGAGTAGCTAGTGCGCTTTTTAATAATCGAAAGTGATTGGAGGGCAACTAGCCCCCTCCACGCTCATCATTCCCCCAAACACGTCCAATATAAATTTTGAGATAGCCAATTTGTTCAGCGTAGTTGATTTCAAGATAGAAAATATGTTTTTGAGGAGGACACTCCCCCACAACCCTCGGGGCAAGGGTTGTAAGTTATGCCCTGGGGGCATATAAGGTTTTTATAGAAGGCGTTGTCGTAGAAACTTCAAAAAAGGCTCATTCGATTAGAAATTCAAAGGGCTAGTGCCCTTTTTAATATTCGAAAGTGATTGGAGGGCAACTAACCCCCCTCTCACGCCCACCTTTTCCCCAAACACATCCAATCAAAATTTTGAGATAGCCACATTATTCAACGTAGTTTTAAGTTCTGTAATTAGGTCTTTGAGGATGACAACCCCCTCACAGCCCTCAGGACAAGGGTTCTAAGTTATGCCCTGAGGGCATATAAAGTTTTCATAGAACGCGTTGTTGTAGAAACTTCAAAAAGGGCTCATTCGATTAGAAATTGAAATGGCTAGTGCCCTTTTTAATAGTCGAAAGTAATTGGAAGGCAACTAACACCCCTTCCACGCCCACCATTTCCCCAAACACATACAATCAAAATTTTGAGATAACTATTTTGTTCCACGCAGTTAAAGTTCAGAAAATTATATCTTTGAGCAGGACACTCCCCCCACAGTTTTCAGGGCAAGGGTTATAAGTTATGCCCTGGGGGCATATAAGTTTTTATTGAAATTTTTGTCCTAAAAACTTGAAAAAGGGCTCATTCGATTTGAAATTCAAAGGCCTAATGCCCTTTTTAATAGTCAAAAGTGATTTGAGGGTAACTAGCCCCACCTCTCTCGCCCACCTTTTCCCCAAACACATCTAATCAAAATTTTAAGATAACCATTTTGTTCAGTGTTGTGGATTTCCAGATGGAAATTATGATTTTGAGGAGGACACTCCCCCACAGCCCTCAGGGCAAGGGTTGTAAGTTATGCCCTCGGGGCAAATAAGGTTTTCATAGAACCTGTTGTCGTAGAAAGTTCAAAAAGGGATCATTCCATTGAAAATTGAAATGGCTAGTGCCCTTTTTAATAGTCGAAAGTGATTGGAAGGCAACTAACACCCCTTCCACGCCCACCATTTACCCAAACATATCCAATCAAAATTATCCATTCGATTGGAAATCGAAAGGCCTAGTGCCCTTTTTAATAGTCGAAAGTGATTGGAAGGCTTGATATTTATAATAAGGATTGATGTGGGTATAATGTATTATTTTTGTTGTCGTTGTTGTTCTTAGACCAGGGCACTTTGTATCGAAGGAGTTGTTGTAGGAACTTCGAAAAGGGCTCATTCGATTGAAAATAGAAAGGGCTTATGCCCTTTTTAATAGTCGAAAGTGATTGGAGGGAAACTAATCCCCCTCCCCCACCCACCCTCCCATTTGACTTTATGTTTAAAAACTAAATGTTGCCATAACATTAAATCAAAATGCACTGCGTTAATGCTAATTCCCAATAAGGCATCTCAGCAGTATCCCAAGAACGACCGACGGTATTATATTCAAACTTTTGGGACTGCTTCTGCTCTTAAAATTTAACCAAATCAAAATAGCGTAAATGTATCCAAGCTATCAAAGAAAGTAAACAGATTTTCTTGCGAATGATATCAAGTTTTCCATTTCAGGTCGACTAGAGGAGGTATGAAGCAAAATTAAACACTACTATTTCTGTCCATATTTTTAAGAGGGTGTATGTTGTTAAAAATTGCTGAAAATTTTTCTCCAGCATATATATAGTAGGCCAAACTATAAATTCTTAAAAAAACGAAAAGATTTAAAGTATTATTTTCTTTTTCTCTGAAAAGACTATGTCAATATAAAACGAACAAAAATTAATTAAAAAACTTTTTCCACAAAATAAGTTTTTCAAAGAAAAGTAAAGTAAACTCCATTAAACAAAAAATGAGCAAAAATAAAATCAAATAATCTACCAAGCGTGAAACTACCACAAATCAGTATCGATAAATAAATGAAACCCCAAACGAACAGAAATTACAATAAATAATCGAATCTAACTCAAAACAAGCAGAAATTAACATAAGTTGGGCTCAAAACCCTCTATGCCCAGAGGGCATATGAGAACGATGTCGGTACAATGTATTATAATTATTTTTTTCCTTTAAACCAGGGCACTTCGTATCGAAGAAGTTGTCGTAGAAACTTCGAAAAGGGCTCATTCAATTGGAAATCGGAGTGGACTGTGCCCTTTTTAATAGTCGAAAGTGATTGGAAGGCAACTAAAACCCCTTCCATGCCCATCATTTCCCTAAACACATACAATCAAAATTTTGAGATAGCCATTTTGTTCAGCGTAGTTGATTTCCAGATAGAAATATGTTTTTTTTTTCAGGGCAAGGGTTTTAAGTTATGCCCTGGGGCATATAAGAACGATGTTGGCACAATGTATTATTTATTATTTTTTTCCTTTAGACCATGGCACTTCGTATCGAAGATGTTGTCGTAGAAACTTCGAAAAGGGCTCATTCAATTGGAAATCGGAGTAGTTTGTGCCCTTTTTAGTAGTCGAAAGTGATAGGAAGGCAACTAACACCCCTTCCACGCCCACTATTTTCCGATACACATCCAATCAAATTTTGAGATAGCCATTTTGTTCAGCGTAGTTGATTTCCAGATAGAAATTTTGTTTTTGAGGAGGATACTCCCCCACAGCCTCAGGGCAAGGGTTGTAAGCTATGCCCTTGGGCATATAAGGTTTTTATAGAAGGTGTTGTCGTAGAAACTTCAAAAAAAGCCTCATTTGATTGGAAATTCAAAGGGATAGTGTCCTTTTTAATAGTCGAAAGTGATTGGAGGGCAATTAACCCACCTCTCACGCCCACCTTTTCGCCAAACACATTCAATCAAAATTTTAAGATAGCCATTTCGTTCAACGTAGTTAAAAGTTCTGGAAATTAGGTCTTTGAGGTTGACAACCCCCCCCCCCTCAGCCCTCATGGCAAGGGTTATAAGTTATGCCATAGGGGCATTTCAAGTTTTTATAGAACGCGTTGTCGTAGAAACTTCAAAAAGGCAACTAAGACCCCTTCCACGCCCACCTTTTCCCGAAGCTCATACAATCAAAATTTTGAGATAGCCTTTTTGTTCCGCGCAGTTTAAAGTTCAAGAAATTATACTTTTGAGCAGGACACTCACCCCACAGTCTTCAGGGCAAGGGTTATAAGTTATGCCCTGGGGGCATATAAGTTTCTATTGAAATCTTTGTCCTAGAATCTTGAAAAAGGGCTCATTCGATTGGAAATTCAAAGGTCTAGTGTCCTTTCCAATAGTCGAAAGTGATTTGAGGGCAACTAACCCCCCTCTCACGCCCACCTTTTCCCCAAACACATCCAATCAAAATTTATAGATAGCCATTTTGTTCAGCGTCGTTCATTTTCAGATAGAAATTATGTTTTTGAGGAGGACACTCCCCAACAGCCCTCAGGGCAAGGGTTGTAAGTTATGCCCTGGGGGCGTATGAGGTTTTTATACAAACGTCAAAAAAGGTTCATTCGACTGGAAATTCAAAGAGTTGGTGCCCTTTTTAATAGTCGAAAGTGATTGGAGGGCAACTATCCCCCCCTCCCCTCACGCCCACCTTTTCCCCAAACACATCCAATCAAAATTTTAAGATATCCATTTTGTTCAACGTAGTTGAGAGTTCTGGAAATTAGGTCTTTGAGGATGACACCCCCCCTCCCACAGCCCTCAAAGCAAGGGTTGTAAGTTATGCCCTTGGGGTATATAAGGTTTCTATAGAACGCGTTGCCGTAGAAACTTCAAAAGGGCTCAATCGATTGGAAATTGAAATGGCTAGTGCCCTTTTTAATAGTCGAAAGTGATTGGAAGGCAACTATCACCCCTTCCACGCAGTTTAAAGTTCAGGAAATTATACCTTTGATTAGAACACTCCCCCCACAGTCTTCAGGGCAGGGGTTATGAGTTATGCCCTGGGGGCATATAAGTTTTTATTGAAATCTTTGTCGTAGAAACTTGAAGAAGTGTCCATGAAACCCAAAACGAACGGAAATTACAATAAATAACTGAGTGTAACTCAAAACGAGCAGAAATTAACATAAGTTTGGCTCAAAACCCCTATACCTTCCCAAGGCCAGAACATAATTGCACTTTACTGAAAAAAATGCAAATGAATGTGTATTGTCAGTTTAATACACATATACTGATATTTAGTAATCAAAATGTTAATATTATTTGATTTATTAAAGTTATAAAAGTAAAAACTTTTATATTTTTTTTCAGTAAAGTGCAAATTATGTTCGGGCCTTGGGAAGGCTTAGGGGGTTTTGAGCCCAACTTAAGTTAATTTCTGCTCGTTTTGAGTTTGACTCGGTTATTTATTGTAATTTCTGTTTGTTTTGGGTTTCATTTATTCATCGATGCTGATTTGTGGTAGTTTCGCGCTTGGTAGATTATTTGATTTTATTTTTGTTTATTTTTGTTTAATGGAATTCTTTACTTTTCTTTGAAAAGCTTATTTTGTGAAAAAGTTTTTCTAATTAATAGCCAGAAAAAGACTATTGAGAACCTTATAATTTATAGTGATAACATTCTTCCATTTTCCGCATAATACTTATGGAATTTCCAGCTCCAAGAGAATATTTTTTTTGCAACAGTTTTGTGTTTTCAGTAAAGCGCTAGTTTTTAGAAATCTAAAAATACTGGAAGCATCACGAGACAATTTTATTTCAGCTGTTTTTGTAGATGTAGCTTGCATGATATGCGAAGCAATAATTTTTGTTCGTCTTAAGTTTCAACTTTACTCTTTACTTCTAAGAGAAAATGTGTTTTTCAAATTAATTTATGACCAGAATTGGACATTTCTCACTTCTCTTTACTCTTTTTTCTGAAAGTAAAGTCTAAGATTTACACACCCTAGGCTACATGCTAAAGTACAGTTACTGCTGCAGCCATGATCCACCAGCGAAAGTTGGTCTATGTTCTCACAGAATAATGTGCTCTTTAAAAAATACCGCTTATTCCAAACACGGAGTACAACAGAGTCTTTTCTATCCGCGAAACTCGTTGCAGTAGGACGAAATAGAAAAAATAGTGACTAAGATATGAGCTTAGGAACCATATACGATCAGAGTGTCGACTTTGACTCAGATCGGGAGGTTTTCCAGTTGGCCAAAATATATGGGCAGAATATTGGGACACTAACAGATAAGAGGCTTCTGCTCATGTCACGAAAAATTTAGACTGACGAAAAGAAAGAAAATTGTTACTTAAACTGACAATTGTTACTCTTGAAAAACTAAGTAACTTAGCCCATACAACCTCCACCGCTCAACGTGAACTAGACCCATCAACTTAAAACCCCAGCGTAGAATTGGGAGGATACAAAGAACCAAGCACAAGTGCCATGAAAAATGAGGGGTCGATGCATGATTTCTGGTGGGTGAAGCCGCTGATTGAACTAAGAAGGCATCCTGTATATCCAAAACGTAATATGGGAAAATTGACTGCATCGATGCGGTCAAGTTTGCCAGAAATGAATTTACGGAGCAGAAGTGATTATGCTGCTGATACCTTGTCATCTAGAATAGAGAGTTGGAGGAGTTTGAGAGAAAATTTAGGAACATGTGAAATTTTGATGAAGTTATGTGCCCCCCATAATGTGGTGAATCCCAAAAAGCTCACTGGATCGTTGATATGCGATGCGTAAAACTTTAGACTGGAAAGCAAAATTTCAATCTTGAGGGGCTAAATGATGTCCATCGCGTATTTGATTCCAACTATTTTGTGGGACTCCTAGAAGAAGAAGTCAGCCTACGATCATTTGCGAATATCCAAAAATTCCAGGAGGTATTTTGGAATTGAGTGGCAAGGAGTATAATTTGTTATTTATGTTTTACGTTTTGGCTATTCCTTATATGGTTTCGCGTATCAGGAGGTTGGAAGTATGGTTGTTTCTGTATCAAGGAATATAGGAGTATTCACGAGTAGGTACGTGAATGACACCATTGTCAGAGAGTCTGATTTTCACGAAGCTAATTTTGCCATTGCTATATCTGCGACTGTTCTAATTGGATTGGGGTACACTTTGTCCGAAAAGTCAGTTCTCCAGCCAACCCAGCGGATGAGACACTTAGGACTTATAATCAACACGAAAATACCTGCCTTCATTGTGCCAGAGGAAAAGATTGGAAAATGTGCATATTATTGAGAACCAATTTTCCTCAGGGATGGTGGATTTCAAATACATTCAAAAGCTTATGGGCAAAGCCATGTCCATCAGTCCATTTTTCCACGTGATCATTTGTTTATTTCACGGCGCACAAGGTCGGAAGCGAGTATGGAGCGTGAGTAGTCTCATCTCATGGGGCTCGGTGACAAAAACAAAGAGGAACTTCGGTTCTGGCGTTTTCTGTGGGAGGCTCCTAGAATTTTCCCTTGGCATTCAGAGGATTATGTTGCACTAAATGTCATTCAGGTGCTTCCGATATTGCTTCGAAAGGCGGTATAAGTTTCCCTGGGTTAGAAATAGTAAATTTGTGGGCTTTTCGGGAAAATGCTTTAAAAGATGGAAAGGTTTCGGTAAAAGAAGCACATGCTTTGAATAAGGTCCTCGTCTTCTATGGAGCCAGACTACAAATTACACAATAAATGCGTTCGTAGACAATTTGGCAGTTGTAAATCATAGGATGAAGGGATCTGGGGTCTCGCACAGCTTCGATTTGGCAATGAAAAATTTTTTTGTGTACTGTGATGAGTCTCAACATATTCCTCAGAATATACCACATCCCAACACATTAGAATTTGGCAGACCCGGAATCAAGAAAAATTGACGTTTCATATTCTGTGCTCTCAAAAAATGCTTGGGAAAAAATTCAGTATTTCTATGGAGTGCCCTCTGGTCATACCTTTGACCTGATAGTCCTTGGTTCAAACGCCATGACAGACAAAAGGGTAGAAATTGCCTCACTTTAGCCCCTTCCAACCCCTTGGATGCACAGACATCGAATTTCTTAATTCTAAAAATACCTCCAAGGAACATTTATACTGTCCCGACGTTCTACATAATTCCAGCAGCAATCAAACATATAAGCAGATCTGGAGCAGGACAGTATACGCTGGCGGTTCCAGCGCTGCCGGTAACGCCTATGTTGTGGTCCAAGGTTTGTAAGCATGCAGAAAGCTAGTCGAAACTGGGCGAAAAGGAGGATGCTGGGCCAATCATCAAAAGGGTTTCATAGAAAGGGCTTTAAAAGCTGATTTGTTTGCCGTTGGGATATATGGGAGATAGGAAACCATGTTCATGCGCTTATATTTATTTTATACTATGTACCATTAAGTTCTCCTCGCATCAGTTTTGTATTATCCAATTCCGAAAAAAGTACCAATAAATAACGAATAAGCTTCTTTATAGGCTTATACACATTTCTAGGACTTCAAGCTGGATATACATAAAAAGAGAGTTGAATTGCAGTCAAATTTAAAAATGCAAAGTACGAAAAACAGAGAAATGACCTTGCTTATAATACTTTTATAACTTCTGGAAGAATATAAGTATCGGCCCTGCGCTTTTGCAAGGGAAAAACCCGGCCACTTTCCCTCGTACTTTCTAGCAATTACAGATTCATATATAGAATAGGACTGCATGCATATGTAATAAAAAGGTATTTAAGAAATGTATTTTATTTACATCATGTTTAATGTTGAGTAAGTAGGAGGATTGGGATTTGAAAGAATGAACAAGTTGTGTTTGGGCTAAGAAGGCACATAGAGGACGGGGTTGGGGACTCTGTTCCCCTCAATCACATAACCAAAGGTTCTGCGTGGTCCGGGTTCGGAATACACAGCTACGTTGCATCTCAGATTCTCTTCGTCTTGCAATCATTCCGCATATGCAGTGGCTGGAGGACACTTGGTCTGTTTCCATATCTAAACCATTTCAACAATCGTTTTAAAAGTGGAACAAAGAGAGAGAAAGAGAGAGAGAGAGGAGGGGGGGGGTATGAAAAGAGAAATGAATAGTGATTACGGACAAAGGCTAAGGTACGAAAAAAGAATCATGAATACAAAACCGTTGGATCTCTTGGTAAGTTACTTTTGGATTAAAAAAGTTTCAAAAGTCCCTGGGTAAAAATTCCCAGTAAATTTCTACTACCCTTACAATGAAATTCACCTGCAGACACCTAGAAAAATTGCTCGACCCCTTAAAAATATTTTTCCTCCACATGAACATTGGCATTTCCCAATAGTAAGTGAGAAATGCGTGAAGGAAAAACATTGCTTAAAGCTAAGACAGCTAAAAGCTTGTTTTTATTTTTGTTTGTAGGTAATTTATTTGAATTTTGTGCTGTTGAAGGGCAAAGAATCATAGAATTTATAAGTAGAACTAGTAGCAATTTTCTGGAGGGGGGGAGACATCTGGTACTATTTTACTATTTTTCCAACAAAATTGCCTAGAGACTTCTTTGGACCAGTAAGTAGGGGTATACCCAAGGCCGTAGCAAAGATGGGTTACTGTTTTCGAAATCCTCCCCCCCCCCCTGAAATTTTGCCCCACTCGTAAAAAAACAACAGAATGACATAAACAAATTTCTAATGCTTGTTTTAAAGTTTTCTTCTAACCCACCCCCTGGAAAAGATTACCCCCCTCCCCTTCGAATAAAATCTTGGATACACGCTTAGGAATACCCCAAAATACTCTATGTGCTTGAACATATTTAAGGAAGAAAGTGTTTCCTTGATCTAGATTGCCGGAAACACTGATTAATTTGCTTATCAGCATCCGTAAATAATACTTAAAATGTCACTCGCTCAATTGATTTTTTAATTTTTCGAAGATAATGCAATGGAAGTGAGGTGTATAAGGAAGTATCCAATCGAAGCAAAACAAGAATTGCAAAATCATACTAAGTTCAGTAGAATTTCACAGAAATGTTTACCCAGAATCACAAATCCTAGGATTGGATATCTGATTTGCGCAACCTTTATTTAAACATCAAAATCCAATGAACAATTTGAATCAGGAGATAACAAATATAGAAAAACACGCTGTCACGGGTTATAAATAAATATGGTAGCTAATAAAAGAATAACACCAACAAAGATAAGAAAAAAAGAGTAAATAGATCCAAGTTAAAACCTTGTAAAACAAAAATAACATGTCTTTACATGAATTTTGTCGAATTGCACTGAAAACTGACTATGTACATCATCCGAACATTGACCGAAAATCGGATGACCAAACATGACAGACATAAAAAAAAACACTGGAGCGCCATTCGTATATTTTCGGTACGCAGCGAAACTCAAATTGTTCATGCTCCACAACTTACAGCCTTAATTTCTTTGATAATAAAATTTTCATAGCTTTTTTTTCGGAATAAACTTTAGGACTCGTAATAAACTTTCTTTGATACTATTAAGAGGATTCGAAATAAAACTTACTGCTCCTGAAATAGCATTGTCAAACTATTCTAATAGGATAATTTTTTTTAACAAATTTTTGAAACCTCCAGTTAATACAGGACATCAACAAAAATTCACGGTTTAGTCAATTTAGCGGTATTCTGTGCTTTCCAAAGGCTCCTCTTTTTGTGTGACCCTCACAGATCAAACAATAAACGAATGGCGGAAGTTTTTCAACCAAAAGAAATTTTTGAAAAGACCTTAAAGTTAAAAAGAAGTTTCGAGTTTGAAAGCCACGCTACTGGATTTTATATTAAAAAGATCCAATTTTTCAGAAAAAAAACATGTAAATATAAATTTATAAACACAGCCTTCCATAGCGTGAAAAATATTTCCCTTGCTTATACTTCCCGGACACAAACAAAATTGTCAGTTTTACTGCGTAAACGAACAGTTTTGGTAACTACCAGTTTCTTAGACTAGAAATGTGGGAAGGTACACTGGAGCTAAAACTCAGACTAGCCCATTTCGGCTTCTTGGAACTCCAGAAAGAATCACCGCAATCTTTTTCTTAAGACTTCTTTTGCTCAATTACGCATTATGGTCTGCTTTCTATGTCACCACCTTTTCTAGATTCACGAGCTATCGGAAATGGCTGGGCATAGTGAGCATACTGGACATATGACGTGACGGAATGCTGAGTCCCTGTATGGCGACGCAGATCTACTTTTCTCTAGAAAAAAAGGGTAAAAATTTAGTTTATTTTACCCCTTTTTCTGCAAAACTGCAAGGATTGTCAGTACCTGACCTATCCTTTTCTCAGTCATCTAATCAAACAGTTGGTGGTAACGAACTGTTGTAAGGAGCGACGCAGCTCAATATTAACTGAAACTCTAGAAACTAATTTTGATATCAATATATTCATAAGAAATTAGCTTATCATGCTGATTCCAAATATATAGGATTCGTTAAGTACAGGGTTACCCTCAGGGGCGAATTTTCAGCATTTTTATTGGGGGGGGGGGGGCAAGAGGGGCCCATATCTGGATAGTCAAAGGGCATGGGATGTACAATTTTTTTTTCTCCACATTACTGGGGGGGGGGAAACTGCCCCCCTTGTCACCCTGAAACGACGCCCCCTGGTTACCCTTCAAAAGCTACGAGTCAGAGAAAATTTGCTTGATTTTCCAAAAATGCGGAAAACGTCTCCTAAAAGTAAATGAATCCTAATGAAAATCACACTATCTAATTCGACGTGTCAAAGAACCTTCCTGTAGAGGTTTCAAGCCTCTGACTACAAAAAATGTGGAACTTTATAAATTTTTTTTCAAAATGCGTGCGTATTTATTTAATATAATGCGTATGTGTTTATTTGATGTGTGCATGAATGCCAGAATGCGGATGGGCGTTTATTTGTTTTTTTCTGTTCCCCATAGGTGATTACATCGAATCAATGGTCCTAGACGATTGGCTAAGGGTTCATTCGAAGGGAAACTAAAGTTCTAGTGCCATTTTTAAGTGACCAAAAGGATTGGAGGGCAGTAAGACTATGCTAATTCTTAACCAATGCTGTTTTTTTCTACCATGCCAAGAAATTCTACCGCCAAAATCTGAGTGATACTAGGCTTGATTTTTTATCTGATAATTTCTAGATCAAAGAAAAAATGGCTTTACTTTTTTTTTTACATTTTTATAGCATTCCGGATAAAAGATTAAATTAAGTTATTCGAACTTGTCAGTTCATTTTTTCTTTTGGTTCATTGTTTCTTTTGTTCGCTCAACTAGCGACTCGTCTCAGTAGTAAAAGAAACTTGAAAAAACAGAATTTTGACATCAGTAGATACATCAAAAGAGTGTTTTTTTTATGCTTATTCCAAATATATAAGATTCATTAAGTTTAGAGTTACCCATCAAAAGCTACGAGCCTGAGAAAACTACCTGATTTTCCAAAAAGGAGGAAACGCCTCCAACAAGACAAAAAAGTTTTTATGAAAATTGCACCGTCAGATTCAGCATACCAGAAAAACCTACTGTAGCTTAGAGGTCTCAAGTTCCCATCAGCAAAAACATGGATTTTTTTTCTTTTGCCAGAAGAAAAATCCCGAATGCGTATTTATTTATTATTACTTTTTCTCAAGGATGATCATACCGAACCAATGGCCCTAGGAGATCGGGAGAGGGCGCATTCGAACGGAAATTAAAACTTAGAGACAGCCATTTTGTTCAGCGCAACTAAAAGGTCCAATAACTATGACCTCCCACAGCCCCTGGGGAAAGGGCTATAAGTTATAAAATTTGTCAAATGTTTACACATATTATTTGTTATTGGGAAGTATACAGCCATTTTTTGGGGGAGGGGGGATTTTCTGCTGGGGGTGGGTTTACACTGGGAGAATTTTCCATGGGGAGTGAAGTTTCCGGGGGTGGACTTTGTAGGAGAGATTTAACGATTGGGGTATTTGTCAGAATTCCTTTACGAAATTCTTTTTATTTGTCCTTCCTCTTTGCCGACTCAATCTTGCATGTGGAGATGTTCCGGGGAAAGTGTTCTGGGAAATTTTCAGTTGGGTTGGTATTGTCTGGAGGATATTTTGTGTGGGTAGGGAGGATTTACGGTGGAGAAATTCTTCATGGGGGAATTTTTTGCGGAAAAAAAGTGTCCATTGGAAAATTTCCACGGGAAAAACTTCCCACGGGGGGGGGGGGTCTGGGAAAATATTTCCATGGAAGGAGGTATTTCCGGCATAATCTGAAAAATGATTAGAAATCAAAATCTTTTTCAAATGAAAGCATGCTAATGAGAATTTGTTCAGCAAAGATGGAATTGTCCAAAGTGAAATTTTCGGTGGGGGGGGTATTTTACGTGGGAGGAAATTTCCACGGAGGAGTCTCCCGTGAGGGGAGGACATTTGTCATAGAAGGGGAGCCAGATTTCTTGGCATTATTTGAATACAATCAGAAATAAAATGAAAAAAAAGTTTTTTCTTCAATTAAAAGTAAGGAGCAAGATTAAGACTTAAAACGAACATAAATTATTCAGTATATGAGGGGTTTTCACCCCTCCTCAATGCCTCACTCTTTACATTAAAGTTTTTTTTACTTTTAAAAAGCATTTTATTATTCTAATTAAATTCCCATCGTGTTTCAGGAGTCATGAAACACGATATCTTACAGAATTGGGACCCAAAGCCAAACTTGAGCGTAAAAGAGCAAGGTATTTAGGGGGGGGGAGCTCTTCATATACGGAATCATTTCTGTTCGTCTTAAGTTTTCATATTGCTCCTTACTCTCAGTTGAAAAACTTATTTTTTCATTCAATAGCACTGACAGACAAGTCCAATTTTTGTTTACCTGCTTGTCAAATTGGTTTGTGCTGGGTTCGAACCAGGGTATTGATAGGATTCTACTATCGGATGGAGATGACCTAATTTAATGAAAGAGGAGTTTCTAAACTGTAGACAAAGTTATATTTTCCTACCTTTATAAAATTCACTGGGACATATTATTTCGTAATAAGAATGGAACTTGAACTTTCCTCAAACCCCTGGCAATGCCTCTGGCTGAAACATGGCTTTTAGGTTTGGTATCTGTATTAGAGTAGGGGGATTTTGAATTAAACCAAAAGGCACTATGAGTATCCAGGTCGTCAAAATGGCGTATTTGCAATATTTTAGGAACGGCTATGGATATCAAGTTGAAAATTTCAGGGCATGTTGACAGGGATATTGAACTAAACCAAAGACGCTATATGCACCCAGGCTGTCAAAATCACGTATCTGGAATGTCTCAGGAGCCTCTGAGGGCAATAAACTGAAACTTTTAGGAAAAATTTGATTAAGCCAAGTCAAAGGAAACTATGTGCCTCCAGGTTGTCAGAATGGCGTATCTGCAATTTCTCAGGAACGGATAAGGGTATTCAGGTAAAAATGTTAGGTAATGGTGAAGGGGATGTTGAACTAAACCAAAACAGACTATGAGCACCCTCGTTGCCAAAAGACCGTATCTGCCATATCTCAGGAATAGCGTAGGGTATTAAATTGAAACTTTTACGGAATATTGGGGAGGGGGCAAAGTGGAACCTGAATTATGGCTTGGGGAAAGGCTGGAGCTAAAGCAAAAGGCACCATGTGCATCCAGGTTATCAAAATACCTACCTATCACAGGAACGGGAATTAACGGTTTAAGGGGCCCATTTGAAAATTTGAGGGAATATTGGAAGGGGGAGGGGGTCAAATTGTTTTTAGATATTTAGTTCGGGGCCAAGAGGAGCTTATCAAGGACAATAAATTTTTGAGGTAAAATGTGGCTCTCTTGATTCATAGTGCGGAAAATTCTTTTTTTTATGCTGATAACCTTCAAAATTTCAGGTCATGAAAACACCTCAATTAAAATTCCAGAACCAAGGATGCCTCAATCAGGAGAAAAATCTGGTTGCATTGATTCTTGACATCCTGTTTTTACTAATTTTTTAATTGGCAAAAGAAAAAAAATCACAGCAAAATCATTTTATGAATGAGCTGAAAATGCATGTATTTGAACAAACAGGCACTTAAAACAAGATATAATCCAATAAGAATCTTAAAGAAGGTCGATCGATTTTCGTCTAGATTCAATGTTGCAACAAGAGGAGGGTAAGGATGACCTCAGCCCTTTTAAAGGGTAAAAAATGTGCAGATTAGCTATCCATTGGAAAAAGTGTTTAACCTGCCTGATATCCATCCGTACAAAATTTTATTGTAAAAGTATTACTAAAATTCTTGGCAGAATTTTGTCCAAAATAAAACTAACAAGCCAAAATCTTAATTCTTAAGAAGAAATACCGAAAAACTTTACAAATATCCCTTTGATTAACCAAATAAAAACAACGTCAATGAACACGAACAGAAATTACTTAAAAATCTTGTATAAAAAATAATTTTTTCTTTTTTTAAGCAAAAGTGAAGAGTAAAGTATGCAAAAGTACAGAGCCTAAATTAAATAAAAACAAGCAGAAATTAAGTCACTTAATAATTCATATTTGAACTGATATAACTATGAATGAATAAACGAGACCAAAAACGAACAGAAACTACAACAAATAATCAAGTCAAACTTAAAATAAACAGAAATTACCACAGACAGGAGTAGGGTAAAGGCCCTCAAAGCCTTCTGATAGCCAGAACATCATTTGTGCTTACTAAAAATAAAGTATATTTCAAACATTTTCTCTTTGATAACGTTTATAAATCCAAAATTGCCAAGACTTCCTGGAACCAATACCGTTATATATTAAACAATCAGTCTCCTTTCATTATTTCTTTTCAGTAATCTTGGGTATTATAATTTTTTTTTGCTATGATTGTTGATTTTTGACAAATAAAATGCACAGCTTTTTCAATAAAATGTAATGACAATCAGGCCCTTTAGTAGTCCCGGAAGCCAAGCCGCGCCGACATGACAGCGATGAATGTGGGATTTAGTATCGGCGGTGGCGCGCCGCCAGGCACGCCGAAAATGTTTTGGTGGTTTGCCGCGGTGTGCCAATTTTTCTGATTGAAAATAATAAATAAAATCCCATTTCACCAGGCACGTTCAATCTCAACTTGATTTTAGTAAGTATTTTTAGCTGGTTGGCTAAAAACATACAAGAACAATATGACAAAACAGGGATTTGTTGGGCCGTAGGGAAAGCATTCATGTTCACCGTCAATCAGACCAAGTAGAATTCTCCTTTTTAGCCACTAGACCCACAGAAACCTATGTTTTGTTTATGTTTAGCATCGCATCGTTCCTATAAAATCCCGTGTTTACTCGTTTTCTTCTTGTTAATGATTTGGGCTAATCTCTGTATAACTTTAAAAGTTTGAAGTTCAAGCATCTTCTGTTCATCAAATACATACGAAAAGGAAGTGAAAAAAAATAACAGCAAAAAAAAAAAAAAAAAAACTGCATACAAGTCAGATACCATGGAATCAAAAATTTAACACCAAAAATTTAAAATCCACGGTTAAAAGGAGGTTATTTCAGAGATGCCACTCTGAACAAGTTTATTGTTGTCATGGATAAAAGTGAGTTTGTTCACTCTACTCGGAACCAGAATTGATCTTTTTACAGCCACTATCAGTCCTGTCTTGCTAAGAAGCCGTTCAGCTGGTGCACTTGTGGCTGGTACAGCCAGAACTTGACGAACGTAAACTGCCACCCAAGGGATCTGATGTTTGTATTTTTTCCAGAAGGTTAATGTCTGGTTTTCATTTTCAAATAAGTTCAACCGGTTGGCTTCAGCAACCAACGAGAAATAAAGACCAACCTGACGCCGGATCGTCAGGTTGATCTCTTCCTGTTCTGCAAGTGAATGAGCATCCTGACCGTTCATCGGTTGGAGTATTTTTTTTTTTTTTATGGACCATTTCTTAGTGCTAGCAGATGAATAGAGCCTTTTTGCAATTGGTTCTGATGGTGCCTCATTATCGCTCGGAATTTCCACATCACTCACGTTTTCATTTTCTGTCTCTTGTGCATTACCGGTGCTAGAACCAGCAGCACCCACATTTTTCCCGTCACCAATCTTTTCAATAAATTCTTTGAGCTCATTTTCTGTCACACTTTTTTTTATCATGTCAAAGAGGAAATCTCATCGGTTCTGAGACGATTCAAGGAGGTGCTCATCAATTTCCTTTAGTCTAAAGGTCTCAAAATTCAATAGCGCTGCTGAGACCATCAAATCGTCTTGAGGAAAACGCTGATCAAACTTGGCCCTCAAGTTTTGATTAAGCTCTGCTATTGAGAAATTTCATCCCCCTTTTCTTCCATTTGTGCCTTTAACATTCCTTGCACTGTAGTAAGAAAAGCAGAAAGCAACTTGCACAGGGCAGTCTGAGCTCGGGATTATCTTCGTCCAAAACTAAGTCAGGTTTGCCAATTTGACAAAGGAGAGTCGATACAACAGCTTTATGGTTTAAAATGCTTTCCAACATTGTATATGTGGCGTTCTACCGCGTGGGAAGATCGCTTTTGAGTATCCTGTGATGGACATTTCTTCCACTGCAGGGTATCTACTCGGCCACATGAAAAATGGGCAGCTCTGAGTCTGCATCTAAAACCTGATCAAGCTTGCTCAGTTCTTCAATCGCAAAAAAAAGCTTCAGATTTCTCTTTTTCGAATTCGCGGCTTAAATCAGAGCCTCTGTAAGTCAAGGCTCTGACAGTAAGTCTAGCCTTTTTCACCAAAATCACAAACCTTTGTAACTTTTGACACTTTATCAACTGTGATCATATTGTGAAGCCCGTGTGCAGCACAATCTCTTGACTTCACATCTAGAATTTTAAAGACTCTAACTACATTTGCACCTCTATTACGCACCAAAGTTATGTCCGTCCCTCCAATGTCAAAAAAGCTTAACACAGACCCGATATTCCTTTCTAGTGTTGTCAGCTGTATGTCGCTCATCATCAAAACAGTTGGTGGAAAATAGTTATATTCTTCATCTCAAAATTTGGAGTGATGTACATGAGTCAGTGACACTGATAGCTAAGATGACGGTGGGTATCCGTCCAGATATCCATAGCCATAGCTCCACTTCTAAACTCTGCCCTGTTGCCAATGATCTTTTTCACTGTTGTGAACGTTGCATCATATATGTCCTGCAAGCAGGAAATGGCAATGTTTCTTTCACTTGGCAGGTCTTCTGCACCTGCAAAAACATCGTACTTTGCACAAAACTATGAAAAGCCTATTCCCTTTACAATATTGAGGGGAAGATTATCCTGTGCACGCAGCAAAGAAGATCTCTGCCAAGAACATACTTTGCTTCTGAAAACATACTAGCATTGGACCTTGGGGTCCCATGGAATGTTGCAAATAGGCTTCATCTTTGTGTCTGCTGAAATTATGTTGATAACAGTTTTTATCTTTAAGAAACAGATTAGCCGGGATGACGGTTGAAGCCCAGAGGATGATATCGAAAAGAGAAAAAGAGAGAAAAAAAAGGCGGCGTATTACTGACGCCGCCACCGTAAGAATCAAAAGTGGCTTCAGCGAGATGATGGCGGCGCGCCACCGTTTTTTTTCCGCGGCGTGCCGCCGCCTTTTCGGCGCGACTTTTGTTATATTGTTGTTGATGATATTACAAATTGAAACATGCTGTTTGAAATAAAATTGTTTTCAATAAAGCGCAAATGACACTTAGGTATTGTTTTACTTTTGTTTATGTTCCCGGTCTATTTATTGTCATTCTTTAACAACAGTAACAGGTATGGGAGAAGGAAGGGAACGTTCCTGCCACATTGTATTTCGTTAGCTGGTAAAACAGGTCAAAACCGTGTAATAATGTTGGAAATTGCCATAATTTTACCTCATTTTTACTTATTTTCCCTCAACTTAAACTTCATTTTAACCAACTTTATGGTGATCTTAGTAGGCCTACAGTTTTGTTGTACGTATACATATTTTTTTTTACTGTTTTATCGTTTTCCAATTTTTACAGTTATTTTACCATTTATTGTCTGATACAACGGTTGGCAAAAAAAAAAAAAAAAAACTGCCAGACGACAAAAATACCCCCCCCCCCCTTATAACTGTTTTTCATACGCTCCTCTTATTTTAAATTTGTGACAAAATTTTACCCGTCCTTTTTCCCTGACTAAAGAAGAACCAGTGTGATACTTTTTCATATTTTAAATGCTACTTCATTAGGGAACACGATATTGGAATAGGTCTGTAGATTTTAGACTGCCAAATTGTTATCATAACTGTTTCATACAAAGTTCACACACATGTTATGCACAGGGTTGCCACCTTGGTCAGTTCCTAAAGTGCCACAATTCCCTAAATTTGTGTGCTACACAGCAATTTTCGGTGCTAAAGTAAAAAAAACTGACTGTAATAGTGATAAAATAGTGCTAAAATAGCACTTTCGTGTTATTTTGGCGCTATTTTAGCAACCCTGAGCACGTGCTAGAGTGCTAAACATAATGAAATAGTGTTAAAATAGCAGTTTCGTCCCACATTTTGCAACCCTGGGTATACGCACTTCAAATGTGGTTTGTTCTGACGTAACTACCACAAGTATTATGGTCATGTAAAATTTATTTACAACCAACCTATGTCTGTCTACTGACAAAGAATATAGTTACAGGACCTAAGGAATATCTACTGAAAAACAGGAAACCTTTTGAAAATGCCATATTCGCTCTTTCCTTATAGTACCTACCCAAACCACCAGAGAAGTCTGCTAAAAATTCTAGTTTTGGGCACAGTATAAGTATATACCAGTAGCGAAATCTTTTTCCAAACATGAAACACATTTCATAGCGCGTAATCAGACTCTGAGCATATATGTTTGATGTCAACATGTATGATGTCAACATATACGTCTTACCCAAATTTTGATATGATGTGACCTGCGACTTTTTCATCTGTGGTGTTGGTAGTTGGTATTGTTTTGTTATAAGGGTTTTAGACGAAACCTTTACAAAAAAGAAAAGTTTTGAAAACCTTACTGGGCAACAAAAGAGAAAAAAGCTCCAAATCTGTCTTGAGGCTTTGATAAATTTGGTATTTTCAATATTATAAAAATTGTGACGTCTGACACTGTAGGAACTACATGATTTTTAAGAGAGCTTCGTCGCTTCTTGCCACGTTGAATGTTAGAAACTAGCATTTATCGATATTAACGTGAAGTCCGAAAGATTGAAAATCAAAATCAAATAAAATCAATTTGCAGTCAGTTCAGGTTATCTTTTAAGTCTGATTTCGATCAGCTGAAAAGAAGGACATTGTCAGTGTAAGCTATGTAAGAGAAGCCAGTAATGTTAGGTAGAACAGATGGTGAGATATGATTGGATATTGTATGTTTAAAAAAGATTGTGCGTCTCATATCTCTTCTGATTTTGGTGGGTTCTGAAAATTGGCTCTTTATTTGTCAGACACTGTGGGCTCTTCATTTATCAGAAAATGTCAAATTTTCCTACCGAAATTTGAACATTTTCATCATATTCATACTTACATCGCTGTGCAGCAGAGAGTGCATTGCTTGCATATGATTGATGCTACCGATCGCTTTTGATATTCCTATGATACACATATGAAAAAGTGGCGTGTTTCTCCCAAAGTCTGCTAGTACGTTTCACAGAAGTCTTTAAGTCTCTGGACAAGCAACACCTTTTTGGAATCTTACTTACTTACTTACTTATGTCTCCTGCCGGGTGCTACTCGGCGTAGAGAGTGACGTCTGCTTCCTCCATCCACTTCGGGCCATTGCAAGGGTTGGCGATTCACTCTGTCTGATATTTGCCATCGTTAGGAACTCGGATACGCTGTCGGACCATCGCATCTTTGGTCGGCCGTGATGTCACTTCCAATCGGCTTTGACAGGGTCAAAGTCGAAGATCGTCTTTGCAGGTAAGTGTGGGGGCATTCAAAGCAGATGTCAAAACCACCTTAAGGTACGCTCGGCTGCCTAGACAGAAAACCGGGACTGCTTGGTGAGACCTTTTTAAGTACGACTTTTTAAGTACCATCTTTCTGACACTAAATTTCCCGACGTTACCAACACGTCGACGAAGAAAATGGACATTTTCTTACGCAGAGGAAAATGGCAGCTTCTCGTTACTCGCGAAGTGACCCACCGTAGACCTTCTATCCTTCTCAGACTCTTCGACTAGAATGTATCGATGTCCATTAGGGTTGTGGCTGATGCTTGTCAAGTCTAAGCTCCATAAAGCATCACAGAACCGACGAGAGCGTTGAAAATTCGCAGCTTGGTTGAACAACTGATATTTGGTTTTTGCCAAAGGTGACGGTTCAACCTGCCCATGGCAGAAGACACCTTGGATACTTTTGCTTGCAGCTCGGGAAGAAGGAAGCCATCTGAAGAAATCGTGGATCCCAGGTAGGTAAACTTTTGGATGACTTTTATGCTAGTTGTTCCGTCCAGACTGACAGGAGAAATGACGGCAGAAGAAGACAGGTCGATGGTCATAATTTTCGTTTTGTTCCAGTTTATCTGCAGTCCCAAAACTGCAGCCTCTTCTGGTAAGATTTGAAGCGCTTCCAGCAACTGATCCATGGAGTCCGCTAGATGGCCAGGTCGTCATTAAGATCAGCATCTGAGATTACGCAATCTCCAAACTTAGGTCCTAAGCTGAGACGTGAAGTCGTCTTTGTCATAACGTGGTCTATGATGACATTAAAGAGCTTTGGGACCACTGCACATCCTTCACGCACCCCTGTCGTGATTCGGAAGAATGGGCTGCGCAGGCCATTGACTTGAACGCAGCTCTCTGTTTCATGATGTTAAGCTTTGAAGAGTCCGCAGTATTTCTCGGGGAGGCCAGTCGATGCTAAAATTTTCCTAAGAGCCTCTCGGTCCACTGAGTCGAATGCAGCACGGAAGTCAACGAAGGCGGAAAAAGCCTTCTGGCGGAACTCCGTGACTTTTCTATTATCTGTCTAATCGTGAAAATCTGCTCAATGGTGGAACGGTCCGACATAATAGCAGCTTGTTCAGGTCGCCGAATCCCACGAATTATATTCCGACAGCGATCCAGCAGGACTATTGAGAAAAGTTTTCCTGGGACTGACAGCAGAGTTATTCCATGGTAGTTTGAAAAGTCCTTTCTAGAGCCTTTCATTTTGCATAGGGGGATGATTACACCTTTCTGCCAATCTACAGGAATTATCTCAGTTCTCCAAATTGTGGAGAACAGAGTGTGGAGAAACAGGAGCAATGTAGGACCAGCATATTTCAGCAGTTCAGAGCTTAAGCCACAAACACCAGCAGCTTTGTTACTCTCGAGCCTTTTAACTGCGTTTCCAATTTCTGATGGGCTGAAAGGCTCATATGGAGGAACATCTGCTTCAGGCCTTTGACTAGTAGATTGGCTGGGACCATTATTTAGAGAGACAGACGGGCTAGTATTATTTAAGAGCGAGCAGAAGTGGTTTTTCCACCTCTCAATACAAGTGCCCTCATCAGAGACTTATTTTCAGTAAGATCTCGGAGATGCTTGAACAGGCTACCCACGTCTTTTTTTTCACCGCTAATTCAATTTTATCAGCATGCCTTGTAACAAACTGAGTTCGGTCACGGCGATTGAGACTGTTTCGCACTCCATTAAACCTTTGATAAGTGACCATGTCCCCAAGGAGTCTTGCCCTCCGTCTTGGATCTATAACCTCCAGTGTTTCATTTGTTAGCCAAGGTTTCTTTGGAAAACCTCTCTTGCCAAGCACCAATTGTGCTGCTTCGCTTGTCTGCGATTTAAAATACTTCCAGGCGTCTTCACTGCTGCTAAGTGTGCCAAGGAGCTCGAAGCGATTTGATACCTCATTACTATACTTCAGGCGAGTATTTGGCTCCTGGAGTTTCGAAATATCTGCAGTAACTGGCCTTCTTTCTGATCGTTGTGCTTGAAGGTGGATATGGACTTCAGCACACACAAGCCTGTGGTCTGCGTTACCGAGCTTAGCTAATCTGTAAGTTCTGCAGTTCTTCAGCGATAATCTCCAGTCTTTAGACATAATGACGCAGTCGATCATCTTCTTTGTGCAACCGTCATTACTACACCAAGTGTACTGCTGGATGGTTATGCGTTGAAAGTAAGTGTTTGCGATGACTAGGTCATGGATCGGCATAGTTCAAGTAGGCGAAGGCCATTGTAGTTAAGTGGGTCGGGAGAAACAGGGCCAGTTGTGCCACGCCAAACACCCGTATCATCACGCACTATTGCGTTAAAGTCACCAAGAAGTACAGTTATATCGTGGGGGGAACTGTCGTGAGACATCTGATCAGAGCAGAGTGGAACTTTTCCTTGATTGTGTCATCAGAATCGTTGGTCAGGGCATAGCATACGGCAATAGTAATTTTATCATGTTTGTGTCCAAAGCAGGCCTTCATTAGTGTGTCTGATACGGCTTCATGCAAGTGTAATGCCTTTCTTGCGAGACTATTTAGCGCAAGGTCAACACCATTTCTTCTCGTGCTCCCTCGAGACCACAGCAACTAGTGATTGTTGTCTATTTTCTCTTCTCCGCTTCGGATAAGACGGGTTTCTGTAAGACCAGCAGTCGCCACTTTACTCTTATAGAGCTCTACGGAGAGTAAGTTCTTTGATGCGGGTATATTGAGACTCAAAACATTTCAGGTGGCTATCCGAAGCTCCCTTTGGTCCAAGAGATTTAGTCTGTCAGTCTTTCTGACGTCGTCAGCATGTCTGTTGACGCGCGATGGTCGAGATCTTAAAAGGAAATCCGGATCCTAGGCTATTTTGTCACTATTTATAGCAGTTTTTTTCAGGCGGAGGGTTGCTAGCCCCACCGACCCTAGGCCTGAAATCTGGTTAGAGCCAGGTTAAACCTAGATACCAAGATTCCTGGGGTGGGCTCCACACATCACAACAGGTTGTGGCCACGCTGATCTCTAGAAAGTCCAGTAACTCTTTCGGGAAAAAGGGCGCATTAAAATGCTATACTAGAAAGTCAAGAAAGTCACCATCTAGTAGTGTCAAGAGTTAATTTACGGTTGAAATTTAGAAGGGTAGCTACTTTTTGGGTAATTATGAAGTAG